>PITA01001145.1:0-140250 GCA_004023965.1 Spilogale gracilis
TTCAGCTCAGGTCATGATCCTGGAGACCCGGGATCGAGTCCCACATCGGTCTCCCTGCTCAGCGGGAAGCCTGCTTCTCCCTCTCTCACTCCCCCTGCTTGTGTTCCCTCTCTGGCTGTGTTTCTGTCAAATAAAATGTTAAAAAAAAAAAAAAAAAAAAAGAATTGGAACCATGGGCACCTGGGTGGCTCAGTGGGTTAAAGCCTCTGCCTTTGGCTGAGGTCAAGATCTCAGGGTCCTGGGATCGAGGCCCGAATCCTGCTCTCTACGCAGCAGGGAGCCTGATTCCTCCTCTCTCTCTCTCTGCCTGCCTCTCTGCCTGCCTGTGATCTCTCTCTGTCAAATAAATAAATAAAATCTTAAAAAAAAAAAAAAGAATTTGGAACCTAGTTCCAAAGCCTGGTTCTTCCACTCTCTCCTGGGGGTCAAGAGAAAAGAGAACCTCACGACAGAAGGAGGGGACAGTGGCCAGGAGCAACAAACAGTATACAAAGGTCAACTTGGCGTGAGAAACAAAAAGTGGCCATCGGATGGGCAGGATGCAGAGCCCCTGCCGGGCCCAAGAAGGAAGGAGAGGAAGGTGGAGACACCAGGTGGGCAAGGGCAGAGCTGAGGTAAAAGTCAGGAGCATGGGGGCCTGGGAGAGGAGCACCAGGAAAAGAAGCTGGGAGCAAGTGGCAGCGAGTGCAGAGGGGTGGCACAGCTTGGTCAAGCAAGGGGAAAGAAAGAATGGTGCAGGGAAGACAGGAGAGGGTAGGGCCAGGGAGACCACTGGAGAACAGCCAGCATGGAGCCAGAAGGGGGAAAAGCCCGTGCCTAGTCAAATTCACAGAGACAGAGAGTAGAAAGGTGGTTGCCAGAGGTTGGGTAGATTAGTGATCAATGGGGTTCAGTTTGGGAAGATGAGAAAGTTCTGGAGATGGATGGCAGAGATGGTTGCCCACCACTGCAATGTACTTAGTGCAGATGAACTGTACTCTTAAAAATGGTTCAACTGGTAGATTTTATGCCAAATGCATTTTAACACACACACACAAATGGCCCACTCCCCTAGTCTGGAAAATCAGCATAGAGCCCTGTGTCTCCTCTGAGCAGGGAAGCAGCTGGCTGGGACCCGGCCCCTCATACCACGTCCTTAGAGCCTCCAGCACCTGCTCCAAGTGCCTGGCACCCAGATAAGCCATCCAGCTGGGCATCCGCCCTGATAAGCTCATGCCCCTGTCCTCTGGGTGTCTGGCACTGCCTGCTGGTGGGTGAGCTGCGGTGAGCGCCTTGCCCCTCCCCAGCACTCAGGGCCTTCTGAAGCCCAGATCCACACAGGGAGCCCACACCTGCTGCATGCACACCTTCTCCCCTTCACCCAGTAGGCCCCTTGCACCTGCCTGCACCTAGGAGGGGTCGGCTCAGGGATAAGCCATGGGCGCCCTGGTAGGCTGGGGGAGAGGCCCTGTGACCTGGGAGCCGCCACATGCAGAGGCTGGATAGGGGGTTGGGGGGGGAGGACAGGAGGAGAGAGAAGGGAAGAGCTGAGGACAGCTGGGAGGCACAGGGGAGGATAGGGGAAGGCATGGAGGGGATAGAGAGGAGAAAACAGATGCCAGGAAAGGGTGGGGAGGAGGAAGAGGGGGAGGGGGGTGGGAGAGAGAGGAACCAAAGACTGCATTAGGGGCTAGGCAATCTCTTCACTGGGGAGGGTAGGAAGGGTGATGGCTGCAACAGAAGGTTAGGAGGGTGGGTCTGAATCAGGGAACTGAGATATAGGGGCACCCAGCTGGCTCTGTCAGTAGAGCATGTGACTCTCGATCCTGAGGTTATAAGTTCGAGCCCCATGTTGGGTGTAGTGATTACTTAGATATAAGAAAAATCTTGGAGTGCCTAGGTGGCTCAGTCAGTTAAGTGCCTCGCTTAGACTCAGGTCATGATCTCTCAGTCCTGGGATCAGGTCCCACATCTCAGCAGCAGCATCCTTGGGCTTCCTGTTCACCAGGGTGTCTGCTTCTCTCTATCTCTCTCTCTCTTTCCCTCTCTGTCTCTCCCCACTGCTTGCTCTCTGTCTCTCTAATAAGTAAATAAACTCTTTTTTAAAGTATAAGAAAAATCTTTAAAAATAAGTTAGGGATTTAAATACAAAGACTTCAGGGGTGCCTGGGTGGCTCAGTCAGTTACACACTCATGTCATGATCCTTCAACTCAGGTCATGATCCCGGAGTCCTGGGATCGAGCCCCACATTGGGCTCTCCACCCCGTGGCGAGTCTGCTTCTCCCTCTCCCTCTGGGATCTCTCTCACTTACGCTCTCTCTCAAATCAATAAATAAAAATCTTTAAAAAATAAAAGTAAATTAATCCAAAGACCCCGACTTTGGTTATGGGAGAGGCCTGGGTGCTGGAGGGCAGCTCCAAGACTGCGGGGTTAGGCCAGAGCTCCCCGGATTGGTGGAGTCACTGCAGCAGCCCTCTCTGGCCCCCAGCCATCTGGGCAGACGAAGCCACAACACCCTTCATACCCAGAACACCATCACTGCCAGTCATCTTACATCTTCTCTGCAAGGAAAGTGAGGGTCTTGGGGCGCCTGGGTGGTTCAGTTGGTTAAGCGACTGCCTTCGGGTCAGGTCATGATCCCGGAGACCTGGGATGGAGTCCCACATCGGGCTCCCTGCTCGGCGGGAGGCCTGCTTCTCCCTCTCTCACTCTCCCTGCTTGTGTTCCCTCTTTGGCTGTGTTTCTCTCTGTCAAATAAATTTTTAAAAATCTTAAAAAAAAAAAAAAAAAGAAAGTGAGACTCTGGACAGCCTGCCGGGAAGTGACACGTGTGCACCCCGTCCACCACCAGCAATTGCCCGGAGGTCAGAAGTCCTGGTGCCACACAGGCCGCACTTGGCAAGATGGGGGTGACTTTGGCTAAACTTTCACCCTTCCTGAGCCTCAGTTCCTCTCAGTGAAGCCAGAGGGAAGCTGTTCCCTTCCACACCTCACAGGCCCACACTTGACAGGACAGTTGTGAAGGTCGAAAAAGAAATTAAAGGGATCAGTTTTATTACCTTAAGGCTTTAGCATGCCCTGTTTTGAGGCTCATCGGAACGAAAATGATTTTGCTTTGAGAAATATCTGGGGGTTCCTGGGTGGTTCAGTCAGTTAAGCATCTGACTTCAGCTCAGGTCATGATCTCAGAGTCCTGGGATCAAGCCCCATGTGCACCTCCCTGCTCCGTGGGGAGTCTGCTTCTCCCTCTCCCTCTATTTGTCCTCTCTTTCTCTGTCAAATAAATAAAATCTTTAAAAATAAAATAAAATTCTTTCAAAAAAATAAATAAACAAATAAACATCTGGACTCCACCCGATTTGAGATGGCCAAGGAAAGGGTTGGGGTTGGGAGGGACAATAGCCTCCTTCCATTTCTCCTTCCCACCTTGGCCTTGGCCCAGTTCCGTTTCAAGCCCTAGAGCACAGCTCTGGTTCCAACCCCACCCCAACCCACCCCACTGCCCAGATTCCATCTTCAGCATTCTGCCTCTGTCCTTGCCTGTTCTTTTCCCTGCTCCTTGGGCCGCAGCCCCTGACTTCTGGCCCCTCCCTTGTTGGCTCCTATTCCAGCCTCCTCACTATTGCTCCTGGAGTCAGGCCAGGCGCACAGCTGGTGAGTGAGCAGGGCGGCAGCCCTGTTCCATGGCATCTTCAGGCACAGTCTGGCCCACGAGGTCAGCTGCTGTGTGGTTCTGATCCAGGGCCAGCTCAGGAGGTGGTGGTCTCCACCTGAGAATCACAGACCTGCACAACAAAGTTTTCCCCTGGGATGGGGCAGATGGGAACATGGGAGCAATGAGAAGAGGCAATGATGGGATGGGGTGGTTACTTCCAGCTTCTGCTCCTTGGGGCACCCATCCATTCATCCATGATCCACTGAAAGCGCTAAACATGCCAGGCACTGGGACTCTATGGAGATGAGTAAGACATGGTTTTGCCGTCAAGGTCATTACAACCTGTAGCACAGACAGAAGTACAGTGTGAGGACTGCTGTGCCAAAGAGAAGTCCGGATGCCGGAGGCCACCTGACATAGGTGGGGGGATGCGGCAGAGCACAGAAGACCTTGGGAAGCAATCATTCAAGCTGCCCACACGGTAGTCACCTCCTCCTGCATGTCGCCTTGCTGTTCAGGGAACTAGAAGTGAGAAGATGAGGCAGGGTCTGAGGGGCAGGGGGTCTCTGCCACCACCAGGCAGAGCCCAGAGAAGTCTGTTCTGCCCTCACATTTCTAATTTCTTGTTCCCATTCCCAGACCCCAGCCAGATCTCTGGCCACCCACACACACTCACCATCGCCCCCTCACACACACACACACACATTGGCAACAACCTTGATCTTCACTGCCCTGAGATCTCTCCTGGACATTAGCTTCCCTCTGAGCATTCCTAACTCCAGCTGCCCTCACCTGGCAGCCCACATCAGACTTTGTCACCTGCTGGGATGACAGAGGCCTCCCATCGTCTTGAGGTCCCTGGAGGAGAAGCAGGCTTTGGGCTCAGACCTGTGATTTCCCTTCACCAACAGGTGCCTCCTGCTCGGCAAACTGGGCATGGGGGCAGCCTTGACCGCCACACCCAGCAGGACCCCATGTCAGCCTGGGTGACAGAAAGAGGGGAGAGGCCTGGGAGACTGAGTGAAGGTGGGAAACGGGGTGCACCTGTAGAGCTGGAGGGCTGGGGCTGTCCCAAGAGGATAAGGGGTACCTTCTGGAAGGCCAGGGGCAAAGGAAGATGGGACACCAAATGATTCTGAGTTCCCCAGTTGTATTCCACTTACACCAGCTCCCCCCACCAATACAAACTCTGTGGCGCCCTCTGTCTGACCTGCAATTTCTCCTCCAGGACCTTGGGGTTAAAGAGGTTAACAGGCCTGCTAGGAGATCCAGCAGGATAATTATAGGGTTTCCAGCGTGATGTGCAAGAGGACGGTAATTACACAGTGAGGTCCTCTCTGGGGGCTTCAGGCTTTGTGGGCAGAGACCTGGGAGGGGTCCATTCCACTAACATTCCAGCCGCAGCCCAGAATAGCCTCCCCATACCACATTCCCAAAGGCTCTGGCTGGGAGAGCAGGGGAAGGGCGAAGCAAGCAGGGTAGGGGAACCCCTCAGCAACTTCCCCTCAACAGCTTCTCAATGACCCAAGCCCCGTCCCTCCTCGTAAAGACCTGCAGCACCAGGGAATGAGCCACTGACCCTAAAAATAGGGAAAGGCCTTTCCTTTAGGAGGAAAAGTGAGAAAAGACCCATTGGAGATGCTGAGTTGCTGCCCACTGACCCAGTTCTGATGGACAGTGCAGTTTAGGTGTGCCGGGTGGTCTGCGGGGTAGGAATGCAGGGTAACAGGAGTCCCTCCTCCTTACAGAGATCCCCCAGTTCTGGGGTCTGCTGCTCTGAGAGTGGCCCAGGTGTCTCTGGCCTTGAACCCTGGCAACCAGCTCCCAAGACCTACAGTTCGTCTGCCTGAGGATGGAACAGACCCTCTACCCGAGGCTACACAAGCCTCTCTTCCTTCCAGTAGCTCCTGAAACCTCATACCCTCTCCCTGGGACACCTCCTGCTTCCCTCCTGGCGGCTGCCGGTCTTCCAACCCTAACGCCTTCCCTTAGGTCCCGACCCATATTTGCTATGAACCAGTCAGGACCTTGAAGGAGGCGGGCCTTGAAGGTTTCCTGGGTAACGCTGGAGAGGGACACCCTTGGCAGGAAGACAGTTGCCAGGGAGACCAGAACAGTGGGCGGGGCCCTATACCCCGGTTATCCAGTACCAGGATGAGAAAAGATCTAAAGGTCCAGATCTCTCCCAGCGCCTCTCCGTGAATTCTGCAGGGCACACTCTTGGGAGCTGGGTCTAGGGCAACTGGAAGTCTGAAACTCCTGAAAGAGACCTCCTAGGGATTAGTTCCTGCAACTCAGGGAAACCCAACAGTAACTAAACCTGAGGGAACTAAGAAAAGAAGCAATATGTAGGAGAGTCTGGAGAGAGGAACAAGGCTTAATGCATTATGATATAGAACTCTTTGGACTAGAAATCTAAAGCGAAAATATGCAAAGTATGCAAAACCAGTTTTAGTCCCACCTCCTAGAAGCTAAAATTCCATATTCTACCACCAGATGGCAGTCTTGCCCATTCATTGGATTACGCCCAGTCCTGGAACTAGTGGGAAGAAGCCTGGAGATGGAAATCCTCTGTCTCACAAGTTGTTCCTGACTCTTGCTCTCTGGCACTTGGCAGACACTCATAACTCCTCATGACCATAAATACCTAGTTTTCTCTCCCCAGCCCGGCTCTGACCAGATCCAGTTAACAGGGTTCATTTATTCTTCATTCAAAGGAGCTGAGGAACACTTTGGTGGAAAAATTTCCGGCCTTCTTGGGTCCCATTCATAGTGTAAGGGTGATAAATTGGGGTCAATGTAATGACAAATTAACTCATTTAGGATTGCATGTCAGGAAAAAAATAATTGTGTGTCAGGCAGTTAATCCTCATAACTTTATGAAATAGGTACAATATTGTTATCACCATCTTTTTTTAAAAAAAATATGTATTTATTTGACAGAGAGAGTGAGAGAGAGAGAGAGAGAGAGAGATCACAAGTAGGCAGAGAGGCAGGAGGCAGAGAGAGAGGAGGAAGCAGATTCCGTGCTAAGCAGAGAGCCTGATGCGGGCCTGACCCACTGAGCCACCCAGCTGCCCACCATCTTTTTTAAAAATATTTTATTTATTTATTTGATAGAGAGAAACCAGCTAGAGAGGGAACACAAGCAGGGGGAGTAGGAGAGGGAGAAGCAGCCTTCCACCAAGCAGGGAGACTGATGTAGGTCTCGATCCTGGGACTCCGGGATCATGACCTGAGCTGAAGGCAGATGCTCAACGACTGAGCTACCTAGGCGCCCCTTGTTATCACCACCTTAAGGATAAGGAATCGAGGCATTAAGAGCCAAGTTAACACTGCCAGAAAGGTAGGAGGGCTGGACCTTGAACCTAGGCAGCCTAGTTTTAGTCTGGAAGTTAGAATAACTTCCATACCACACAGAATGGTGCAGATGTAGCTAGGAAGATCATCTACTGTGGGCTTGGGAGTCAGCAACAGACTCCTGGAAGACACATGTCTAAAATCTCATCCATACTGAGACCTGAAGAAAGAACAAATTTGGCCAAGAGACTGGGGAATGGGGGCAGTGGGGGTAGGAAGGGGTGTTGTTCTAGGAAGAGAAAGCAACTTATGCAAAGATTCAGAGATGATCGATAGAAAGAAGGTGAAGTCCACCTCCAGGTTTCTGGTCAGGATGATTGTCATTCAGTAAAATGAAAATGTACCTCAGCAAGATGTGGGCACATTTTGGGGCAAGAGAAGGAGTTCTCAAATTATCATATTTAAGTCATGATATTTGAGGTGTCTTGGGACATCTAGATGGAAATATCAAGGAGGCATCTATCTGACATGGAGTTCATTGGGGTTTTCGGTTTGTTTATTTGGTTTTTTTTTAAGATTTTATTTATTTGACAGAAAGAAACACAGCCAGAGAGGGAACACAAGCAGGGGGAGTAAGAGAGGGAGAAGCAGGCTTCCCACGGAGCAGGGAGCCGGATGTGGGACTCGATCCCAGGTCTCCGGGATCATGACCTGAGCCGAAGGCAGTTGCTTAACCAACTGAGCCACCCAGGCGCCCCTGTTTATTTGTTTTTAAAGATGTTATTTATTTAGCTGGCAGAGAGACACAGTGAGAGAGGGAACACAAGCAGGGGGAGTGGGAGAGGGAGAAGCAGGCTTCCTGTGGAGCAGGGAGCCTCAAGCAGGGCTTGATCCGAGGACCCTGAGATCATGATGGGAGCAGAAGGTGGACACTTAATGACTGAGTCACCCAGGCATAGCTGGCTTGGAGTTTTGACTGGTACTGTTTATCTAGTGTCCTGTCCAGTCTAAATGTTTCCTGAGGAAATTTGTCTTTGCATCTCTCACAGACCTACTATTACACCCATGCTTGGGTAGGAAGTGAAGGCTGGGCCACGGACTCCGTGGAAGGAGAAGGAAATGACACCGTCTCTGCTCTCAAGGAGTTTGCAATTTTGCTGAGGAAATGACATCAGAGAAATATTTTGGAGAACAGGCTATTCCAGCTATGTGCTAAAAGCAATCACTACTCTAAGAAATCAGAAAGTGCCTGGGATGCTCAGTTGGTTGAGCGACTGCCTTCAGCTCAGGTCCTGATCCTGGAGTCTCAGGATGGAGTCCCACATCGGGCTCGCAGCTCCACAGGGAGTCTGCTTCTCCCCCTGACCTTCTTCCCTCTCAAGCACTCTCTCTCTCAGATAGATGATAGATAGATAGATAGATAGATAGATAGATAGATAGATAGATAGATAGATAAAATCCTTTTTAAAACATCAGAAAGGAAAGAAAAGAATCATGAGTAAAGAGCCCATGAAGGCCACTACTGATTGATTACTATATACTCCTTACAACTAGTTGAGGGGGACAGTGTGATTCTCATTTTATAGATGAAGTTGATGAAATGTTAAGATGTCCAAGTCTTGGTCCAAAGCAAGGGAGAGAACCAGCTCTCCAAATTTATTGCATGCTTCTGTGGTCTTACTTCCTGTTCTCCACCGAGATGTTCATCTCTTCAAAGCTCCCCAACTTGGTCCTCCTTATCCCTATCCAACCTTCCTGCCTCACACCTGGACCTCCAGTTTCTTTCCTCATTTCACTCCAACTCCCCAACCCAATTTTGTCCTTATACCTGGTGTTCCATCAACCCATTTTGACATTCTCTTGGGTTCTAATCTAGAGACAAAACTGGTATCTCTTTATTCTGCCTGAGAAGCCCAATAATGTTCATCTCTTTACTCAATAAACATTGTGTATACCAGGAAAGGAGCAAGACCGAATCCCTTCAAACATTTTTTCTTTCTTTCTTTTTTAAGATTTTATTTATTTATTTGACAGAGAGAGAGGGAAGGAGCACAAGCAGGGGGAGCAGCAGGCAGAGGAAGAAGCAGGTTCCCCACTGAGCAAAGAGCCATTGCTCCCCCATCCCAGGATCCCAAACCAAAACCAAAGGCAGACACCCAACCAGCTGAGCTAACCAGACATCATCTCCTTGCTCCCCTCCATCCCGCAAAACATTTTTAATCTATTGGTTTTCTATTGACCTCCAGGGCTTTGAACTCAAGAAATCAGCCTGAAGAAACTGAGGACTGGGAAGAGGACTCCAGGATCAGAAGTCAAGCACCTTTTAAAGATGTTATTTATTTAGCTGGCAGAGAGACACAGTGAGAGAGGGAACACAGGCAGGGGGAGTGGGAGAGGGAGAAGCAGGCTTCCTGTAGAGCAGGGAGCCTCAAGCAGGGCTTGATCCCAGGACCCTGAGATCATGATGGGAGCATTTTTAACACTCTTTCACTCTGCCCTCTGGCTGTACCCAGGGTCACACCTAGAAACTAGGGCTGGTCCCACATCTAGGTTTCTCCCTTTGCAACTTGCTGTTTCCAACTCAGACATCTGAGGGCAGACCTCTCTCTCTCTCATTTTCACTCTTACAATTACAAGAGCCTTCTCAGACTTCTAAGACCTTGCAGATGTAAAAGTGTAAATAGGAATTCAGAGGTCCGCAGGCATAGTGGTCCCCAGCCTGCTTCCTACCACCACCACCACCCACCTCAATA
The DNA here is from genome assembly GCA_004023965.1 of Spilogale gracilis. Taxonomy (NCBI): domain Eukaryota; kingdom Metazoa; phylum Chordata; class Mammalia; order Carnivora; family Mephitidae; genus Spilogale; species Spilogale gracilis. The sequence goes on from PITA01001145.1 coordinate 9,690, forward strand.
GTTCCCAGTGGTCCCTTGTTCTTGCCTTTTCCAGCCCACTGACTCCCTTATCCCTTAATTTCAGATCATGCTCTTCCCAGCTCTAAGACTTGCTCTCATCTCAGGGCTTGCCACGGTTTCCCCACCTGTTCAGATTATCTCTGGCCTCTTTCTCTCCTAGCCTTCCTTGCTAACCCTCACGTCCCATCCTTCAATCTCACTGTTCCTAAGCTCCCAATGAGCAGAGCTTGATGCTGCTCTCCATGGCTTCTTTAAACATTTTCTTTGGGCTACCTCCAGTAGCTGAGGCTCCTCTGGATCTCCTCCCCTCAGGCTCTCCATACTCCCACCAAGGCTGACCCTGTCACTGTGCCCTCTCTCCTCAAAAGTCTATCTTCTCATCTCTGCCTTCCCCTGATCCTCTGTGTCTGCCTCCTCATGGGCTCCCTTGGCATCTCCCAAGCTTTCTATTCTTGATTTCTCTCTCTCTCTTTCCCAGGACTCTCATCTTTGTCCCATCAGTTTCTCTTGTCCCTGTTCCCATGTCTCTGCACCCGTGACATCTTGTGATCAGGCTCTGTGGACCTCCATCCCTTCCTGCTGTCTAGCCATACCTCTCTTCTCCCTCTGGTCTTTCTCCCCTATCTTTGTCCCAGATTCTCCCCCTCTAACTCTCCCACTACTTTGTACCAGTCTCTTTCCTTCTATTTTTCTGTCTCTCTAGCTAAGTCTCTCTTCTGTCTTCTCCCATCAGACTCTCTCTTGTCCCCCCTTTGTCTCTCTCTCTCTCCTCTTGCTCCTGCTTTACCTGTCTCTCTGTCTCATCTGTCTCTTGCCCCTGTACCTCTCTGTCTCTCCTTGGGCTCTCTGACTCTTTCTCACTCTCTCTCCGTTCCTCTCCCTCACCCAGTATCTCTCACTTCATCCCTCTCTGGGCCCTCTCTCTCTCTCTCTCTCTCTCTCTCTCTCTCTCTCTCTCTCTCTCTCTCTCTCTCTTTTCCTCGGCTCTCTCCGGCTCCCTCTCTCGCCTCGGATGACAGCGCTGCCTCTTTTGTTGGCTCCGCAGCCAATCGCGGCCGCTGACGACACGGGGGCCGGGGCTATAAAGGGCCTGGCCCGGGCTCGGGCCCCCCCAGCCGCCCGCCCCGGCCGCCCGCCCGCCCCGCCCGCGCGCCCGCCGCCCCCGGCCCCCCCCCGGCTCCCCCTCGGCCGGGCAGCTCCCAATCCCGCGCCGCCGGGACCCCCTCCTCCTCCCTCCCTTCTCCCTCCGCCCCCTCCCTGCGGGACTCCGGCGTCCCCGCCCCCCAGTCCTCCCTCCCCTCCCCTCCAGCATGGTGCTCGCGGCCCCGCTGCTGCTGGGCTTCCTGCTCCTCGCCCTGGAGCTGCGGCCCCGGGGGGAGGCGGCCGAGGGCCCCGCGGCGGCGGCGGCGGCGGCGGCGGCGGCGGGGGCCGGGGGGGAGCGCTCGAGCCGCCGGCCGGCCCCGTCCGTGGCGCCCGAGCCCGACGGCTGCCCGGTATGCGTGTGGCGGCAGCACAGCCGCGAGCTGCGCCTGGAGAGCATCAAGTCGCAGATCCTGAGCAAACTGCGGCTCAAGGAGGCGCCCAACATCAGCCGCGAGGTGGTGAAGCAGCTGCTGCCCAAGGCGCCGCCGCTGCAGCAGATCCTGGACCTACACGACTTCCAGGGCGACGCGCTGCAGCCCGAGGACTTCCTGGAAGAGGACGAGTACCACGCCACCACCGAGACTGTCATTAGCATGGCTCAGGAGAGTAAGTGGGCGGCGGGGCGCGAGCAGTGGGGTGCTGGCTCGGGTTCCGGGAAAGTGAGCGCCTCCAGCTCTGAAGCGGGGCGCTCCGGGCTGCTCCGGCCCAGAAGCCTTTCCTGAGAAAACTTGACGGATTGGGGGACGGGGGCTGCTGCACAGAAGTTTTTCGAGCGGTGGAGATGGGCTGCGGAGTTGTGTGCACACTCGGTTCCTCGAGGTGGGAGGGCAAACAGAGAGGCTTACGAGATACCGCCTCCCATCCCGGGTGTGCAAAAAAGACCCGAGTTTCGGTGAGTCTGGGGAAGCTGGAGCCCAGTCGCAGCGGAGTGAAAGGCGCAGTAACTCAGTCCCGAAGGGCCATGGAGGAGAGGCTGGAGAACAGAATCGGGACACTTCGGGACCACCACAGTCGCAGGCGGGCTGCCGAGCTCTCTACTCCCACTGGTCTTGGCATCAACTCTCCACCCCTTCCACCTCCCGCTCCGCAACGCGCCCACTGGGCTGCAGAGAACTGAGTGCTCTTCTCCCTCTAGCAGGAATGAGGTCCCTCTCAGAGCCCAATGTCTCTCCTGGCAGCCCAGCTGGCACCCATTTCACCAGAGCCCTTCTGACACCAGTTCTCCCAAAGGTCTGGGAAAGCTGTGCCTTCTTGGTATACTAAAGGGGCTCAGAGAACTCAACTCCATTGCGCTGGGGCTAAGGTCACCAGTTTGGCTACTCTAAGCTTATCATTCCTTTCCCTATTCACCCGCCCCTACTCAACTTGAAGAGAGAGACTTGAAGAGAGAGAGGGAGACCTAGGGAGAAAAAGAAAGAAATAGATAAGGAGGGAGGGGGAACCCAGGCATTCAAGCCCCTGGCCAAACGGAAGATGAACATGTTAATAGACTTGAGCTGCTTTGAAATTTTATGGCCTGGAAAATCCAGGCCAACCCCCCCCACCCCACCCCATCCCCAGCTCTCCCTAGGGTCAGATGACTCCCTTTCCCCTTCCCCCACTGAGGTCCCTTCACCCCTTCCCCACTCCAACTCCAGGGAACCAGGTCCTCTCTTATTCCCTGGTGGTTTGGCAAAGTCGCCCCCCACCCCATAGTTCAGTTTTATGGCTCTGAACAGAAGGGGGGGGACTGGTTTATTGGCACATAGGTCATAAAAAGCTGGGGGCTGAGGTGGACTCCTACTGGCCCACCCCCATGGGAGAGGCACAGGAACCCAGGTGTGCATCTGGGAGGCTGAGTGCCTCATACTGCCACCAGTTTCTCTGCAGACCCTAACTCCACAATACTTGGCCAGACTGATAAAGAAAACGCCCAGGACTAGGAAACTTGCTGAGGGTGGTGGTGGTGAAAGCCTGGGATCTGTCTGGGTTCCTCAGTCTGCCTTGTGTTCTTAAGGTTTCTGCTTTATAGAAGCTAGGGTCAGTCAAAGATTGACTGAGGGCAGGGGTGGGGGTGGGGAGTCTATGAAACAGTTGTAGAGGAATTCTGAAGAGGAGTATGCTGGAAGAAGATGAAGGGCACAGAGGAAAATGATACTCTGGTCTGTGTGGTTTGGGGTGTGTGAGGGGTTTCAGAATGGGTGATGTAGTTGTGGACTTCCCCTTGCCTCTTTCTATCCTTAGCATCCCTTAACCAACCAGCCTGAGCCCAGAGTTAGTCCTCATAATGGGGATGCAGGGAGTGAATATACTTTGTGCGCAAGGATCAGACAGTGCAGGTTAGGCTGGGGGGGGTGACCAGGAAGGACACCAGTAGGTGGGGTTCTACCCAAACTTCTGCTCTCACTCTACTTCAGGACTTGGATAACTAGGGAACTGGGTCTCCAGCCAGGTACTGTACGTCCCCTTTAAGAGCCAAGCTGAGCTCTTTTGAGAGGGAGGGGGAGCGGAGGGGAAGGGAGGGAGAGAGGGGAAAAGGAAAAAGAGACTTTTATAGTCTAATCCCCAGGGACCCGCTTTAATAAGAGACTTGTGCTCTGCTAATCGGGGGAGGTGTTTGTCAGCAGAGATGGCCTCCGCTCCCCTCCCCCTTCCTCCCCTCCCCCAGCACTCAGCCCCGGACCCCAGCCCCCACCTCTCCTCTCCTAGGCTGCAGTGCCTGCCCTAGTTCCCTCCACCCTCTCAGGCTCTCCCACCCCAGCCTTCATCCTGGGAACCCAGCCCCCTTGCCCTTCTGGGAGCCAAGCCCAGCCCCTCAGTTTCTCTCTCCTTTCCTACATCGAGAGGCCCCTGCCCTCTCAGCCCAACCTCCTGCCCTAGGCCTTCCAGCCTGGGTCTGGAGAGTGTGTGTGTGTGTGGGGGGGTGCCAGGGAGGAGGAGGTAGTGAGCTGGGAGGGGGTTGGGCTTTTGCTGAAAATAGTGCAATGACCTCTCTCCAGACCAGCACCGCCTACTAAACCTGACCTGCTGCCTGCCACCAACCCGATCAATCCAACACAGATGTGGCTCCATCTCCTCCCCTTGGGAGCTGGGCTTATATGTGTGTGTTGGGAACTCTTCTCAAGCCTCTTGTTTCCCTCTGTGGCACTACCTGCTTCTTCTTTGTTCCTCTCTATTTTTCTGTCCTTTCTCTTTACCCCACAAGGCTTATCTATCTTCCTCCTTTCACTTTTTATCCTCCATCCACTCCTTTCACATTCCCCCTTCTTTCCCAATGTTCAGCTCCCAAGCTTATGAAATTAGGCACAATAGCCCCACCTTACCAGCAGCCTCCCTGCCCCTGCTACTCTCTTAATCTCTGAATCTCTACTCCCTGAATCCTCCCTCATTGTACCAGCATTGCAGCTCCAGCAGGTGGATAACTGGGAGGACTACCAGTGCCCTGGGACCTCAGAGAAGAACCAAGGGAAAGGAAGCTACCAGAGGAAATATGTGTCTCATTCCTGAATATATGAAGATCATTGGGCACTTGTCTCATCTCACTTGGAGGATCCTCTTTCTCCTGGGGTGGGGGAGTGCTGATGGGAGACAACAGATGCTAAGTCCTCCATGATTACACAGAACTCAAGACCTGGCATGATACATAAGGGCCTGGACTTCCTGTCATACTTACATAGCTCTGGAAGCTCATTCCTGATTCTTATTCTCTCGGTCTATTTAGAGTAAGCATGGATATTCCTGTCCAATGGAAACATGATTTAGGGCATCTCCAACTGACTTATGAGATTAGAAATGAGAACCCAGAGGAGCTGAAATGAAAGCAAAGGCAGATGCTGAGAATTAGCCATTTGACCCAAGAAGGGCCAATTTCTGGTCCAGAACAAGATGTAATGGGCCAAAATGTAAAGTTGGGATGTTAAACCCTTAAAAAAACTTACTGGCACTGGACTGAGAAACCAAAGGAAGCTCAGGGGAGAAAAGAAGACATTGCAGTTGATCTGAAGTGTTAAATATTATTTCTGAAGCTTTGGGCAATAGGAGGAAACAACACGGAGGTAGTTTTCCCCTTCCTTAAAAATTGAGGCAGTAACGGTGATGATGATGAGGAAACAGCTGAGGAAACTTGTTCTCAGGTTCAAGGCACTGGGGAGTCAGAGGCACAAGAGTCAGCGCTTGAGTTGATCCATTCTTCTGAGTGTATTGTTTCTGGCAGGAATGGTGCAAGAAGCCTAGATCTGAATTCTGGTTTACCTCATGGAATACATTCAGTCCCTTATCCCTATCTGGATCCTGGTTGTTCACCCTCGAGACCATCTGGTTGGGGGTGGGGCTGTCCAAGGCTTCACCTGGCCACCATACAAAACACGGCAGATGTGGAGCAAGGTGACCTGAGAACAGCAGGTGTGATGAGGTTTGGCTTCTATGAAGAGCATCAAAGTTCTGAAAAATTTGGAGCCCTACATGCTGGGATAATAGAAGGCTGCAGGTGGGAGGGGATATCCCTAATAACTGTCTGTGCAAGTTATCTGTAGAGGGGGGCCTCTGTATTAGGACAAATGGACTAAGGAATGGATGCAGATCAGAAAGGCCTGATAGAGACATCATCCTACAGGGAAAGAGGAGATGCTGTTCTGAGTACCAGAGACACAGTAGTCAACAAGACAGACAAGAGAGAAGGGTAAAGAACTGGAAAACTCAGGCTGAGCCGTCCAAGTTGCCAGTGCTACCCAGGGCTGCTGACACCATTCACAAACACCCTTTGCTGATGCTGTGCCCCCTTCTCTCTTATCAGCGGACCCTGCGGTGCAGACAGATGGCAGCCCTCTCTGCTGCCATTTCCACTTCAGCCCCAAGGTGATGTTCACAAAGGTACTGAAGGCCCAGCTGTGGGTGTATCTACGGCCAGTGCCCCGCCCAGCCACAGTCTACCTGCAGATCTTGCGACTGAAACCCCTAACTGGGGAAGGGACTGCAGGGGGAGGGGGCGGAGGCCGGCGTCACATCCGTATCCGCTCACTGAAGATTGAGCTGCACTCACGCTCAGGCCACTGGCAGAGCATCGACTTCAAGCAAGTGCTACACAGCTGGTTCCGACAGCCACAGAGCAACTGGGGCATCGAGATCAACGCCTTTGATCCCAGTGGCACAGACCTGGCTGTCACCTCCCTGGGGCCGGGAGCTGAGGGGCTGGTGAGCAGGGAGCCTGAGATGGTGGCAGATATGCATAACCTGGCCCTGAGGAGGTGGGATGTTGGAAAAGGTAGAGCAGGAAGAAGGGGCTGGGCACCAGCGTTATTTCTCAGGGCCCAGGAGCTGATTGTAGAGGAGCAGTTTTTCGGGGCAGGCAGGGTGGAGAGTGGCAGCTATCACTTTTCAGATACAAGCCAGGCAACAGCTGGAAGTTGGATTTGGGGTGGTGTTAATGGGAGATCCAAGAAACTATAAAAACAGGTTGTTGAAGCCAGGGGCAAAGGGGGGTGATCAGGGTGAGGTTGCCAAGAGAGAACTAGAGGTGAGTTGAAGGATAGCTAGCTAGCTTGTGAGAAAAGTGAGTAGAAGACAGGGCTGGGTATAGGAGCAGGGCAAAAGCCGAGAAGGCAGTTGTCTCTGTTCTGATGCCCCTGTTGAGGGGCAGATGAGAAAGGAAGGGAGCAGGCGCTCTTCAAGTCTCTATCACATCTCTTTCTCCTCTCCCTCACCCCCAGCATCCTTTCATGGAGCTTCGGGTCCTAGAGAACACAAAACGGTCCCGGCGGAACCTGGGCCTGGACTGTGATGAGCACTCAAGTGAGTCCCGCTGCTGCAGATACCCCCTCACAGTGGACTTTGAGGCTTTTGGCTGGGACTGGATCATCGCGCCTAAACGATACAAGGCCAACTACTGTTCTGGCCAGTGCGAGTACATGTTCATGCAAAAGTATCCGCACACCCATTTGGTGCAACAGGCTAATCCAAGAGGCTCTGCTGGGCCCTGCTGTACTCCCACCAAGATGTCCCCAATCAACATGCTCTACTTCAATGACAAGCAGCAGATTATCTACGGCAAGATCCCTGGCATGGTGGTGGATCGCTGTGGCTGCTCCTAAGGTGGGGGACGGAGGATGCCACCCCCATAGACCCTACCCCTAGGCCCCCAGTCCCGACCCCCCTACCCCCAGACCCTAGAGCTCCCTCCACCTCTTCCCATGAACATCACACCTTGTTCCCTGCCCAAGCAGTGTGCAATACAACAGAGGGAGGCAGGTGGGGACTGACGGGTGAGGGGTTTGGGGAACTGGGAGAAGAGGGGGCATGGTCAGCTGGGGAGTGTTTTGAGGTTTGCAGGTGAGAAGGTTTGGCAAGAAGACAGAGAGAGTAGAGACAGAGGTAGAGCAGAGGGATAGAGACAGAGGAACAAAAAGAGCCGCAGTGAGAAGGCAAAGGGAGAGAGAGGCAGAAGAGACAGAGACCAGGCAGAGATAAACAATGAGAAAGAGGCATATTGAGAAATGGAGTAGTAAGAGAAAGCCCCACACCCAGCCTCCTTTCTTTCACTGGCAAGGTGAGGGGCTTGGTATAGTTTGGGGAGATCCCCTAACTATCATTCTCAGTAGGAAGAAATAAAAAATCCATTCTTAGTTTCTTCCCTTTCTCCCTCCAACAGTGGCCAGGGAAGTAAAGGGAAGGCAGGGGCAAAAGTAAGGATTTGGGAATTTTATTTATTTATTTATTGTGACTTTTCATTTTTTTGGTATTTGGCTTTACTGAAATAGAAAGGCCCCTGCCCACTGTGCCCCATTTCTCCCTTATTCCCCAAAGCCCTGTTCTCCCTCAATACCCACCGAATTAAGCACTTGTATAAAGCCTCCGGGGTTGGGAATGGGAGCAGAGGGCAAGAGGGCTAACACATGAAAGTTTCCAACCCATAATCACCCAACTTGACCTTCCTGAGCCAAATGGGTTGAACTGAATTCCAGTAGTCACAGAAACAGTATGAGGTTAGGGTTTAGGAGCTGGAGGTGGGGGGAGGGGAGAGCCCTCAACATCCAGGATCATATGAGAGCCACTAAACTTACCCTCAGATCCACCCTCATAGTCCTGAGTTATTTAGCAGAGGGTGTGGCCCACATATGCCCAAATTCCCCCCAGCCAAGAGAGACCAAAGAGCCTGTGGAATACCCCTACTCCCAGCCTCTATCTTCAGGTCAATAGAGTATAGAGATCCCAGAGTCCCAGGTCTGGGAAGGGTTAGGAGGGGTCAAGAAAGGAGTAGTAAGGAGATCGAAGGTTACAGGGCATTTGAATCCAAATCACTGCTCTGGGATAGGGAATAGAGCCAGCAGACAAGATGGAAGGGACTCTGGAGGGGGGACATTTTAGTTCCCCCAACCCCAAAGCTCAGGGTGGAAGGGGGGAGAACAAGGGAGTAGAGTGTCTATAATTATTTTTATTTCTTATTTTTGGAATCTAGCAGTACCTGGCAGCAGGGAGGGGACAATACAGTGGGAAAGGGAAAACCATCTGACAAGGCCAGTTAGAGCAGAGGATTGGAAGGATGGAGACTCCCTGGTTTGGAAGGTTAGGAAGCAGGCAGGGACTCGTCGCCACTCCCAGTCACTAGCTGGCCCTGTTCATTCCTCCCACAATCCTGACCCACCATCCTCTGGACTCACTGTGCCTCAGTTTCTTCCCCTCGATGGAATGAGAAATAGCAGCACCCGCCACAGCCAAGAGATGAATTCTGAGCACTTACCACGGGCACTTTATGGACATAAAATACCTCTCGCTGTGGGACAGATAACCAGGGCACCAGAGTAGTGGTGAAGAGATGTGAGGCTTAGAGGAGTCACAGGCTTCAGAGTACAAGTTCCCCTCTGCCTCCCAGATGGACAGTGCCTGAAGCCAAGGAGTTGAGAAATCTGATCCACACCCTATCCATACCTCACCACCAGACCTCTTGGCTCCTGTCAAGAGCCTAGAGGATGTCAAGAGAGGAGGTCCAGAACCTTCAGCAAAACTGTCACTCTTAAGTAGAGCCAGCAGTTATGGGTCTGATGCAAACGTATTGAACTGAAGCCTAACCTGGAGAGCTGACCTGGAAGGCTTGTTCTTCCCAAGAATTATGACTCTCCTGTCTGGCCCAGATGGTGGAAGGGGCAAAGGTACGTGATCACCCTTGGGAAGGTGATATTGGTGACCTTTTGTATCTTATTTGCATTCCCATTGTGAAAAAGTGAGATGAGGTACAGGAATGGGCAGGGGCTGTTAAGCATTTCAGCTTGCCTCCCATATAACAGCTAATGCTAAGCCCCAGCCTCTCCTCTCTGGCCCTGTTCTTCCATCCCTCCTTCTACCCCAACCTTGGAGAACAAGATACACCTGACCATCAACACCATTCACATTTCCTTGGTTGAAGGAGAGGAACAGAAAAGAAGATGCCTCCTCCAAGATCAAATGCTCATGTCCCTTGATCTTGGCACAGGGTGGGGGTTGGACAATAGACATCAGATGACTTCCCTCTACAAATTCTAGAGAGCTGGAGCATTAGACTTGGGGGATACCTACAATATGCCCCTTTAACACCACCAAATAAAGACCTTTGCCGGGGGAGGAGGGTCTTTTTCTTCTGAACATAAATTATGAGTCAAAGTCTCATTCCATTGGTCCTCTTCACCCCCAAAGAGGCATGGGGTAAAGAGGCTTGGGTGCACAGTCCAGCAACCTAGTGGGAATTAGCAACCCTCTCCCACTTTATGATGTGTGTGGACCTGGCCAGTGCCCCCTGATCGTAAGTAGTGTAATTATTATTTACTCTGTGTATTTGTTACACCATGTGTGTGATTGCCTTTGTTTGTTAAGGGTGACTGAGGAGTATGGGGGTGACAGGGGGCACTGGAATGCCGGGAAAGGACTTCTTCACTGAGATCAAGGCTTCCTGGAAGGAACCATTGCAAAAAGGCCATCAGGCAGTTTTCAAGTTATGTGACAGAGGGCAAAGATGGCCATAGGGTGCTCTGATTTTTGGGATGGTCACATGACACAATCCAGCACTTGAACCTGAAAAAAAAATAAATAAAAGCAGTCAAAGAGTTTAGAATTCAGTGATGAACTCTTCTTCCTAATCAAGCACCACATTTATACGCTGGAGACCAGGAACAAAAGAGGATCTGAGAGAGGATGAAACCTCATGCTCAAGGAATAAGAACATGGGGGTCTTTGGACCAAGAAAAAAACAGTAGGTGCATTTGGGATGAGGGTGGGGACATACAGTCCAAGGGAGGATGGACAGACAATGAGAAAGGGAGGGGACCTAGAACAACTCTGGAAAACTGGATCCAAAACAGTCTCAAAGATTACCAAAACCCTCTCCCGGCCTCCATGTAACAGAAGATCTAAATTCTCTTATGATGATCCAACTAATGTCAGTCCCTTTCTCCCACAGTTCCCTGATCCTGTTTCCTTAACTAAGTTTCATAAAAATCCACAAACCAAACTAACATAGCCATTCAAACTGTAAATGTACCAAGATGGTTAAACATCTCAAACTGTCTTTGATTTCACCATAAAAATGTCTCCTATGTACCTAAAACAACAATTGTGCCTAACTCACATTTGAAAAAAAAAAAAAAGGAAAGCTCCTGTCACACTGACCTGATTCATAATGGGGGTCCAGGGCCTCTGCAGGATCAGTGTGCCACCATACTTGTCCTGTCAGTTCTGTCAGTAGACTGACCCTGCTTCAGACCAACTACAAGAGTGAGGTTCAGAGAAGATAAAGGTGCTACATACGGTATTTTCCCAAGGAATTGTTTAATCCATACCTACTCCTAGCTTTTGGCTTGAGCTAAAAATAGGTTTTCTCTCTCACTGCTCACTGTTTCCTATGTTGAAAGGACACCCAGAAGAGATGACCAGAGGACTTTTATCCTTAAACCTCCAACTCAATGCAGGAGTAGCTAGCTATCCTATACTGTTCCTTGGCCCGTTTTTTTTTTTTTTTTTTTGCCTATTAGGGCCCCAAACTAAGAACTAGCAAGTAGTAGCATTTGCAGCTTTCATCTGTAGTGAGGCAGAAGCAGGGAAGTTGATGCCCCAAGCCAGAATGTCAGCTTTCCTGCCCCTGAGGTGGGGGTAAAGGAGCAACTGGGACTCCCACCTCTTCCCACTCTTAGAACCCCTGAATGCACCTATATATGAAGTGCCCCCTGCCCCACCCATGTTCAAATGAGTCCACTCAGTTCCCTCCCTCTCTAGCTAGAACCTACTCAGAGAAAAGAAATATTTCCCCTGTAGATCACCTAGTAAAATTAAGAGTTTACTGAATGATTACTATTCAAACTATGGTAAGCACATTGTGCTGAGTATATAATTCTCATAGCAACCTTTACAATAGGCTCGCCTGCTATTGGTACAGTGCTAAGAGAGTCATGGAATAAGGTGCCCGGTCTCAGAGCCACAAGATCTGGTATTGGAGAACAAATTATACCTAAGCACTCTATAATATTCCATTCTTCTCTATTCTATTAATAGTAATCTGAAAAGTCAAAAAACTAAAGGCAGGGAAAGCAAAGGACAAGAAAAGTAAAGAGAAAGCTGGGATCTACCTTGGTCACAAAGGGTCTGCAAAGGTATGAAACCTGCCATTATTTTTCAATCCCTTTGAAAGGAAAAACAAGAATGTGGACATGTAGCAAGAAGGGGAAGTTAGAGTTTAGTGGATTTCAATAATCAAAGGGAACATTATCTGTCAGAGGCCCACATGGAAGAGAATAGACAAAGTTATTCACCCTTATTTACAGAAGTTCCTTTCCCCTCATCTGTTTCTCATGTCAGACATGGCAACAGAACTCAATCTCAAAATGTCCTGCTCTTATTCACATCTTCCTTCCTATAGCTCTCACCTCTACAGAAGCTTCTAGTGTTGTATATTCAGAAGTTCCCCGGAGTTGGGGTAGGGGGAAGGGGCAGCTTAGAGTGATGGTGGAGAAAAAGAGAATGATCCCATGGTTCTTAGAGAACCATAAAAAGGTGCAGATTTACAGCTGAGGAAGCTAGTTCCCTCCACATCTTTTATAGACTCCCTCATTAAGAGCTCCCAGGTATGCAGAGAATGTCACAGCTTCAGGATACAGAAAAGACTAGAGTCAGCTAATTGTGTATGAGAGTTAGCTGTGTATGAATCCTCGACCAACTACACCAGGGCGACTGAAGGATAGGCGGGAAGGGTACTTGGATCCCAGATAAGAACTGCAAAGCCTGGACTTACTATTTTTAGACTGAATTAGTAAAACTACATAGGCATTCTGAACTTCCATGCTCAAAAAATATGCACGGAATGACTACCATGAGACAAGAAAAGAAGGATCTGGTGATCAGGCTTGGAGGTGAGAGACTTCTGACTGACAGAACAGCTGCTGGAATGGGATGAAAAAAGTTATTTAAAAATCCACAGAGGGGCGCCTGGGTGGCTCAGAGGGTTAGGCCCCTGCCTTAGGCTCAGGTCATGCTCTCAGGGTCCTGGGATGGAGCCCCGCATCAGGCTCTCTGCTCAGTGGGGAACCTGCTTCCCCCTCTTTCTCTGCCTGCCTCTCTGCCTATCTGTGATCTCTGTCAAATAAATAAATCTTAAAAAAAAACAACAACCCACAGAAACTGATAAAAGACACAGTATCAAATATTTTGGGAAGTGAGTGGGGAAAAGAATGATTAAGCTTTTCAGAAAGAGGATCCTGGGGGAAGGCTGAATACCTTTCTGGAAGGTTCCATAAGATAAAGACAAAGACAAACTTCTGAAGGACCCAGTGCTCTATTACTTAACCTATTTTTTAAAAAAGATATTATTTACTTATTTGACGGAGACAGGCACACGAGAGAGGGAACACAAGCGGGAGGAGTGGAAGAGGGAGAAGCAGGCGTCCTGCTGAGCAGGGAGACTGATGCGGGACTCGATCACAGGATCCTGGGATCATGACCCGAGCCAAAGGCAGACACTTAACAACTGAGCCACCCAGGTGCCCTATTTTACCTATTTCTTATTTTCCCATCCTTGGGTAGAAAACCCTTACTGAATCTATAATCTCTCTAAAGCTATAAAACTAATTTTCTATGGATCTATTTTCAGACAGAAACAGAGTGGAGAGAGAAAGGTTAGCCTCAAGATCAGTGCCTGGAGAAAAGGAAAGGCAGGCAAACAGGAGAGGCCAGAAGGGAGGGAAGGAAATGTTTAACCAGTGCTCCCCTTTGTTCACCTCTCCAAAGTCAAATTGGGGCAAAATTCACAATAAATGGGCAATCTTTGCATCTGCTCTCCAAGGCAATTTTCCTAAAGCATCTAAACTTAGGTCCCTGCCCTACTCACCAACCAAAGAGACTTTGTGGAAAGAGATTCTTGTTAGGAAGGGGATAAAAATCATTACTTTTCTATTAATCAAAAACTAGATAGGTTGTAGCAGAAATGGAAATAAGTAATTACTCTGCAACAGAGGAGCTGATCACTGTAAAGTCCTCAGATAAGGTGCCAGGCTCTTATGTTTTTTGTTTTGCTTTGTTTTTAAAGATTTTATTTATTTATTTGACAGAGAGAGAGATCACAAATAGACAGAGAGGCAGGCAGAGAAAGAGGAGGAAGCAGGCTCCCTGCTGAGCAGAGAGCCTGACGTGGGCCTTGATCCCAGGACCCTGAGATCATGACCTGAGCCAAAGGCAGAGGCTTTAACCCACTGAGCCACCCAGGCGCCCCAGGCTCTTATGTTTTAATCTCAAAAACCCACCTTATAGAGATCTCCAGAAACAAAGATTAAGAGGAGAAACCCTACACCAACATACCCAAAGAGAAAGGTAACACGTCTCAGATCTTGGTGAAACATCAAATGCAAAGAAGCAGCCTGCTACATTTCTAAGTAGGAGGCTCAGTAAGGAAAATGGATTTTAGTAATATTTAAGAAACACTGCCACTACAACTGTATACTTCTATAACGGAGGAAGACAAACTCCCGGGGAACCTGGTTGTTTTAGTCAGAAAAGCATGCAGCTTTTGATCTCTTGATCTTGGGGTGATGAGTTTGAGCCCCATGCTGGGAGTAGAGATTATACTTACACACATAAACACACACACTTTAAAAAAAAAAAAGAGGCCTCCAGTCCACTGCTCACGTTCCCCTCAAAGATCTAAGACAACAATGCTTAACACCTCTAACATCCTGTCATGCTTTGAATCCCTCCACTTTCTTCTAGCTCTGAGATGTACCCAGCCATCTCCCTTCCTGAACTGCATAACAAACAGGGTCCTACGTATTGGCCTTGGCTGAAACCAGACAGTATCGCACTAGGTCACTCTTGAAAACAGAGCCCTTCTGGATTCCAGTCCATAACAGACCACTAATCACCAGTCCTTATATTTACATACTTTACACGTAAAACTCAGTGTTCGCCCTATTTTACCCCAATGGGTCATGCCAATCTGCCGAAGCAAAGATTCAGGGTGAAACTTGGCCTCTTCATGAAAGATAAAGAGTAAAAGGATGCCTGTGAGTATGAGAGAGGGGAATAAGTAGGCTTAAAGGAATAGACTCAAATCCTTTTCCTTGTTCTCTTTTCTAAAGGATAAAGTCATTATGGCTAATTCCCTGTAGTATTTGTCCCGGAAGCTCCCCATATCTGGTCTAATCTGGCTCTAAAAACTCCAAAGAGCACCTAATAAAACACATTGTTTTCTTTTCTATTTGTTTTTTATTAACAAGCAAAATAATAATTAAAAAACAACAACACAAGAACAACCACCTTAAAGTTGGAACAGCAATGAGTCAGATTGCTGCTGAAGTTCCTGGATGTACCCCGGGTACATGCTCTCTCACTGTGAGGCAGGACCTAGGCACATGACTGTGCATTTAGGTATATATATGACCAAGAAAAGTCAGAGAGATGGAAACCACTGAAGAACAGAAAAGCATTAAGAGCTTTCCATCAGGCAATCCCAAAGCGTTCTGCCCTTTTCCTCTTCTTTGCCTGTGAGAAAGAAGCAAGAAGAAAAAAATTAGATTGCAAGACAACAGTGGCCTGGGTTCCTGGCTGCTTTAATCCAAACTCACATGAACTATCACAAGGTCCAAGAAGGCAGGAAAACACAGGCTTAACCTTGGCAGCCAGAGATTTCATTCCTGAATCTCTTTAGTTATCCAGTTAGAGCTGGGGAGGTTTGATGGGAAAGAAGGGGAGAAGACTATGGAGACTAGGAGGTGGGGGAAGAGGAGGAAGAGAATAGTAGTAGATTCCTGAAGGAGAGAGGGCCACTCAGCCGTATAGCAAGTTAGTCTGGAAACAATGGACTCTTAACAGACTAGGGAATCTTCTAGTCAGTGGGGAGATGGGCAATCTCAGAGGACAAAGGATGGCCAATGCTATTTTTTCATGGAGAAGGTAAAGGGGATGCCCTTTTAGGCAGTAAGGGCCAAGCAGGAGCTATTTCTTGGGCCTCCAAATCCACAGAGAGGTAATAAATCTTCAATGCCAACAGAATAAATGGGAAGTAGGGGAATCCCCAACATGGATCTCTTCAAGGGAGTCAGCACTGGAGAGATACACAAAATGAGAAGTGCGGGAGGAAAAAAAGAGCTTTTTGTTCTAGGAATGACTGAAAATAGCACTGGGTTCTTCATCCTCATTTTAACCACTGCCCCCAGCAAAGAGGGAACTTTTTTTCTCTAAGAGAGGGAGGTGGGGGGAGGAGCAGAGGGCAAAAAAGAATCTAAGCAGGTTCCACATCCAGAGCCTGAAGCAGGGCTGATCTCATAACCCCAAGACCATGACCTAAGCCCAAATCAAGAGTTGGATGCTTAACTGACTGAGCAACCCAGGCACCCAGACTTTTTTTTTTCCCATTCCATTCACACAGGAGGTTTAATTTAGATTAAAAAGAGAAGATGAGGGTGCCTGGGTGGCTCAGAGGGTTAAGCCTCTGCCTTCGGCTCAGGTCATGATCTCAGGGTCCTGGGATCGAAGCCCGCATTGGGCTCTCTCCTCAGCAGAGGGCCTGCTTCCTCTCTCTCTCTGCCTGCCTCTCTGCCTATGTGTGATCTCTCTCTCTGTCAAATAAAGATTATTTATTTATTTATTTATTTGACAGAGAGAAATACAGCCAGAGAGGGAACACAAGCAAGGGGAGTGAGAGAGGGAGAAGCAGGCCTCCTGCCGAGCAGGGAGCCCGATGCGGGGCTCGATCCCCGGTCTCCAGGATCATGACCTGAGCTGAAGGCAGTCGCCCAACCAAATGAGCCACCCAGGCGCCCCTCAAATAAATAAATCTTTAAAAAAATAAAATAAAATAAAGAAAAGATGAGTGTGTATAAGCCCAGCACACTCTACCGGGATTACTGATACAATTCTTTGGAATCAAATAAATTAGTCACCTGGTTCATGTAAACTCCATCAACCTCTGAAGTTACTACCACTCCCTTATGTGTACTGAGTCTACCAACAAAAGCTACTATTCATTGCCAACCAATAAAATCATCAGCCTTAACTTGGAGAAGCCAAATGTACTACCTTACTAAACAAGGCTGGTTCAACAGTTTCCTTGGCAAAGAGGGAATAATTTTACTAGAATTAAAACAAGCCTTTAAGTTTACTACTTCTTTTTTTTTTTTTTTTTAAAGATTTTATTTATTTATGTGACAGAGAGAAAGACAGCTAGAGAGGGAACACAAGCAGCGGGAGTGAGAGAGAGGCAGAAGCGGGCTTCCTGCTGAGCAGGGAGCCTGATGTGGGGCTCAATCCTGGGTCTCCAGGATCATGACCTGAGCCGAAGGCAGTCGCCCAACCAACTGGGCCACCCAGGTGCTCTGACTTCTTTAAGTTTACATTTAGCTCATCCTGACCAGTCAGTAAGTACGCTGATACAACAGGTAATGCTTTATTCTGAATTAGTGGCACAAAGAATACAAAGACTTTCAAGTTTCTTCCTACTGGAGATGTAAACTGATCAAGGTTTTATTTATAAGGGTTTATTTACAAGATTCATTCTGATACTTATTCATAAAAAGACTTTATTTGATTTTGAGTGTGTGAGGTAATAGATTTTCAAAAGTCATCTCCAGGGCTCCCTGGCTGGCTCAGTCGATACAGCTTGCAACTCTTGAAATCAGGGTCTTGAGTTCAAACCCCATGCTGGGCATGGAGCCTACTTTAAAACAAAACAGGGGCGCCTGGGTGGCTCAAAGGGTTAAGCCTCTGCCTTCAGCTCAGGTCATGATCTCAGGGTCCTGGAATCGAGCCCCATTGGGCTCTCTGCTCAGCAGGGAGTCTGCTTCCTCCTCTCTCTCTGCCTGCCTCTCTGCCTACTTGTGATATCTCTATCTCTGTGTCGAATAAATAAATAAAATCTTAAAACAAACAAACAAACGGTATCTCCAGAGGTAGATTTAAAGGAAGAAAGAACACTGCAAATTCTTCACCCCCCCCCCCAAGGAATTTTTAGAATTCTAAACATATTCACTATGTCAACTCTTCTTTAAGTATACCTTAGGTGGCACTTTGGGTCTCCATTATAAATTCTCTCTCTCTCTCTCTTTTTTTTCAAGTAATCTCTACGTCCAACATGGGGCTGGAACTTTCAACCCCAAGGTCAAGAGTCATGTGCTTTACCGAATGAGCCAGCAGCCCCCATTATAGATATACTCTTAAACCACCAAATCAATATTGGAATCAATATTGTCTGTCAAAGCTCTGAGTAGTCTTGCCAATGCTCAGGGTCTCAGTTAATCTGAATTACTCCAGAAGAAGCTGGGATATGGACAAACACAAATCTTTAAAAAACAAACAAAAAAAAAGCCACTCTTTCATTTAAGAAACTATTTCATTATAAGTAAAGTGGTAAGAACAAGAAGTCTCATTTGAGTCCATTAAGGTATTCCAGAGGGGAGTTAGGCACAACTATACTATGTCTGAGTTGGATAGGCCTTCATTAAACAACCAAAGAAATATGGCTAGCAGATAAGCAGAGACATTATTACTTACTAAATATAATATGACAGGCTTTGTGTCAAGCATTTTACACAGTATCATCCCTTTTTACTTTCATGTTTAAATACCACTCTGAGGTAGGTATTTATTATCTCTACCTCCCAGATGATGAAACAGGCTCAGAGAATTGCCATAACTTGTAACACTAAGTGGCAGAGTCACTTTTCAAATCCACACTTTGGTGATTCCAAATCTTGTGCTCCTTTCTAGGTTAAATGGCTCTAACACCAAATAAAGTATACTGATGGAATTCAGTATGGCTACTTTACCAGAAAACAGATATAAAGTAAAGAACAAAAAGATCTTATTATTTGGGCACTTAAGAAGTAGGCCAGGGAAATAATGTTTCCTCAGCCTCAATTCCTTTCAAAAAAGGGCTCTATGAAGCACTCTAGGTATATTTTACCTCCGTATCCTCTGTGGTTCCTGTTCCGGCTGAACTTGTAACAATCCCAAATCGCTCCTTCCTCTTTTTCAGCTTCTCATCATCTTCAGACTATTCAGGGACAAAGAAAAGAACAAAGAAAAGCTAGCCTCTACTCATGAGATAAAAGAAAATGAAATTATAACTTAATGGTCACAATATACCAGCCAACTTTGTGCCAAAAACTAAGGATCACACACACAGAAATAGACAGGAAACTGAATAAGGAAACATACAGTATGGTGTCCCTAAGAATGACTAAAAACTTAAGTAGGGCCTCAATATTCAAAGTCAAGAAAACATAAGAACTACCCATACAGGGGCACCTGGGTGGCTCAGTTGGTTAGGCGACTACCTTCAGCTCAGATCATGACCCCGGAGTCCCGGGATCGAGCCCCGCATTGGACTCCCTGCTCCGCAGGAAGCCTGCTTCTCCCTTTCACTCCCCCTGCTTGTGTTCCCTGTATTGCTGCGTCTCTGTCAAAACAAAAAAAATTTTTAATCTTTAAAAGAATCCACTTTCTAGCTTTTTTTTTTTTTTTTTTCACCATCTCCTCAGGTACCCCACACTTCTTTGGAAGCAGAGTAGCAGAATGGAAGAAGCGCTGGGTGCCTGGGTGGCTCAGTTAAGCATCTGCCTTCTGCTCAGGTCATGATCCTGGAGTTCTAGGATCAAGTCCCGCATCAGGCTCCCTGCTCTGCGGGGGCCCTGCTTCTTCCTCCTTCACTCCCCCTGCTTGTGTTCCCTCTCTACTTGTGTTTCTCTCTGTCAAATAAATAAATAAAATCTTAAAAAAGAATGGAAGCAGCACTTAATTCCCAAAGGAAGAGGATCGCCAGGATCCTTAGCTGAAGGTAGCTGAAAACTAGTTCAACCACTTCCCTATCACTCAAATAACCTGGGTCAATGCTAGGATCCCATTCTCTTTCTATATGCCTCCACTTTTAACTGTCTGGGATCTAGGGAAAGGACTCCAGTTTGTAATCTTACACTGAAGATTTTCTCAAATGAATTTGTTTCTAATTTTGCCTAGCTGGCTACTCCATCTGTTGAACTGTAATAAAAGAATTAGGAAGGTTTCCAATGAACACAGCCCTCGTACAGTTACTAGAAAAAGTTTTCTTTAATTTGTCTACCACCATTAAGATAAAGTAAGATAAAAATGGAACACTCAAAACGAGAATCTCTACAGATATTCTAGATGAAATATCTTCATTACTAAGTCTCCAGGCCAACCACAGTGTTAGGGGTAATAAAAGGAGCATCTCATATCTTTCTTGAGGAAAGGCAGGATTAGACCATATATTGTTGAACTACTACTACATATTTTCATTCAATTCAGAGCAGGGTTATTTCAGTCAGTTCAAATCACAGAGAGGGAGAGGGTACTTTCAAAATCCGGATGTTTTTTTCTGCACAAACCCTGGGGCCACTCCCTTCACAGATCTCATCACAAAGCCTATATCTATTTAGAATGTGTAGAACAGCCTTTTCTCTGGTTCTTTATTTTGTTATATCCTGAAATGGGGATTTTGACTTCCAAATTAAATTTGTGCTTCTTTTTGAGCTCAAAGGTAAGGAAAGACTGAGAGAGGGAGTAAAGGAGCGGGGGTATACTTCTCTAGCCACTAAGGCTAAGATCGGAGAGTTCTCCATGAGCTTCCCTTTTTAATCAGACCTCTGGTGTCTCTCCTGGACATCCAGGCAGAGCATCTGCTGCAAATCTACCAGGGTCGCTAAGGAAAAACAAAACAATACAAATCCTCCCACCCCCCCTACAAACAGCCTGCCCATCCCTTACCCGCAGAGACCAGTGAGGGTTTTATTTATTTTGTGCATGCCTGCCCTTCCCTTCTCACCCAGAGCCCCTCAGCTTCCCTCCTAAACCCTCTTTTCCCCTTGCCCTGCAGGGAAAGTGCACAACAGGCCCAGTAAATCAACACAGTTCTAATGATCTCTCTCACTTGACCCTTCTAGCGTGACGGTGTCGCATGGAAACAAACGTACAATAAACTTCACTCCATCTTTAGCTCCTTGCTGACAGGTTTTGGTTCATGGGATGGTGAGACCCATCTGAGGGAAATTATCTCGATCAAAACGCATCTCTCTCTTTGCATTCATCAGGCCAAATGCTCCTTCAGGCCATGCTCAAGTGCACAAATGGGGCTGCGCATCTGCAGGCAGCACTGACCCATAGCTCAGTGTTAATAAGCATTTGCAAACCTTTCCCTTCTTCATTCTTCCTCCACTTCTCGCCCATAATCCCTCAACCATTAACAAATCTTTTTTCTTCCCATGTATGCTCCTGTGTGGGAAGAACAGTGCTGGAATCTGAAGTGCCCTTACTTCTTATCAAGTGGAAACTCCTCAAAACATACATCCTGCATTTAAAACCTGAGAAGGAAACCTGTCCTCTTTGACTAAACATAGGCCTTGATGTTCAGATTGATCCATATACTTCACTTGCCTATCTTCTAAGATTTAACTAGCAAGCCAACTGATATCAATAATTTTAGCATACATAATCCTCTATCTCCCAATAGCTGCCTTGCTTTTATTTTTTCTTTTTTAAAGATTTGATTCATTTATTTGACAGAGAGAAACACAGCTAGAGAGGGAACACAAGCAGGGGGAGTGAGAGAGGGAGAAGCAAACCTCCCGCCAAGCACGAAGCCCGATGCGGGGCTCAATCCCGGGAACTCCAGGATCATGACCTGAGCCGAAGGCAGTCACTTAACCAACTGAGCCACCCAGGTGCTCCTTGTCTTTCTTTTCAAAAGCACTGAAAAAAATGAGAGAGCTGTCCAAAAGAGGAGAGAGCCCATATACAAAGCACAGGATGAAAAGCAGAACATGTGTTTATTAATAAAGCCAAATAACCCCCATAAATAATCATAACTCATTTTCTATCATAGAATAAGGTAATTCTAAACCAAGCTCTTCAAACAACATCTTCAACTTTTCAAATTCACTTTTCTCTCTGTTTCCCTTTCATATTTGGAAAATCCTCAAGCAACATAAAGAAAATAACGCCTGCTGGAGGAAAAGACTGAGACATTCAAGGCTGCCCCAAGATAAAGCGCTGCTCAGAGTATAGGAACTCTCATAAAGCTACTCAATAAATGGTAGCTATTAATTTCTACTGCAACCTTCCTCCTGGTCTTTGAAACAACATGTGAAACCACCAACAAAATTTTGAAGCTAAGCTTCTACATTAGAAGCAAAGTCATCAAGCGACTGGGTGTCTCAGTCAGTTAAGCATCTGACTTTGGCTCAGGTCATGACCTCAGGGTCCTGGGATCAAGCCCTGCATGGGGCTCCCTGCTCAGCGGGGAGTCTGCTTTTCGCCTTCCTTCTCCCTCTGTCTCTCTCCCTGCTTGTGCTGTCTTTCCCTCTCAACTTAAATAGAATCTTTTTTTTTTTTAAGAGTTTATTTATTTATTTTTAAGAGTTTATTTTTTAAAGAGTTTTTTGACAGAGAGGAACACAGCCAGAGAGGGAACACAAGCAGGGGGAGCGAGAAAGGGAGAAGTAACCGCCCCCCTCCGCGCCCCGAGCAGGAAGCCCAATGTGAGGCTCAATCCCAGGATTCTGGGATCATGACCCGAGCAGAAGGCAGATGCCTAAGGACTGAGCCACACAGGCCCCCTGAACTAAATAAAACATTTAAAAAAAAAGAAAAAAGAAAAAAGAAAAAGAAAAGAATGGATAAAGATGTGGGGTGGTGTGTGTGTGTGTGTATAAAATGTATGAAGGAACATTACTCAACCATCAAAAAGAATGAAATCTTGTCATCTGCAACAGGGATGGAACTCGAGGATATGATGCTACGTGAAGTCAAAGAAAGACAAATACCATATGGTTTCACTCATGTGGAATTTAAAGAACAAAGAGATGAACATAGGGGAAATGAAGGAAAAATAAAGTAAGATGAAAATTCAGAGGGAGGCAAACCAGAAGAGCTGCTGAATTCTAGCAAACAAACTGAGGGTTGTTGGAGGGGAAGTGGGTAGAGGAAAGAGATAATTGGGTAATGGGCATTAAGGAGGGCACTTGAGGTAATGAGCACTGAGTGTTATATGCAACTGATGAATCACTAAATTCTACCTCTGAAACTAAGAAAAAAAAAGCAAAGTCATCAAAAGTCGGTAAGAATCTTGGGGTGCCTGACTGGCTCAGTCAGAGGACCATGTGACTCTTCATCTCAGAGTAATTAAAGTTGAGCCCCATATTCCATGTAGCAATTACTTAAATGAATAAATAAAAAGTTTAAAAAAAAAAGTAGGTAAGAATCAGATCCATTACCAGTACAACAAGGAAATTCCCATTAGCTGCAAGGCAGGTAAGTATTGGAACTGCTGAGTAGATTTAGGGTTCAAGTGTGAATAAGTAACCAGCCAAAACCACAGTCTTCTCTGCCAGTGGTCCTATTAACCATCTTCTCCTTATAAAATCCCCCCAAAAATCTATGCTCTCAAGGCTTTACTGATTTCATCAAACTAATAATGATGAACCGCCCCCCCCACCCCCAAATCTAGGTGATAATGAAGGAAACAGGGCAAGGATCCAACTCTGTAGATCTAATCTTAGGTACTCTAAGGTCCTTCCTGAAGAACTGCTTTCAATGAGTTATAGACATCAGTTTACATCAACAGTAATCCACTTAAAATTAATCCATTCATCTATTATCATTCAAATATCCATTGTCTACCATACCGTTGGGCAATATTCTGGCATTGGGAACAGAGATGAGTAAGACAAAGATTCTTAACCTCAAAGGACTTAGGAATTTAAAAGACTGGGTAACAGTAAAGATGCATGCCATTTTTCATTACATTATTTTTCTTTTAAAGATTTTTTTTTTAAAGATCTTATTTATTTGAGAGAGAGTGAAAATCTGAGAGAGATCACAGAGGGAGAGTTCTGGAGAAGCAGACTCCTGGCTGAGCAGAGAGCCGAATTTGGGGCTTGATCCCAGGACCCTGGGATTAAGACTTGAGCCTAAGGCAGATGCTTAACCAATTAAGCCACCCAGATGACCCTGTTCATTACATTATTGCATTATGAGGACCCATGGAGAAATCTTCTTTCTGGTCCCCAGATGTAATTATGCTTTTGCTGAGCAACTTTTTTAAAAAAAAAATTTATTTATTTATTTGACAGAGAGGAACACAGCCAGAGAGGGAACACAAGCAGGGGAGTGAGAGAGGGAGAAGCAGGCTTCCCACTGAGCAGGGCGCCCAACACGGGGCTCAATCCTGGGACTCCGGGATCATGACCCGAGTGGAAGGTAGTCACTTAACCAACTGAGCCACCCAGGCACCCCTTGCTGAGCAACTTTTAAGTTATCTTCTCAACTCTGTGAATGACTATAAACACTTTTAACTGTTTTCCTCTTTCTTCTGACAGCTATAAAATTTGGAGCCAAATGTGTGGCCTGTCTCTGGCAAGTATTTTTGAAAATATTTTCTATTAGCCCAATGTATTAAGGTGAGAGAGAAGTGTTGAGGTGAGATCCAAAGACAAGGATCCAACACCCAGATCCCAGGGCAGAAACTTAGAAGATGAAGTACAGTTACTTACAGTGTTGCTGCTGGTCCCTTAAGAACTTACTCCTCTCTGAATATAATGGGATTAATTAAAAATACTTCAGTGCCCCAAGAAGGAAAAAGAGAGGGGAAGGAAGCACCAAGTTATCACTAGGAAAAAAAAAAGTTTTTTTTAAGATTTTATTTGACAGAGAGACAGCAAGAGAGGGAACACAAGCAAGGGTAGTGGGAGAGGGAGAAGCAGGCTCCCCGCTGAGCAGAGAGCCTGATATGGGGCTCCATCCCAGTACCCTGAAGGCAAGATGCTTAATGACTGAACTTCCCAGGAGCCCCTAGAAAATTTAAATTAAGGACTCTTGTCAGTGGTTTCCAAGACATATATACTATAGCCAGGAATTAAGTCCCAAATGGAAGATCAGCTGCAATAATTGGCAGCCTGAACATCACAGATACTTTCTAAACTGAGTTCCAAGGATAAGATCTCTACGCAAGACAGAGTAGACTGTGGCTTCATTACTTCCAAACCCAACCTGCTTCTTCAAGATACAAATTTAAGAGAACATTTTTCAAAACTTACTGGTCTTATCCTGTAAAAAAATAAACAGGGGCACCTAGGTGGCTCAGTTGGTTAAGCATCTACCTTCCGCTCAGGTCATGATCCCAGAGTCCTGGGATTGAGCCCTGCATTGGGCTCCCTGCCCAGCAGAGAGCCTGCTTCTCCCTCTCCCTCTGCCTGCTGCTCTGCCTACTTGTACTCCATCTGTGTCCAAAAAAAACACAAACAAACAAACCATAAATAAATAAATAACAAAGAACCCCATTCCAAACTTAGTGTGCCAGGGTTATTTGCTCTGCCAAGAGGAGTCCACTTTGATTTACTCAGCACTCCATGGGTTATGTACTGAAAGCATACACCTTTTTTAATCTTATTACCAGTGCCACTCTGGATCATAAGAAACTAGGAGGGGGTGCCTGGCTGGATTAGTCAGTAGAGTGTACAACTCTTGATATCAGGGTTGTTAGTTCAAGACCCACGAGGGGTGTAGAGATTACTTAAAAAAATAAAATCTTGGGGTGCCTGGGTGGCTCAGTCATTAAGTGTTTGCCTTAGGCTCAGGTCATGATCCCTGCGTCCTGGAATTGAGCCCTGCATTGGGCTCCCTGCTCAGCAGGAAGTCTGCTCCTCTCAGACTCCCCCTGCTTGTGTTCCCTCTCTCGCTGTGTCTCTGTCAAATAAATAAATAAAATCTTAAAAAAAAAGAAAACTATGCTCAATGTGGGGCTCAAACCCAGGACCCCAAGATAAAAGTCCCATACTCTACCAACTGAGCCAGCCAGGTGCCCTAAGGTTGGGAATGTCCTAATGGCAGTGGGGAGTGGTGGGGAGTTTTGGAAAGGGTGAACGATCTTGGGATTTGGCCTACACTGAAGTAAGGAGGAGGGTGCCTGGCTGGCTCAATCAGAAGAGCATGTGACTTTTTTTTTTTTTTAAGATTTATTTATTTTAGGGAAAGAGAGAGCACGAGTGGGAGGGGCACTCGGGTGGCTCAGTCAGTTAAGCATCTGACTTTTGATTTTGGCTCAGGTCATGATCTCAGGGTCCTGGGACCCAACCCCACCTTAGGCTCTTGGCTTGAGAGTCTCTCTCCCCCTCTTCCTCTGTCCACCTCCCAAGAAATAAATATCTTAAAAAAAAATAATAAAACAAAATCTTAAGGGTGCCTGGGTGGCACAGTCAGTTAAGCATCTGACTCTTGGTTTCAGCTCAGGTCACAATCTCAGCGTCATGAGATCCAGCCCCATGTTGGCTCTGTGCTCATGGTGGAGTCTGCTTGAGATTCTCTCTCCCTCTTCCCTCCTGTTCCTGATCTATCTAAAATACATAAATAAGTCTTTGAAAAATAAAATAAAACTTAAAAAAAAAAAAAAAGAAGAAACTAGGAAAAACAAAACAGTAACGAAATGTAACTTAGGCTTATATAAGGAACTACAGTTCCCAAAACCCAAAGCAAGAGTATTTACTGAATTTAAATATGAGATAGCGGGGCACCTGGGTGGCTCAGTTGGTTAAGCCACTGCCTTCAGCTCAGGGCATCACTGGAGTCCCAGGATCGAGTCCCACATCGGGATCCCAGCTCCGCAGGGAGTCTGCTTCTCCCCCTGACCTTCTACCCTCTCATGCTCTCTCTCATTCACTCTCTCTCAATAAATAAATAAAATATCTAAATAAATAAATAAATAAGAGATAGCCTCACTATTCTCAGAGGAGAACAAAAGCATTAACCAAGCCAGACATTCTTCTTGGTCAGTGCATCAGCCCACTCACTCATCATCACTCCTTACACATGTGTAAGGACCAGAAATTACAATCTAAAGAATTCAGTCAGAGATATCCTTATAAGGAGAAAAAAGCACTTCAGGGAAGCTCAGGTACTACTATGAGTTGGAGCTGATTGTCGCCCTGTGACTGGTGTTTTGGCTTTTTAAAGATTTTATTTATTTATTTATTTGAGAGACAGAGAATGAAAGAGCACAAGCTGGGGGAGGACCAGAGGAAGAAGAAGCAGACTCCCCCATAAGCAGGGTGCCTGATGCAGGACTCCCAGGATCATGACCTGAGCCGAAGGCAAACACTTAACCGACTGAGCCACCCAGGCATCCCTATAACTGTTTTTTTGTTTGTTTGCTTTAAGTAGGCTCCACCCTTACCCAGGGTCCATTGGAAGGCTTGAACTCATGACCCTGAGAACAAGACCTGAGCTGAGATCAAAAGTCTGTGCTTAACCAACTGAACCACCTAGGTGTCCCCTCCTATGACTTTTAATGACAGCTATTCTTCACATTCAACTCTTCAATGTAAGAGTATGCCATGTATTTCCATTAAGACCTAAACTCTGCCACTTTATTTATCCCACTTTAGCAGTTACTTTCTCAGAAGTCTTTCCCTTGCAATGATGGGAAAGAGACTGCTAGTGAGCTAAGACAGTCACATTTTGCAAAAATAATAATTGTCCCCTTTTATTTTTATTTTTTAAGATTTT
Source organism: Spilogale gracilis (assembly GCA_004023965.1). Lineage (NCBI taxonomy): Eukaryota > Metazoa > Chordata > Mammalia > Carnivora > Mephitidae > Spilogale > Spilogale gracilis. The sequence goes on from PITA01001145.1 coordinate 36,822, forward strand.
ATTTATTTCACAGAGAGAAAAACTGAGAGAGGGAGAGTGGGAGAGGGAGAAAAAGGCTTCCCACTGAGGAGGGAGCCCGATGCAGGGCTCAATCTCAGGACCCTTGGGATCACAACCTGAGTCGAAGGCAGCTGCCTAATGACTGAGCCACCCAAGTGCCCCTAACTATCCCCTTTTATAAATGAATAACCATATGAAGATGTTAATACTACTCAGGCCAGTCTGATTTTCCAAGGGAATATAAGGTAAGAATAAGGCAAAAAGAAAAGCATGGCACTTTATGGTCACTTTCCGGATGCTCACTGCTACATGACTGATGGCAGGATGAAAAGCAGAGGCTGGGGGCTTTTCGGCGATGGTAGATTAATAATAAGGCCTTGACTTCCCTGAGGTAAAAGTTATGAAACACTCCAGGGTAAGTGGGCTTCTAATTTTATACTCTCAGGGTAAATGACAGCAACTGATGGTTTTTCTGTCAGAAACACTGCAATGCTTAAACACACAGCTGTCACCTCCCTGCCCCAGTTTCTGAAATTCATCTGAACGTGTTTATTCCTGAGCCTTTATGCCAGCCAGACCAAGGAACATGAGGTGGGTCCTAAAAACTAATGTACTGAACCTAACTACGCAAGACAAAAGTGAAGGGCTGGACTAGTAAAAGGTATGCCATTTTAGCACATAGATAGTAAAGACATTCCAACACTCCCTCACACAACAAAAAATATATCTCCCAATACAGCCATTTTACCTACTCTCAAAGAAAAATTTTTTTAAAAGATTTTATTTATTTGACAGAGAGAGATATAGCAAGAGAGGGAACACAAGCAAGGGGAGTGGGAGAGGGAGAAGCAGGCTTCCTGACAGCGGGGAACCTAATGCTAGGCTCAATCTCAGGACCCCAGGATCATGACCTAAGCTGAAGGCAGACGCTTAGTGACTGAGCCGCCCAGGTGCCCCTACTCTCAAAAATTTTAACTGTGAGATTAGAATCAACTTTCAAGGGCCAGCAGGGTGCCAGGAACTTTAACGCCACATGAGATTTAGAGACCACCAGGCACTGTATCTCCTCCTATATCTTTACGGGATTTGAAGCCCCAAAACACAATCAGCTCAGAATCAAACACTCTTCTGAGTCACTAGCTCCCATCACTTTTTCTCTTTCTCTCAAACAAGCTTCTTCCCCCACCCCCACTCCTCTCCAACCCCAGAGGAGGTCGTCTCGGTCTTGCTCTAGCTGACTACAGGACAAAGCAAGGCAGGTGGAGGAAATGAAGGCTTCACACTTGAGACCCCTGGAAACGAAGTTTCTATTAAAAGTCCCCACCTCCCTCCCTTAAAACCCAGGAAGCTGCTGCTTTTAAGGATAAGCCAAGCAGAGCTGGCAGAAATATCAAGAAGTCAGTAGAGGGAAGAAGCTAAAAACTTTGAGGGGAGGTATATGCAGTCTTAACCAAATACAGAGAATGAAGGATGACAGTTACCTAAGCATTCAGAAATTAGAATGAGCACTAAGAAAGCAGATTCTTTTCATTTGTAAAATATATCTATATCTATTTTTTAATGTAAGTTCTATGCCCAATGTGGGGCTCAAATTATCTATCTATCTGTCTGTCTATTTTTTAATATAAGCCCTATGCCCAATGTGGGGCTCAAACTCAAGACCCAAGTCTCATGTTCTACCAACTGAGCCAGCCAGGGGCCCCACCTGTAATATTTTAGAATGCAGATTTCTGGTTTCACTCGAACTAACAAATCTGAATCTCAAAAGGAAGAGCTTAGGGAGATATATTTTAAAAAGGGTCCCCTGGTGACCCTTATGTGCAGCTATAGTTGGGAACAATTGCAAATGGCTTTGAGAAAGCAGAGACCAAAAAATCAATCTCACCAAGTCCAAGCAAAGTTACTACTTCACTCCAGTTTTCCCCCAAAAGCACTAGGGGTCTTCCCAAAAAAGTTCATGCTTCCTACAAATAGGGTCTCTCAGAACAGGGACAAGAAGGGGAAAAGAAAGCTATGAAGAAATCACAGCTGGCTCTAAGGAGCACACCTGTCTTGCTTGCCTTCATAGAATTCAAGTAGAGGAAAGAAAGACTCTTTTACAAGGGAGTTCAATATAGGGAAAAAAATGCCAAAACAAGATCAGGGAAAACTTCAGGTATGTGGTGGAAAGACAACAGCAACTAGGTTCAAGTACACGAAGGTTTTTTGTTTGTTTGTTTTTTGCCCCCTGGCAGAAGTGATATGGAGTACAAGGGGAAATAACAAGGTAGAAAGCAGACAGAAGAACAGACAGGATTTGTCCTAGGGCTTATGTATTTTGCTCATTCACTTAATAACACTAAAGAGAGCCATCACATAAGGTCTCTCTCATCTTACAGCTCTCTTCACTTCTAGCTGCACTTTCTCAACTACCTCATACCTAAGCATGAACATGGGAGTGAAAATTCTGGAACTGCCTCCTCTACTCTATACCTCAATGAACTCCTCCTCATTCATACTTAAAATACAGACAGCAAGCCTTTCAAACATAGTATCTTTCTCAGTAGCAGATCTTCTGTTCTAAGAGTCTGTTCTAGGTATGAGAAGGTAAAATTTCTTAAAATACTATTTTAAAAACGTGAGAAAAGAGTAACAAAGGAAAGGGAAGGGATGAAAAGGAGTTAACGTTTTCTAAATCTTAAGAGACACCTCAGATTTTATTAAAAACATGGCCATGGGGTACCTGGGTGGCTCAGTGGGTTAAAGCCTCTGCCTTCAGCTCAGGTCAAGATCTCAGGGTCCTGGGATTGAGCCCCACATCGGGCTCTCTACTCAGCAGGGAGCCTGCTTCCCCCCTCCCCGCCCTTCCTGCCTGTGACCTAGCTCTCTGTCAAAGAAATAAAATCTTTAAAAATATAAAATAAAAAGCATGGCTTCTCGAAGTGCCTGGCTGGCTCAGTCAGCAGAACATAGGACTCTTGATCTCAGGGTTGTAAGTCTGAGCCCCAGGCTGGGGGTAGAGATTACTTAAAAATAAAACAACTTAACAAAACAGGGCCTTTGCTAGTTTGCAAACACTACCAAATGTGTCCCCATAAAATATCTCCCAATCTGATGCCCTGCCTCATCCCCATTCCTATCTCTAAAATACTACAGGATTTTACCTAACCTCCTTCGGCTATCAGGTATGAAAAGCAACTCTGCTATTAGTAATAAATATGTAAGAAAATGAACTGTCATTCAATCATTAAATTTTACTTGGAAAAAAAACCTTAACTTGAACTGACCATATATTAAGATTTTATTTATTTATTTGAGGGGGAGAGAGAGAGCATGCACAAGCAGAGAGGAGGGTCAGAGGGAGAAGCATACTCCTCACTGAGCAGGGAGCCCAATGTGGGGCTTGATCCCATCCTGGGATCACGACCTGAGCCAAAGGCAGAACATTCAACCAACTGAGTGACCCAAGCACCCCATGAACCTATATGTATTTTCCAAAACTAAAATGTTACTACTCCTTATCAATGTCAGCCCAAAGAACACTATGAGCCAAGTGTTAGCCTCTCAAATATTAAAATACCATCCTTATACTGCAACAACTCTCAGACCATGAAGAGCCGTTGAACACCAAAACTTCTGACCTACCACACTCCAAAACTAGCAATACACACACACCAACAAACAACCCCCCCCCCACAAAAACAAAACCAAAAAAACCACCCCCTTCTTTTTTCTCCCATACAGATTATCTGAAGGAGGGACAGACTTGGATTCAGAAAGTGAGCTCACATGTCACCACAGGCAGGGAGAGTATCTGAGAGCAATCAGGCAGGTATTAGATATTGCTATGCTTAGAAGAGCCAGGCCAGTTATTGGGTTGCCCTAAATTAGACACAGGTACTGGTTACCTCCAGATTAGACAGATAAACTAGATACACAGGTATGATATACTTACCAGTAAATTTTAAGAATTATTTACCTAATATACCATGAGTGGAACTTTTTTTTAAAAAAAAACTGACCTTCAGAATGACTCCATCTCAAGAACTTGGCTGGCAAAAACAACCAAATGTATTTAAAAGTAAAACAGACTCATTCCCCTCCTTTTCCTGGCTGCATTTACTCATAGGGAAAGGACTATAGGCGGACCACAGAAAGGAATAAAATTTGTTTTTTATCAAAGTCATGAGTTCTGACACGTTAGAGGTAGGAATGCAAAGACCTAATAAGGAGATGGGATATTGAGCAAGAAAGATAGAAAAGAAAGTGCATTTTTTTTCTTACTACAAACTTTCTTACCTCTAGTTTGTTGGGTTCAAATTCAATGTATTAAATAATGTAAAAAAAATAAAATGAAAAGGTCCAAGATCTTCAGTGTTTTCAACCATGCACCCGAGGGAAGTATAAATCCTCTACCAGAAACTTATCGAAGACCCAGCTTACAATTAACAGAGCAAAACATCAGCATAAATCCTGACAAGGCAACAAAATTTTCATCTTGCTTCCACAAATTTTTAAAGCTTTTCCTCTTAAAGTATTCAATTTATATTCCTAATATTTTTTATCCATATTTTTCCTCACAGAGCTGGTAAAAACTGTGTTTAAGGGTTAGAACATAGAGTGGTAGGGTAGAAGAAGAAATTAAGCAAAGAAAAATCTGACTCCTATTTCTCAAGTTAAAATTAGAATACATTTTCAAGAGCCTTGGGCAGGACAGAGAAAAATTCCATTCTGCCCCTTTGGTCTTCCAAATTCCTATAGCCAAGTGGCTCAACAGCAGTTGAATGGCACACATAATGACATCATTGATTGGAACTATAATAGAAGGGAGTGAAAAAAGGGGGTGGTGCGGGGGAGTGGGAAGGGAGGGAGGTGAAGATGTATTTGTGTTACAGACAAAAGACAAGTTCTGTTCCTCAGCAGGGACAAATGAAGAACCAGATGAGGGGATAAACTGAGGTCAGAGAGTTTTTCCTATTGTTTCCTCTTTAAACAGCTCCTTCACCACTCCCTCAAGGTTTGTTCCTTGGGCGGGTGGAGAAACAGCAGTTTTTATTTTAGAGGAGAGAAGGCAGAAAAAAAGACCAAATAATAATTTTCAAATTATTATTAATCAGAAGAAGATTTAAAGGACTGGTTAAATTTTAGTTGAGCTCCAAAATGCTGCAAGAAATGCTGAAACCTACATGGGCTTGGATTTAGCTCTTCCTGAAATTCATCCCGACAATCACTCTCAACTGCTATCTCTATCTACTATACACACACACACACACATGCATATATATATCATTCTCACTGCCTTTTCTTATTGGTTAATATAAGTTAAAAGAATATAATTTTTCAAATGGAAGAAGCATTTTTGGAAAAAAACGACAATCTAGGATGAGGGGTGGGGGTATTCCCTTAAAACTTGTGCTCAATGAAATGTCTAAGAAGATCTACATGAAGTTTTTCCCATCTACAATCCTACTATCTGCATTTCTCTTGGTCTCATGGGGCCCCATGAGAAATGGGAATAGAGACTTAAGTGGTATACATGGCCTAGGTACTGCTACTTGAGTATATTTTGGATGGAAAAGAACCCAAAACCACTTAGCAGACTACTTCTCCAACTTATCTTGAGATCTAAATCTTCTACCACTACCCCCGTAAAAAAAAATTCTACCAAACTTATCATGGTTTATGGTTCTTCAGGTTCTTACAGTACCATGTTGGCAATGTCCTATGCATGGTCCCACAGTTCTTCCTTTGGAAAAGGTTTTAGACACATACCTAACCTCTAACAATTATAGACCCTCTGAGAAAGCTGGTGACCAACTTCTAAATCCATAGAGTGAACTTCCTTCTTTACACATCCCTCTATAACAAAACCCACTGCTGAAGGGGAAGAACAAACATTTCTTCATTTATTAGAGATAGCGGAAGGGAATTTAGCTAAAATCAAACAGGCATTCCAGAAGAGTGAATGGAGACCAGCCCACAATCAGTTAGCCACAATGAAATCCGTATGCTAGGAGACACTGATGCTGTTATCTCAACAGATTACAGTGACAAGATCCTCACAAACAAGGAAGTCCAGTACCTCTCTCACTCTGAAGAGGTCCATCCCCAGGCATATAATTATATGAAAGGTTCATGAAACTAATCATTGCAGCCACCCAACAATCCTGTAGCTACCAGCCTCAACAAGACAATGATCAATGAAGGGATACTGAACTTTTTTACCTTTTTATATTCTGACACTGTATACCACAGACCACAATCATTAGGGAAGAAAACTGGTAAAATCACAACACAAGAAAAGCAGCCTTTACTGTTTATAGGCCTTAAGATAACTCATTAGGATAGTTGTCTTAACACAAGCTACAAGTAGGGAAAGCACAGTAATATTCCAGTAGAGAAGTGGGGAAGATGTACTAAGGTCAACAGGGATAAAAGATGCCTATATCTTCTATTACTACAAGAACCAAGAATCAGTAATACATGCCCCTCACATTCTGAAGGAGTGAAAAAGAGAATTTTTTTTCTACTTCAGTTTTCTACTTAGTGCCTAGGCTTGGGTTTTGTTTTGTTTTGAATACTTAGCTGGATGTCCTATAACTTCCTGAAGTATCAAGTTTCACTTTCCCAAATATGCCAATGTTTGGGGGGGGGTGGAAATGAAAACAAAACAATCCAAATTAGCTATTATCAGTTTACACCATAACTCTAAGCCCAGATTTAGTTTTTGTAAAACTAATGTTCTTTTTTTTAAAGATTTTATTCATTTATTTGACAGACAGATAGATAGATCACAGGTAGGCAGAGAGGCAGGCAGAGAGAGTCGGGGGGAAGCAGGCTCCCTGCTGAGCAGAGAGCTGGATGCGGGGATCCATCCCAGGACCCTGACTGAGATCATGACCCGAGCCAAAGGCAGGGGCTTTAACCCACTGAGCCACCCAGGCACCCAAAAACTAATGTTCTATGACCATCATCTACTAATTGAGCTGGCTTCCCATCTACTCCCTCTATCCATCACTCACTCCTTTCAAAGATGAGTATCTTATGTGCCAAGCCAAGTTCTGGCCTTCACAAACAGGACTAACCCAAACACTACTTCTCTTGGGAGGCATGGAAAACTGACAGAGGGAAGGAAAAACAAAAACAAAACAAAACAAAACAAAAACAACCAGTCAAGCACAAGACTGAAAACTTAACTGGTGATCAATCAGAATGAACCAGGCAGAGGTTATTTATCTGGGTTTGGTTTTGTTTGAGGGGGTGGGAGGTTTCTCAGCCCATAGTCACCATGAGGCTTACATGAGAAAAGGCATGCCATTCTATCCTCAAATAGTCCAAAGAGTTGGAGGGGACAATTTACAGCCTCTTGTGTAAAAAGTGTCTATAAATGCCAGTGCCATTCTTTGCCCTGTCACTTCCCATTATCCTAAACCAACAGGATTCTATTCACTGAGACTTGAGTTGGAAACATGAACGGACAGGCCTTTCTTGGGCAGGGGGAAGGAAGAAGATGATTGAGACAGGGGCCGGGGTGTGGGGGGGGAGTGGGCGGCAGATAATTCTTTAAGTTTCTGTGTACTGCCTAACATGTATAGTATACTAGGGGAGCTGAAAGCTAAAATATATGAGCAGTCATGCAAAAGTCAGCCTAGGAAAAATAGCAGTGATTTGGTATCCTCAAATCTGTAAAATGCTCAAAACATAAATACAAAATACAAAGAAAAGATGACCACATTGTGACCCCTTCCCCCCCCCCCCACTAAAATCAGTCATTAACACTACTGTTGCATGGCCCACTTTCTCTTTATCATATACACTCGTCTGCAGAGCAATCTGCCAAAGAGAAATCAGCAAGAAATCTGGGCCTTAAGCTGGATCAAGCAAACACAAACCCCATGCAACAGATATGACAGGAGGTATGATTTCTTGTTGCCCTTTTCCAGATACTACGACGAAGAGAAATCTCTACACTACCTGCTAATCTCCACTATTTGCATCTTATCTAAATGAAAGAGATCTGTGCCTAGAGAACTGTAAAACTTAAAAACAGGTGACCAAATTATATAGGAGGAGGCTATACTGGAACCCAGGATGAGGTGGGCACATTATACTGACCTACCTATTCCATAAATACAAACTTAATCACATCACTAACCTTGACCAACGAAATACTAGGTAGCAAATCATCTCTGATGATAGAGAACAGTTAAACATAAGATTTTGAACCAGAGAACTTTCACTGAGAATGCAGCCAGCTGCAATTTTAGGATGTGGATCTAAAACAACTAAGTTCTGGAGAAAAATTACTTTAAAAAAGGAACACTTCCTTTTCTTATCTCTTACTACTTCCTTTCCTCCCTTTCTCTCCTTCCACATTCACTCTGAAATTGCTTATATTCTACAGGCACTAAAAAATTCTGGGCTACAGAAACAGTGGTCCAAATATGTGGTCTGATCAAGGATTTCTATATTACTTCAAGTGTGAAAACTGTATGAGAAATGTTAAGTTAGGCTTGAATAGCCCAATATACATACAGCTATTTAAATTTAATTAAAGGGTGCCTGGGTGGCTCAGTGGGTTAAAGCCTCTGCCTTCGGCTCAGGTCATGATCTCAGGGTCCTGGAATTGAGACCCGCATCAGGCTCTCTGCTCAGCGGGGAGCCTGTTTCCTCCACTCTCTCTGCCTGCCTCTCTACCTACTTGTGATCTCTCTGTCAAATAAATAATATCTTTAAAAAATTAATTAAAAATTTCAGTTCACACTAGATTACGTTTCAAGTGATCAATAACAACATGTGGCTAATGACTACTCTATTAGATAACACAGACTTATTCAACGGAACAATATTCCATAGGATATTTCCAACATCACAGAAAGTTCTACTGGAAGTGGTAGACAGCAAAACATCAGCATTTCTGGGACATTTTAATGGTTTATGGGGCAAAGTAGAACAAACTGTTGAAATCAGGATGACTCTGAAAATCAGGATTTATGATCAATGCACATGGAATCTATACTCAAAGAGAACATCTCAAAGTTGCAAGTCTCCAAGCAAAGTGGTCCCTGGAAGAAATCATACATACACCAGTACAGCATTACTCAAAATGTGATCTGCCTCCTGGTGCTGATCCCCATAGTGTTTACCAGTCTGCAGTAACTCCAGAAACTGCAAGTGCTTAGAAACTTCCAGAGTAATTTAACACTGCTGTGGCACTTTTATTGTATTTTACAAAAGTACCGCTTTGCAATGAATTAGGAAAAAAATTGTGGTGCTTGCCCTCACTCACTCATCACCCTCAGTTCAAGAGTCTCATGCTCTACCAACTGAGCCACACAGGAGCCCCAATAAATTAGAAATTTAAAAAACTAGTGTTGGGATGACTGGGTGGCTCAATCGGTTAAGCGCCTGCCTTCAGCTCAGGTCATGTCCCAGGGTTCTGGAATCAAGTCCTGCATCGGGCTCCTTACTCAGTGGGGAGCCTGCTTCTCCCTCTGCCTGCCACAACCCCTGCTTGTGCTTACTCTTTATTTCTGTCTCTCTGACAAATAAATAAATAAAATCTTAAAATAAAAAAATAAACTTGTTTTTTACTACAGAATTTGAGAAGCACTACTCCAGAACATATGTATGGCAATGAACATCATCTGAAAACACAGCTTATATATAAAGTCAGAATGTTTTACCAATTACCATTGTTTGATAACAACCCTTCAGAAATTTATTTTCTTTTAGGTTTATTCATTTTGTTTAGTATCTTTATGCCTAGCACAGGGCTGGAACTCACAACGCCAAGATCAAGAGTCACACACTCCATCACCTGAGCCAGCCAGGCACCTCAACCCTTCAGAGACTTAAAATGGGAAATGACATCTTATCAGTGATCGACTAAAACACAGAAGTTAACTGACTCGGGGCACCTGAGTGGCTCAGTGGGTTAAAGCCTCTGCCTTCGGCTCGGGTCATGATCTCAGGGTCCTGGGACTGAGGCCCGCATCGGGCTCTCTGCTCGGTGGGGAGCCTGCTTCCTCCTCTCTCTCTCTGCCTGCCTCCCTGCCTACTTGTGATCTGTCAAATAAATAAATAAACTCTTAAAAAAAAAAAAAAAGTAAACTGACTCAATTAAACACAGAAATTAATTGACCTCATAAAGTCAGGTGGCCAACTTAACTGAACTAAGAAGAAAGTGAACATTTATTAAGGGTCAAAGTGTCAAAATGTTAGATAATGTCACATACACAATTACTTACTCTTCACAAACACAGTGTTAGTTATTACTCCCAGTTTTAGAGATGAGGACTGAAGAAGTTTAGTAATCTGCTCAAAGTCACAAAGCTAATAAATGTATCTCTTCATGCTTTACTTAGCTTCCTATGGACTAAAAATGAAAGCAAGTCAAATACAGAGAAAGATTCTAAGGAAGTGAAGTGAAAAGGCTAATATCCTCGTAATAAAATACCATGAAAATAACTCAGGTGGGCAGTATAAAGTGAGGGGCAAATGCGTCTTGGTGAAGTATCCATATGAGCTACATAGTTGGAGATATGATGCTCAATTTTGTTCATTTTAATGGAACACCTATAGTTCTCTATAGTGAGTTACTGCTGAGATTCTCAGACACCTAGTCTTATATATAAATGGAGACAGAGGAGAACTGGGGCCACAGATCCAAGCACCCTTCCCCTTGGCAATCTAACAAAACACAAATGACTTGGTTTATAGTATAGTCTTCCCAATTAAGCTGCATGTGGTTTAAGAAACACATACTCTGTCTACTCTCAACTCATGAATTTTTTAAAATTTCACATAAACTAGGAGAGCACCTGGGTGGCTCAGTTGGTTAAGCAACTGCCTTCGGCTCAGGTCATGATCCCGGAGACCCGGGATCAAGTCCCACACCAGGCTCCCGGCTCGGCAAGAAGCCTGCTTCTCCCTCTCTCACTCCCCCTGCTTGTGTTCCCTCTCTGGCTGTGTTTCTCTCTGTCAAATAAATAAGATCTTAAAAAAAAATTTTTTTTTTCCACATAAACTAGGAAATATTCCTACTGACCACCTATGGTCTCAGCATCAAGCTGGGCACAAAGACCTAATGTTATGCTTCTGGTAAACAAAAAAAATGTAACCTAAAGGGAAGGAAAATGTAGCAGTTGTGTATAAGGTTAGAAGTCCCACTGGGGCATTAAGTGTTTACACTTTTTAGTGCTCAATTTTTCCCCTGGGCAAAAATTTTAACCACCACTGTCAGGGGACAGTGTTTTCCAATGGATGTCCAGAGAGCTAAATGCTTCCATACAGTGGGAAATAATGACCCTTCAAAAAAATCTGTTTGTTTATATAACCTCCACACCCAACGTGGGGCTCAAACTCACAACCCCAAGATCAAAAGTCACATATTCTTCCAACCCAGCCAGCAAGGTGCCCCAAAAACTATCTTTTGATAGTTCTTCTGGTTTGAAATAGTCTTCCCTTAACCATGTCCCTACTTCAACAACCAAGGAACATGCTTTCATTCTCACAGAACAGATTAAGAGACTACCTGCTCAAAGCAAACAGGAGAATCCTCAGCATTTTCTCCAACAGCACATGCCTGGCAAAACTCCAAACACAACAATGCTCTATAGAATTGATCACTCACATAGCATGGCATCAACAAAGTCACTTGCTTAATAAACTTAATAATGTCAGTTAGCAGAGGGGCAAAAAGAATGAAATAACTTTGTTTTGTTCCAGGGAACCTTCAAATTTTGTTTCCAGGAACCTTTGACCCAAAAGCAGGATTTTCATCTCCTGTTTCCATTAAGACTATATTAGGGGGCGCCTGAGTGGCTCAGCTGGTTAAGCGACTGCCTTCAACTCAGGTCATGATCCCAGAGACCCAGGATCGAGCCCCACATCGGGCTTCTTGCTCGGCAGGAAGCCTGCTTCTCCCTCTCTCACTCCCCTTGCTTGTGTTCCTTCTCTAGCTGTGTTTCTCTCTGTCAAATAAATAAAAATAAAATCTTTAAGAAAAAAAAAAAAAGGCTATATTAGAGGGGCGCCTAGATGGCTCAATCCGTTGAGCATCCGCCTTCGGCTTAGGTCATGATCCCCGGATCCTGGGATAGAGCCCTCCGTCGGGCTCCCTAACTGGCAGGGAGTCTGCTTCCCCTCTCCCTCTGCCTTTCCCCCGCTCATGCTCCCTCACTCACTCACACTCTCTCTCAAATAAAAAGCTTAAAAAAAAAAACCCACTACATTAGAAGTTAAAATAGATGTAGTAATTTTTTACATCACTGAATACAACATCTTAACCAAGAGAAATACCATGTTCTAACAGCTTGGGTGGAAGCTATGTAAAAAATCTTTAAGAAAAAAACCCTGAACAATTCACTAAATGAAATAATTCCTGTAATGTAATCAATAGTCAGCAAGTGGAGGTGATAATCAAAGGACTTCATGAAATGAAGTGCTGAATATGAATAGCCAGCTATATTCTCAGAACAGTCATTTCCAGCCAATGTAGCCCCCTAGCAGCTCTAAGGCGGTAAAAACAGTACTTTACCTTTCTGGAAATTGAAGAGACATTCAAACCAAATCTTTGAGCTCTTTCCTTTAGTTTATCCAGGTTAACCTATAAAAAACAGGGGCAAAAACCCATATTCTAAAAAATCAGAAAATACAAAAGGCAGAAATTATAGTCCAAAGCTAAGAGTTCAAATAAGCCTACAATATCAAAGATACCATATATGGCAAATCAGAACACTAAGCAGCACCCATCCATGCCACTAATTATTAAAAGACCGCTTCTGGAATGCAATAAAACATTCAACCCAGCCTCCTTTGTTCATCAAAGGTGGCAAGAGCCTAAAGGGGGTTTAAGATAAAAGCAAGCCCAACACTGCTTTTAAAGCAAATATCTATATAATCACCTCCAAACAAGTCCATTATGCAGTCTAAAATTATTAAATCCTATACATAGCCTCTTCAGTAGTTCTTTTTCTTCAGTAGTTCTTAACTCTATACCAAGCTATCCTTTCTTCAGAAGACAAATCTACTACCAGTACCCAACTCAATCTTCCTCTACTCCTACATTCAGCTTTATTTCCCATACTGCAGTGTAAACTCAAGAGCAGGAATTTCATGAAGTCAGACATATTTCAACCCACAGCATCTGTTTCCATTTTCTGAACATACCACCTAGTCACAATGGTCTGGAAGGCATCTTATTCTACCAGTCTTTAACCTATGATTTATGTTGAAAAATACCAGTACCTATCAGCAGAACTCACAAGTTGCTTCCATAGATTTGCTAGTGGTAACTAAGAATTAGACATTTTTCAGAGCCATTAGACAGGCCTAAAATTACAGTACCATAAAATCAGAGCCATTAGACAAGGCCGAAAATTACAGTACCATAAAACAAAGAATTACATGAACTGTTCTCTAGCTAATAAAATCTACTCATTTTTTCAAAAGGAATGATAGGAAGGAAGATGTCTATAGTGACTTGAAAGATGTGGCAATTTTCCTGACCTTTTAGTACTCAAACAATCCATTTTATTCAGAACATAAAACACTATATTGAAAACAGACAGTCACCAAACTCATATGATCTCAGAGATTCCTCTGATCTAGGGAGCTGTTTCTAACTTTAAAACCAGAGTTAAGATTTGTCTCTCAAGGTATAAAAAAAAGACTTCTTACCATAGGCTTGGCATCAGATGACAGACCTAAAGAAGCAAATGAAAGTTTTACTTAACATTTTAAAAAACCATAAAGGAAGTTAACAGTCTTCAAATCAAATTAGTAGATTTGAATTATAGAAAAAATTATAGAAAAATATACAGGACAAATATCCTTTATCTTATAATGAGGGAAAAAAAGCAAACATTGCATCTAGAGATCATATCTGCATTCACTACTGATGGGAACATAAAATGTACAGCCACTATGGAAAGCAATTTGGCAGTTAAACAGAGAGTTTACCATATGACCCAGTAATCCCACTCATAGGTATATACCCAAGAGAAACGAAAACATGCATCCACACCAAAATTTGTATATGAATGTTCACAGCAGCATTATTTATTGAAGTCAAAAAGTGAAAACAACCCAAACGTCCATCAGCTAATGAATGGATAGGTAAAATGTGCTATACACAAACAATGAAATATTATCCAACATTAAAAAGAAATTAAGTACTAATGTATCCTACAACATGAACCCTGAATACTTTATGCTAAGAAGCCAGTACAAAAAACTACGAACTATACCATTCCATTTATATGAAAGCAAATTTATATACATAGAAAAAAATGAGTGGTTGCTTGGGTGGGGGTGGAGGGAGAAACTGCTAATGGGTACAGGGTTTCTTTTTAGGGTGATGAATATGCCTTAAAATTAGACTGAGATGATGGTGGCAGAACCTTGTAAATGTATTTTTTAAAAACACTGAATTAGGGGGCGCCTGGGTGCCTCAGATCATGATCCCGGAGTCCTGGGATCAAGCCCTGCATGGGGCTCCCTGCTCTGCGGGAAGCTTGCTTGCCCCTCTCTCACTCCCCCTGCTTGTGTTCCCTCTCTGGCTGTGTTTCTCTCTGTCACATAAATAAATAAAATCCTTAAAAACAAACAATCACTGAATTTTAAGTACTTTTTTTTTTTAAGATTTTATTTATTTGACAGAGAGAAACACAGCCAGAGAGGGAACACAAGCAGGGGGAGTGAGAGAGGGAGAAACAGGCCTCCCACCCAGCAGGGAGCCCGATGTGGGACTCGATCCCGGGTCTCCGTGATCCTGACCTGAGCCGAAGGCAGTCGCTCAACCAACTGAGCCACCCAGGCGCCCCTATAAGTACATAGTTTTTTAATTTATTTTATTTTATTATTTTTTTAAAGATTTTATTTATTTGACAGAGAGAAACACAGCCAGAGAGGGTACACAAGCAAGGGTAGTGAGAGAGGGAGAAGCAGGCTTCCAGTCAAGCAGGGAGCCCGATGTGGGACTCGATCCCGGGTCTCCGGGATCATGACCTGAGCCGAAGGCAGTCACTCAACCAACTGAGCCACCCAGGTGCCCCTATAAGTACATAATTTTTTAAAAACATTTATTTACTTGTCCGAGAGAGCAAGAGAGCGTGCACGCATGCGCTCACTCAGCACGGGGAGTGGCAGGCAAGCACGCTGAGGGAGAAGCAGGCTCCTCGCTGTGCAGGGAGCCTGATATGAGGCTCAATCCTAGGACCCTGGGATCATGACCTCAGCCAAAGGCAGACGCTTAATGACTGAGCCATCCAAGCATCCCTGAATTATATACTTTAAGTGAATGAACTATATGGAATATGAGTTATATCTCAATAAAGCTGTTAAAAAAAAAGACATAGCATTTGGACAAAGAGCAGAGCTACCATAATAAATTAAAATTACAGATGCTTAAAGGCAACGTCCTGTCCTGAAATTATCACTAAGAAGCAAGGAGTAAATTGACCGTAGGCCCAACCTTAATCTAAGTCAATAATTTTTTTAAAGATTTTATTTATTTATTTGATGGAGAGAGAGATCACAAATGGACAGAGAGGCAGGCAGACAAAGAAGGGGAAGCAGTCTCCCCGCCAACCAAGAGCCCGATGTGGGACTCGATCTCAGGACCTTGAGATCATGACCTGAGCCGAAGGCAGAGGCTTAACCCTCTGAGCCACCCAGGAGTCCCTAAGTCAATAATTCTTTACTTAAAACTTTTCAGGGACTCCTGGGTGGCTCAGTAGATTAAGTGCTGCTTTCAGCTCAGGAAATGATCCCACGCTACTGGGATTGAGCCCCGAGTCAGGGTCCCTGCTCAGTGGGGAGTCTGCTTCTCCCTCTCCCTCTGCTGCTCCCCCTGCTTGTGCTCTCTCTCAATCTCTCAAATAAATAAAATCTTTTTTTCCCCAAGATTTTATTTATTTGACAGAGAGGGAGAGAGACAGTGAGAGAGGGAACACAAGCAGGAGGAGTGGGAGAGGGAGAAGCAGGCTTCCTGCTGAGCAGGGAGCCCAATGTGGGGCTGGATCCCAGGACCCTGGGATCATGACCTAAACCGAAGGCAGACACCCAACGCTGAGCCATGCAGACACCACTCAAATAAATTAAAGCTTAAAAAAAAAGAAAAAAACCCAAAAACTTTTCAGAATTTTAAGTCATCACAATCTTGTCTAACTGGTTCCCCAACTCTCCATTATAAACAGGTACAGATTCAACTTTTACCACAACCTATGTGCTACGAACTATCAGATGTTTTTATGTTCTTACTCATGAAAAGTACTTCCTTTCAAATGCTGGCAAACTCTATGCTTTTAAGAAGGTACTCTATAGGTTAAAGATGCTAGAATTAAATGAATGACACTGTAAATGTTATCAATACATTATTTTATTGATCAGGTTTCCTTTTTAGACTATTAATTTTAAATTTTGTCTTTCCTCAAATAGCACCATCTAAGGTCTTTAATAATTTTTCCTGTACTATCACCTATCCTGTTTCTTTCTTGATATAACTAAAAGATAGAAAATATCTTGTTTCTAAAACATGTAGTGAGGACACCTGGATGTCTCAGTCAGTTAAGTATCTGCCTTCAGCTTAGGTCATGATCTCAGGGTTCTGGGATTGAGACCCACATTGGGCTCTGCGCTCAGCGAGTAGTCTGCTTCTCACTCTACCTATGCCCTTCCCCCCTAGTTCATGCTTCTCTCTCAAATAAATAAAATCTTTTAAAAAGTAAAGCATGTAGTAATAGTGGCCAAAATTTTGCTAGTCTTTTAAAAGGCAAAGCAAAATGCTAGATTTTTAGAGGACATCTTAATATACTTCAAATGGACAGATCACTAAGACGACTAAATTAGATTAAAAGATTACACTTAAAATTTAAGTCTCTAAAACTGGACTATGCTCTTTTTAAAAGTAACTTTCAAATAAATAAATAAACAAACAAACAAATAAATGAAACTTTTCTTTCAAATAAATAAACTTTCTTCCCAATTTATTATAAGATACATATTCTTTGCAGAAATTTTAAAAAACACAGATAAACAAAAAGAAGCACTCATAATTCCACCAACTAGAGGCAATGAGTACTAACAATTTAGCACATTTTCCCTCCAACCATTTTTTTTTTTAAGATTTTATTTATTTATTTAACAGAGAGAAAGCAGGAGTACATAAGCAGAGGGAGCGGGAGAGGGAGAAGCAGGTAGCCCCATGTGGGACTTGATCTCAGGACCCTGGGATCATAACCTGAGCTAAAGGCAGTTGCTTAACCAACTGAGGCACCAGGTGCCCCCTCCTTTTTTTTAATTTTTAAGTAAACTTCACACCACACATGGGGCTCGAACTCACAACCCTGACATGAAGAGCTGCATGCTCCACCAACTGGAGCCAGTCAGGCAACCCCTCAAGCCTTTTTGTTTTAAGAGAATTCCTTTTTTTTTTTTTTTTTTAAAAGATGTTATTTATTTATCTGAGAGAGAGAGAAAGCATGAGTGGGGGAGTAGGGGAACCATCTTGGGCAGAGGGAGAGGGAGAAGCAGACTCCCCACTGAGCAGGGAGCCCAATATGGGGCTCAATCCCAGGACCCGAAGATCATGACCTGACCTGAAGCCAGATACTCAACCAACTGAGCCACCCAAGCCCCCCAAACCTGTTTTTCTATCCATACAAGCACTTCTATTACCAAAAGGGAAATATACTGCTAATATAATTTTGTAATTTTGTTTTCATTTAATATTTTTCTGACAAATATTCTTCAATATCATTTTAAAAACTGCAGTCTACTATACCATGACAGACATATATTTAACAAAGTCCCTATTGTATATTACATTGTTTCGAGTTACTGATCACAAAAAAATAGTGCCGTGATAATCCTTATGGCTAACTAGGTTTTTAAACCTATTCAACACGATTTCCATGTAAATTCCTTGAAGTTAAGACTGTTGAGGTAAAAGACACTCTTTTTTTTTTCCACCACTTACACTAGGCAGTATAACACACGACAGGTACATAATAATTACATGCTGACTTGAGATGCCAGAATAAGTAGGCAAGGTACTAGAAACTTCTCTAAAGATGTCCGAGAAAAGGAAAACAAATGTCGGCACTTCCTCCTATTCTCTAATAACTTCAGCACCTTCTCAAAATTGCCCAGGAAGGTTTAAGTATAGTTTCATGTAAAACAAAAAGGTGAATGTTATAATCTCTTAAAGGTTTCTAAAGCTAGTAAGTTTATATCTTAAATGGGAGAAATGAAATCTGTTGTGACAGGAAAGTTAAAATATAAAGATAACTTTTTTTTAGAAGTCTCTGCATTCTTACCTTTTGATGGAACTGAAGAAATCCCAAATCTGTAGAAAGAAAAACAAGCTAAATTTTAGGAAGCTGTTCACACTCCTAGCTGTCTGTCTCCGTGTCAAGTGTACATATGGCACTTCTTGCTTGTGATCTCAAGACTTGCAATCATTAGCTAATTCTAACAACCCCATGAAAGAGGTTCAGTTTACTCTTTTTCTCACCAAGAGCCCAGAGAAAAAGCTAAAAGGAAGCCTTATCAAAATTGGGAGTAACAGTCAGTTCCTGACTTTTACCTATTACAAAATCCTGCTTGATGAGACCCAATCTATAGCTACTACATCCAAATCAGCAGAGAATTCTGAACAGAGCCCAAAAAAGTGTTTTCTTTTCAGCAAGGTCTCTATTCTACTTAAAATCAACAATTATATTTAAAACCCAGGATCATACCCCTCTACCTTCATATTATCACTGTCTCAGATCCAAAAGGCAGGGATACTCACCTTGCTGCCCGGGCAGCTTTCTTACTCTCCAAGCTCACAGGCACATTGAATCGTTCAGCTCTCTTCTGCATTCTCTATGTGGTAAAAAGACAAAAGAAGGGGAACAGAAAAATTGATGTCTGGTTTCCTTTTTTAAGGAGAAAAGTTGTTTAGAAGTGTGTGTCTTTAGAACATCAGTATCTCAGAATACTGACAATCCTAGAGCATATCAGGTTTTATCTATCAGGGCTTAACTCAAGAGCCCTTTCCAGAAAGCAAACACAAAAGACTATTACTACATTCATGTCCTCAAAAACAAAAGGAAAGGAATAAAATAAAACCCACATTCTACACGAAGCCAAGAAGACAAAAGCTATGTTTGGTTGACCTTTGAAAAGAGATCAAAGGAACAGCTTGATGCCAACATTAGTGGTAGTCTTTCAGTTAGAAATGAGGCAAAACTGTCTTATGTTATTTCTACTTAAAAGGAACAAAAAACCCCACACAGCTCTCAACTGGAGACCTTCAGAGATCTTGACACAGAATCCAGAGAAACTTGGATATCTTATAGATATCAAGTAGTGACATCTTCCCTTATTACTTTTCATCTCCTCCAAGGAACAATCCTCCCAAACTCTAATCTAGTTTGTAAACATCTTGGAGAGAGTTACCACGTAGGCCTTAGGACTATATACAAAAAGACTAGGGTTTCAAAGGTGACTATGCCAGCCCAGATATTTTCCCAAGTGAAGGTGGTAGAAAAATATATCAATACCAAAATCTGTCAATATTGATTTTCTGCCTATGAGTCAATTTTTTAGTGATTATACAGGTAGAATAAAAAGAAAGAAATAGAAAGATATAGCAACAGACTGCTCTTCTACTTGGGAGCAAAATACTTACCTCAGTCTGTGGTATCTCAGATGTAATTTTTACCACTTTCTTCTCTGCTGCCCTGGAAGAAAAGAAAGAAATTTTTTTAAAACCAGAAAACTTGATTTTATAACACAAAATGTTAGAATGTGTCAGAATTCACTTGAATCATGTCCTCTGTAGTATATCTCTCCATTACCCCTTAGTCCAAAAAAATATGAAGCCCATTAGAACTTCAGTTCCTTGAGCTGCCTTCTATTGATAAGAGTTCAAATAGTAGACTAACCTTCTTTGCTAAAGTATAAAAAAGTCATCAGGAAAGAAATCTGTTTAAATATATTGGGTTGAAAGGAAACACTCAAAGGGCACCGGAAACCATTTCTTTTACTTTTAGGAACCTTAAACTTACTTCTGGACTAATGACTGTTTCTCCAACCCTCATTTAAATGGCAGCTCTCAATTTTCATCACACCAACAATTAACGAGTCCTCTACAAGCTGGTTTCCTTCTTTTACAAATCCCTTATTTCTCCCACCGGAAGTGTAGCTCCAGCTGGAACAGTCAAAGTGAGACAAATAAAAATGCCAGAGGGAGTGGGAAGAAAAAAGGCTAAGGGGAGTCTGAATTAGGAAAACATGGTTAAGTTACTAGTCAAAAGGTTTAAGAGAAAACAAAAGAGGGGGGACCATCGGGGCGGGAGACAAAGTTCGGAAGTACCCAGGATAAATGGAAGGGCATTAACCGTCCACCAAACAACTCCCATAAAACTGTGGGTCATAACCAGTCTCATTAAGGTCCCTCATTTAGAGACATGGGCAGCCTTTGTTCCAATATCCCCGGACACTTTTCCCATTTGATGACCTGAAAGGTAGTAATGGTTTAATGGCATTTTCAGAGGAAGCAATTCTGAAACAGGAACTTACTCTCTCCATCCTTTTGTTGGAGGTCCTTGGACTGACAGATAAGCAATGGGTGCCCCCTGCTGACCATAACTACATCCTACAACATTTAACTGCCCTGGTTAGGGGTAGGAGGGGTGGGAGGAATCAAACTAGAAACAGTAGCATATTTTTGAAGAACCTCAAGCCAAAGATGAAGGGGATCTCATTTTGAATGTTCAAAGTACCTATATTAGCCCTGAATATTCTTTTTTTTTTTTTTTTTTTTTTTTAAAGATTTTATTTATTTGACAGAGAGAAACACAGCCAGAGAGGGAACACAAGCAGGGGGAGCGAGAGAGGGAGAAGCAGGCTTCCCGCCGAGCAGGCAGCCCGATGTGGGACTCGATCCCGGGTCTCCAGGATCATGACCTGAGCCGAAGGCAGTGGCTTAACCAACTGAGCCACCCAGGCGTCCCAGCCCTGAATATTCTTAAAGAAGTTCCTGAACTCTCATTTCCTGGTCATCCATACTTCCTCAACCCTCTCTCTGTCTTGTTCAGACAGAAAGGGACACTGAAATTTGATGTTTTACTTGAAGTCCAATGCCATTAAGACAACAGTCTTCTCCAACCCCAAGCTAATGACTTTCTTCACATTCCCCTCCCCCAAGCTAATGACTTTCTTCATATTCCCCTCCTGGAGCACAATCACTGCAGTGCACCTTGTGGCAGAAAGGGAACCCCAGAAAAGATGCTTCTTTCTGTGTTCCAGCTCCCTCAGGCACAATTAAGCTCAAGCAATAAATATATATCAATTCTGGAACTTATGGGAAATTTATTCTCTTCACTGAGAAATTTCTCTCCCACCCCTAGTCACATACAAGATATTCTCCAAACTATAGGGACCCAGAACCTTTCTGGACATACTGTAATCTAACCACTATCACTCTAAAGAGCAAAAATCACCCTCCCAACACACACATTTTCAATTTCTTTGTTTAGAAATTCACTAATAAAATTTAAGCACTGTAAATAAGAGAATCACACATTTTACATATTCTAAGGATAATGAACTTCTATAAATGTTCAAACTTCATTAACCACACAAGCCACTTATCACTGTATTCACCTCATCTTCCTTCTTGCTCCGTAGGTCCCCAAAACATCGCTATTTTAAAGGTATTCTTAAGCCATTTCCTTAAGGCATTATATCTAAACATAAATCTCATATGATGAAAGATAACTACATGGCTTTAAAAAGCAGTATTATTATAAGCGCCTAGGTGGCTCAGTCAGTTAAGCGTCCAACTCTTAATCTGATTTCAGCGCAGGTCATGATGTGAGTTGTGAGAGCAAGGTCTGTGCTGGGTGTGATGCCTGCTTAAGATTCTCTATCTCCCTTTGCCCCTCCCTCCCCTTCCTTAACAAAAACAAAAGACAGAATTATTAGATAAAATCTATTGATCATTAAATGTACATCTCCTAGGATGCAGCAAATCCACTGCAGGAAATTTATCAAATGGACATGCTTGCATATAAGTATATATACATATATATATACACACACATAAGTATAAAAATAGTTGCATAAGGACACGTAGCATTACATTTTTTGCTATTATGAACTATCTAAATGTCCATCAACAAGAGAATGGTGAAATTACTGTTCATATACTAAATGGAGTGCGATTAGCTTCTACAAAGAGTAAGGTTGTAAGCTGATAACTACTAAATTTG
The DNA here is from genome assembly GCA_004023965.1 of Spilogale gracilis. NCBI lineage: Eukaryota > Metazoa > Chordata > Mammalia > Carnivora > Mephitidae > Spilogale > Spilogale gracilis. The sequence goes on from PITA01001145.1 coordinate 59,069, forward strand.
GGTGATAGATATATGGGGATCTACTACACTTTTCTCATAACTTGTGTATATACTTGCAATTTCCCACAATAACAAACCAAAAAAAGAGACCTACCACTTACAAAGATAATTACCCCATTTCATACAGTTGATGTGAGGACTAAATGGGAATACATGTAAAGCATTTAGAATCCTGCCTTGTATATAACTAACATTTAAATTAAAACATTACTGTATAATGATACAAAAATATTGGAGAAAAATCAAGAAACGCACAATACACCTAGTGTGTGTACATATCTGTATTTACACATATACAAAAATTCCCCATGTATAGATTGAAAACCTCTGGGAAGTCAGATGAGGGTGGAGACAAGAAGTACAGAATTTTCAACTTTATATACTCCTCTATGTAGTGTCTGACTTTTCACTAGCACATATATTGTCTTTTATAATGCATAAATACAACTATGGTGAACAAAAATGTTAAAAAGGATTCAACTGTTACTAATGTGCTGGATTTGAGAGCCCCCCAAAAGATGTTTATGATCAACCATTTGATTGTTTATGATCAACCTTGTGGGCTAGTTTAAATAAATCAAGGTCCACTTTCCATTCTAGTACTTTGTCCTCCTTTCCTCTACCGTAAATCAAAAAGGAAGAGAGAATACAGTGTTACCTAAAAGTCATCATCTCGGCTGAGCACCCTCCTCCCTTACAAAATTCCTTACACAGAGAGAATCCAGATGATTCTCCATACAGAAAAGGAATCATCTATTACAGTGCCACAAAAAAGGCTAGAACTAAACTTGGTCTGGGCTTGAAGTCTCCTGGTCCTAATTATCTATTACATAACCCAGAGACAAACTACCTTGCTTCCCTGGGACCATGTATTTGAAATGAAGTAAACTCTTCGGAAAATGTATGCCTTATGAGAAATGAAAAAGCCAATGGAATGTGTAGGAGGTAAACAGAGTGAAAGACTAAACCCCTCCAAAACCCAGAACTATCTGCCCTGTACTCAGATTGTAAAAAAAGGGATAGTTACACATCAACAGTTTTCTCAGGGGGTTCTTCCTCTTTGACAGGCAGTTCTATGGGCTTTGGTTCTTCTTCCTAAAACCAAATGAAACAATGGTTAATATAAATCAACAGTAAATACCTATCAATAAAAGAATATGAGAACTCAAAAATGAACCAGTTTTCCAGAACCTTCATTCCCCCCTCTATGCTCCCCTAACAAGTTAGCATTTAAGTCCTCTAATGATTGTTGTTAAGCAATATGGCCAAGGTAGCAGCACATTGCCAGGCCAGTGACTAACCTTACTCTCTCCAACTCACCTCTGTTTCATCTCCCAGTACATCTTCTTCATTTGCCTCCTCTTCAGCTAAAGAATATTAAAATATTCAGGTCAAGCCCTGCTAAAAAACCATCTTGATCACTGTACTTAAGCTAAAGTTATAATCATTTTGCTTTCCCAAAATAAAATTCAGTGATGGAAGGCAGAACTCACGTTCATAAAATCTGCTCCACATAGAGATAATAAAACTATATTCTCTACCTAACATTAATACAAAGTTGACTCCAGGTGGAGTGAAAAACTGTAACAAACAAACAACTGTAATATTAATAAAAAGTAATATAGGAGAATATCTTTTAAGATTTAGTGGTGGGAAGGATTTCTTAAAAAAAAAAAAGGAAAAGTAATATATGAAAAACTGCAGATTTTCCAAAACTAAGGACACCATGGAAAAAAGAAATGGCAAAGATGGTATTTATGTCTAAAACCAAAAGGGACCAGTTACTAGGAATATAAAATGTCTACAAACTAACAAGGGAATTAAGGGGAACCCCACTAAAAACAGCAAAGGAGAAACCCTAAGAACCATAAGCACAAGAAATGTTCAAACTTTATAATTAGAGGAATGTAAACTGAACCAAAAGATTAGCAAAAATTAGGGCGCCTGGGTGGCTCAGTGGGTTAAGCCTCTGCATCCGTTCAGGTCATGATCTCAGGGTCCTGGGACTGAGGCCGGCTTCGGGCTCTCTGCTCAGCAGGGAGCCTGCTTCCTCCTCTCTCTCTGCCTGCCTCTCTGCCTACTTGTGATCTCTCTCTCTGTCAAACAAATAAATAAAATAAAGGGCCCTGAGATGATGACCTGAGCCGAAGGCAGACACTTAACCCACTGAACCATCCAGGCGCCCAATAAATAAAATCTTAAAAAAAAAAAAAAAAAAAAAAAATTAGCAAAAATTAAGCCACTTGATAGGATAGTGTCAAGTTTAGATATGTGGAGAAGGTACAAGAACCCTCATGCACTGATGATGAGAGTACAGATTTACAGAGCAATTTTGGAAAACAATTTGGAAGTGCTTAATCATATCAAGTATGCATTTATGAACAGATATTAATTAGCAATCCCACTCATGGGAATATACCCCAGAAAGACACTCACACAGAAATACAAAGGAACATGAAAAAAGTAGTCCAGGAGGCAATATAGGTGTTTGTCACCAGGTGAATTAAGTCAAATGTGGTGGATTCCATACATGATAGAACACTATGCAGGAATTCAAATCAATACACTAGATGACTACACAGCCACAGGTCACATGAATATGAATATATCTTAAAAAAAAATACACGGTACTTAGAGAAAAAAAATGAGAAGTAAAGTAAGGCTATGGCTTCACTAACAACTATATAAAAATACTGTATACCAAACAACACTACATGGTTTATACAAGGACAAAGACAAAAAAAAGTACATAACAAGCACATTAGAATAGCTGCCTAAGGGAGGTGGGGTGAAAGGAATGGGTATAAAAGGAAACAAAAATTAGAACAGGGTCTTGTACAACCTGGGATGATAATATGCCTTGAATAAAGCTGCCTTTATTTGTTTATAAAAAGGAGGAATTATAGAATATCAGAGTTAGACAGGAGGAGACATTCGTCAGGTTTATGAATTTCAAGGGTGGCAATATTTGTCTCATTTCATAGATTGGAACAGACACCTAGTCAAGTAAATAGTGACTATTCAAAATTACCAAGTAAATCTTTGGCATAAGAGGAATCAGAATCCAAATCTTCCCATTCTCGGTCTACTGATAATTGTTTTAGCATACTTCCTTTCAAACAATTTGCTGAAATAAAATTTAGTGTCTTAAAAAAAGGGGGGAGGGATGTATTTCTTTGCTTTATAACCACTGTTTTTGGATATTCAAGAGTTTTCTGATAGAGTTAAGAGCTTATAGCACCAACAACCTAAAGGAGGAGAAATCGTCCATATGGCGGAGCTAAAAAAAAATTAATTGCTTCACTCATATCACTCTGCCTCTATAAAACACTCACCATGCTCCTCAAGATACGCCTGGAGCCTGTTGATGAGATCTTGTTTTATTCCCTTGGTCTCCAAACCACGAGCAAGACATTCCTGCTTCAGTTCAGCAAGCTGAGAAAAAAGAATAAAGCTTTTCCTTAGTTAACAGAATGAACCTGGTGATTTAAAAAAAAAAAAAGCTCAATCCCAAACTACCGCTCTTAAACCCACCAAGCCTCCAGATCCACAAAGTTGGCCCACTTCTCTCTAATGATATTCTAATGCTATGCAAGAAGACTTTTCTAAGAGACTATGAAAAATAAATGTCCTACTTTAATAGAATTCTTACCTATTCATGCAACTATTTATCATTACAAATCCCTAGGAATTTCGGGGGGGGGGGTAATAGTGTCCGCCCCCTACCACTACTGTGCCAGCCAGCATATAGAAAAAAATGAAACTTTAAGTAGAAAACCTCATTATCTAAAAGCAGATTCTTCTTACTATCATCCTAGATCCCTTACTGCAATTTACTATTTATGTGCATATAAGCCTCACCACTGAAGAATTAGGTAGATGTGTTAGCCAGTTTAATGTCAACAATTAAAGGATCTATGGCAAAATAAAAAAAAATCTAATGGCATGCTATCATGTTCTGTAGAAGTTTTAAGTCAGTAACTTGACTAAACATGTAATAGGTATGCTTATTGACGTTGCAGAAAACAGAAGGAGGAAGACTTGAGAAATTACTGACAGAACTAAGGGGCAGGGAGGGTAAGAAGGGGAGCTCTTCAGAGAGAACAATGAACCAAAAAGGAGATTCAATTTGGAAGGGCTAGGTATCCCTATAAAGTATTACACTTATATTCAAAACTTAAATTGTTCAAAAAACCAGATGAGCAAGATCTGACTCAACAGTAACTCAAAGGATAAAGACCTCAGGATTTTAGATGATTACAAGTACAGAGTATGATTTGCTGCCAAAGTAATTCTAGGTTATGGTAACTGAAAAACAGAATCTATATTAAGTGATTATTTATTTGATTCTTATTTTAAGAAACATAATGACATGCTGATCCAAGGAAAACAAGCAGGAAAAGGAAGGCTCCAGAAATCCTATATGCAGACCACTGCACAAATAGATGGAAATTGAAAGAAGACTTCACTGGCTTTGAAGTACAGACCTAAGATCAACCAGAAGTCAGAAAGCAAATCCCTACAGAAGAAAGAACTTTACAATTAAGGCTACATACCAGGCATCTCTGGAAGGCTTTTTACCAAGGGAGCAGGTTGGCAAGCAGGGGTACTGTGTGGAGAACTATCCTACTCAACAAACCAATAGCACCCTCTGCTGAGAAACATGGTAGTCAAATCACCCATTTAAACATAGCGTGGCCTCTTCTAAAAAGTCACTTAGGTTCAAATTTCAGCTTTACCACCTACAGCTGTGTAACCTTGGTTGACTAACAAATTCTCTGTGCCTCAGCTGCCTATGAAATAGGGATAAGGCTAGAGTACCTTCCCTAGATCTGTTAGGATGATTAAATCAGCAAATATTTGTAAAGCATTTACAATAGTGCTTGGCAGCTAGTAAGCACTTCATAAGTGTTAGACACTGGGTGAAGGATTAGACAAGATTAGACACAATCACTGCTTCTCAAATTTCCGAATTTCACAGATCAATATATTTTCATTAGGCAGACCAATGGGGCTGCCAACTTTTAAAAATATTCCAGCCAGGTAGACTAATACATTTGCAAAAAACAATAAAAACCAATTACTAGAAAACGATCACACACTTGATTGTAGCAGTGACGCCAAACACACACCGGTACCATGTTTTTTCATTTTCTCTCTGCTTCCTGGAGAACAAGACTTTTGATCTTAGTTACACTTTAAAAAGTTGCATTAATTTGGGGCACCTGGGTGGCTCAGTCAGTTGACTGCTCGGCTCTAGATTTGGGCTCAGGTCATGGTCTCGGATGAGATCATGGAATCAGGCCCCACATAAGGATCATCACTATGCATGGGGTCTGCATAAGATTCTTTCTTCCTCCCTCTCTCTTTCTGTTCCTCCCCGTGTGCACGTGAATGCTTGTTTGTGAGCAGTCTCTCTCACTCAAATAAATAAAATCCTTTTCAAAGTTTTGTTATAAAAGTATTATGTTTACTGTAGAAGTTTGAAAATTCTTTTTTTTTTTGAAGTTTGAAAATTCTTAAAAGTACAGAGGAAAATAAAAGTCTTACATAACCCCAGCAAATGAACATGATCTAACATTTTAAATATATCATTTGTGTGCGTGTGTGTAGAGGGTGCCGGTTGTTTACAAAGCAATACAACTTCTTTATTTCTTGTAACCCCTAATCTTCCTCAGAAGCCTTCATTCCTCTCCCCCCTGCCCCCCATTTAAGTTAACACTTGTTGGTAAATATTCAGGCAACTCAAAGTTCAACGTTCTAACAGAGCTGTTCTTCCCTTCTCCAAATTGTGTTTACATATAGCCAAGGTTTACAAAAACTCCCAGCTGACAGGGAAATGGACAGTGATGGTTTTTGCACAGGTTGCTGATTTAGACTTGGAAACAGGCAGATTGGTACAACTGGCAGTGTAGCGTGGATGGCATCCATCACTGCTGACCACTGGCCTTGCCACTGCCTTTGGTCACTGAAATCTCAGCCCCCCACCAGTTCCCAGTCACTAACCCCGATCTTTGGCTCATTTATAGGAAGATCAATCATAGCCTAATATTATGTCACAATGCCTACATCATTCACCTCCCTTAATCTCATCACGCAGGCATTCACATCATCACAAAAAGGGTGAATACAGTACATATGGTATTTTGAAACAGACCACATTCAAGTAACTTTATTACAGTATAATTTTTCAATTGTTATTGTTATTAATCTGTTACTGTCTCTAATTTATAAGTTAAACTTTATTATAGGTCTGAATTTACAGGGAAAAATATAGTATATATAAGGATTCAGCACCTTAGGTTTCAGGCAACCACTGGGAGGTCTTGGAACATATCCCCCATGAATGGGGTGGAGGAAACTACCATATAACTAGAATCTAATTCCTTCTGGTCTTTCATACAGATTACTGTAACTCTTAGCCCTTGTTCCTGATTACAGTTTATTCTTCACAAAGTATCCAGAGTGAACTTCTAAAAATTTAAGTCAGGAAAAAAAAAAAAAATTAAAGTCAAAACACATCGTTCCCCAGGGCGCCTGGGTGGCTCAGTTGTTAAGCGACTGCCTTCGGCTCAGGTCATGATCCCAGAGTCCCAGGATCGAGCCCTGCATTGGGCTCCCTGCTCGGTGGGAAGCCTGCTTCTCCCTGTCTCACTCCTCCTGCTTGTGTTCCCTCTCTAGCTATGTTTCTCTCTGTCAAATAAATAAATAAAATCTAAAACAAAAAAATAAAAAAAAAACCATCTCATTCCTCTATTCAAAACCCCTCCATTGGTTTCCTATCTCAAGGGTAAAAGCCAGAATCCTAATGATCACCGTAAGGTCCTCTTAATAACACTTTGCACAAGACTCACTTCTTGTGGTGCTTGGATGGCTCAATTGTTAAGCCTCTGCCTTCAGCTCAGGTCATGATCCCAGGGTCCTAGGATAGAGCCCCAAATTGGGCTTCTTGCCCAGCAGGGAAACTGCTACTCCCTCTCCCATTTCCCCCTCTTCTGCTCTAATAAATAAATAAAATCTTGCAAAAAAAAAAAGAAAAAAAAAAACAACCTCACTCCTTTACCACCAAGTCTCTGCTTTAACATTACCTCCATTGAGGCCTTCTCCAGTGAACCTATTTAAAATTTCAATACGTGTAGTCCCACTCACCGTACTACTACCTAACACCTTTCCTATTTTTCTCTACAGACCTTACCACTATTTAACATGCTACAAATTTTACTTATTGAGCCTTCCTCTAGTAAAATATAAACTCTGTGACAGCAAGGATTTTGTCTGCTCTGTTCACTGCTCTATGCCCAGAACCTACGGCAGTTGGCACATGGTAGGCACTCTATAAATACCTCCCGAATAAGTCCCAAACCTTTACTATTAGCTCTCAAATCTTGAAAAGGAGACCCACATTTCCAAATGACTATCAGACATCTTCAAATGCAAATCTCAAAGACACTTAAGTCCAAAACTGAACTTACCTTCTCTGCTGCACAAAACTGGCTTCTTCTCCTCTCAACCTAGACTACTCAAACCTTGGATTCATCTTTCATTCTTCCATCTCTATAAATACTTACAATTTTATATCCCAAATTTCTTTCAAATTCATTCCCATTCTAATATCACTACCTTATTTTACATCTTACTAAGTTTATTCACTTGACAGTTACTGAGCACCCACTCCATCAAGCATTATCCTAGATATAAGGAAACTAATCACAAGTTTTTGCCCATGTGAAGTTTACAATCTAGTAAGACAACAAGGCAACCAATGATCATATACACAATGTTTAATATAAAAAAGTACAGGGTCCTACGGAAGTATTTAAAAAGTGATCTGATTATATGTGTGTGGATATGGAGAACTTACCCTACCTAAGGGTTTCTTGGGTAAATGATGTTTGGCTGATATCTGAAGGGAACTAGGACTAAATTAGACAAAGGTATAGGGGCGGGGGATGGAGATGGCAAGAAGCACTGCAGCCAAAAAGCATGTGTAACAGTTCTGGGTTCTGAGCTAAAGAAAGACAGTAGTGCAGTGTTTAAGAACATGACTTTGGAGACAGACTACCTGGATTTGAGTCACCACTTATTTTTAGTTCTGCAACTTAGGGCAAGTTACTCAGTCTCTCTGAGCTTCCATTTTTCTTACTTTAAAATGGGTATAACAGAGGCATTTACTTTACAAGGTTATTATGAGAATTAAATCAGTTAATGCATGTAACTAGCTTCCACCAGACCTTGCACACAGTAAATTCTAAGTAACTGTTAGTAATTAATGAACACAGTTATTCTGAGGAAATGAAATGAAGACACTGTGGTTGGGAGTGTGAGAAACTAAGCTGGAGAAACTGGCAGGGGGATAAGTAAAAGGTTTTAAGCAGCAGAGCGACTAGTATAATAAAAATCTAACTGGTAAAATCTCTCATTCTCCAGACCCTTTCCTCCATACTGCCAAAAGAACATAAACCAATCATATTAGCGCTTCCTTTCAAATTTCACCTCACCTTCTACCTACATGACAAAAACCAAACACCTTACACAAAAGACTCTTTTCAATTTCCATTCTACCTTTATAGTCACACAGTTCACCTACCTTCCTTTCCAAATTATCTTCAACCACCAACATAAATGTACTTTATGCTTCAATATTACAAACATCTCACTGCTCTCAACACTCTGACACTAATCATCCTTGTGGTTCTCCCCTCTGCAGTAGTCCCTTTTTTCACCATTGACTAGAAATCTGGCATCACTACAGTTCAAGACATTTTCACCCACATTCAGTGTCTCTCTCCAGCTATGTCAGAATGACTGCATTTCTACAAATCTCCAGAAATTTGCTATTGACGTGGACTCACATATATTTCAGATCATATTTTTCCCTCCTACTTGAAAGCTTGTTCCTTTAGTCGGAGACTGCACTAAAGCCCCAAATTGTCTTTATAAAACTGGAGCTTTTAAAAAAGAGATAAAACTCTTTCAATCCAAAAGTCAGGATCACTCCATCAAGATCAACAGTGGAACCAAGCATTAACTAACTATCCTAGAAGTCAGATTAAAGGCATAGGTTCTTAACCAGAGGTCCACGGACTCCTCTGGGAGGGCCACAGCATAGTTTTATGAAGCCCCTCAAATCGCATGCAAAGTATATGTACATGCCTTTTTCTGGGAAGAGGGTTCATACCTTTCATCAGAGTTTCAAAGATATCTGTGACCTCCAAAAGGTTAAGAAGTGCTCTAGAGAAAAAGCAAAGACAAGCAAATGTGATTAAAAGAGTGAATCCTTTTCAGGGGCACCTGGGTGGCTCAGCTGGGTTATGTGTCCGATTCCTTTTTTTTTTTCTTAAAGATTTTATTTATTTGACAGAGAGAAACACAGCCAGAGAGGGTACACAAGCAGGGGGCGTGAGAGAGGGAGAAGCAGGCCTCCTGCCCAGCAGGGAGCCCGATGTGGGACTCAATCCCAGGTCACCGGGATCAGCTCAGGGAGCCGAAGGCAGTCCCCCAACCAACTGAGCCACCCAGGCGCCCTGTGTCCGATTCTTGATTTTGGCTCAGGTCATGATCTCAGGGTCAGGAGACTGAGCCCAGTATCTGGCTCCCCCACTTGGCCAGGAGTCTGCTTAATCTCTCCATATCCCTCTCCCTCTGCCCTTCCCCCTGCTCATGCTCTCTCCCTCCACCTCTCTAAAAATAAATAAATCCTTAAAAAAAAAAAAAAAAAAAAAGAGTGAACCCTTTTCAAACTATCAGGAGGGCGTCATGTTCTCAGACTATAATACCTGGAATCAGGTCAGAGAACATTATCCTATCAAAATCCAATTAATACAAACCTGACAAATAAACAGATTTTATGGAAAGAATCATTCCATAAACCAACACAAAATCCACAAAGGCAAGTCACAGAACTAGTGACTTACTCCAGGGATTTCAAAAGTGGAATTAATAAAAAGAAAACAGGGGTGCCTGGGTGGCTCAGTTGTCAGGCGTCTGCCTTCGGCTCAGGCTCAGGTTGTGATTCCGGGGACTCCTGGGATGGAGCCCAGCAGCGGGATCCCTGCTCAGCAGGAGGCCTGCTTTTCCCTCTCTCACTCCCCCCTGCTTGTGTTCTCTCTCTAGCTGTGTTTCTGTCAAATAAATAAATAAAATCTTAAAAAAAAAAAACACTAAATCTTCTATTCATATTTTCTTTTCATCTCATTCACTCAAAACTTTCTTTTCAGGGTGCCTGGGTGGCTCAGTCGGTTAAATGTCTGACTCCTGATTTTGGCTCGGGTCATAATCTCAGGGTTATAAGATTGAGCCCAGCGTCAGGCTCTGCCCTCGGTGGGACTCTGCTTGTCCCTCTCCCTCTGCTCCTCCCCCTGCTTGCACTCTCTCTATCAAATAAATAAATGAATGAATAACATCTTTTCTTAAAAAAAAATTTCTTTTTGAGGAAACTGAGTGGCTCAGTCATTAAGTGTCTGCCTTCAGCTCAGGGTCGTGGGATGGAGCCCTGCATTGGGCTCCCAGCTCAGCACAGAAACCCGCTTCTCCCTCTCCCATTCCCCCAGCTTGTATTCCCTCTCCCACCGTCTCTCTCTCTCTGTCAAATAAATAAAATCTTTAATTTCTTTTTTATGTATGTTTTATAGCATACATAACAGTACAGCAGAAAATTATTTAAGTAAGGAGACGTATAACAGACGTGGTCACTCAATTTTTACTTATCCTGTTAGACCACTGATATAATCTACAGATTCCAGTGCTACCAACTTAACAGTAACTCCAGGATACACAAAAACCCACTAGAGCAGTTTAGAATCCATGGGTGAGAAATCAAATTTCACAGAAAAGCTAACTTGTATCAACCAGCATATGTCTTCCCTATCCTCATTCTTTTTACTCCTTTTTAAAAAGCTCATCAAACTTTGAATGATCAGTCTTCAGCTTTGGCTAAGTCAGCTTGGTTTGTCCAAGGGTCCCAGGATGATGTGACCGAAACATGACCAAAACATCTGATGGGGAAAACTACTTGTGAAACCATAAATGGACAACTAATTAAGATATCCTCTTAATTCACCCTAAAATAAACCACTCTTTTCTTCTAGGAAACTAATAATCTCAATGTGAGGAAGCTACCAAGACTTCCAGAAGAGACAACTTAAAACCGCCCTGTGATTGAGAGTGTCACCCAGTGGTGACATCAAGAGATGCAGGGTCCATCCGAGATATGAAATGGGAAGAGATAAGCCTAACCTCGGAAATGCTCTTCCAAAATATTACAGCGACGAGTGAGTTGTCTTTCTAGTGGTAAGGGGTAAGGGTAGGGGGTAAGGCTGCCCGGCTGAGAACTGCGTGAGAGAATTCGGAAAACTTAAATCTCCGGTATCTGTGCCTTTACTAACCCCGTAAGGTCTTCGAAATCCTGGCTTCTAAGGAGAGGCCTAGGTTCCGAGGCCTCTTCTCAGGTTTCAAAGTTAGCTCCGAGGGCGTAACCCCGCCTAAAAAAAAAAAGGTGTGGAAGCATTCTCTGGATCCTGTTAGAAACGTGGATAGACAGAAATACACAAAGCTGCCGTCGTTTGCTAACCGCAATCCCAACTTTGGGCAACAAACTGGAAAGCAATGACCCAGGAAAGGAAAAGGAGTCCTGACTCCATCATGGGGCAAAGAGGAGGGGACCGCTGACGTAATGTAGCTCTGACGAGAAACGAGAAGGGTGTATAACAGGTTGAAAGCACTTGCACATCCGGTGGGGAAGTGACGGATGATACAACGATGAAGAAAGAGCCGAAATAACAAAGATACTGTAAAACCGTACGGAGAAATGGAAAATTAGGGAAGGCGTAGTGGGGAAGAAGAGAGGCACCAAAAAAAGACCTACGGCGGGAGCCAGAAAACGAAGTGGGAAAGCCTACAAGACGGACATGCAGTAAGAGTCGCAAGGCACCCGGCAGAATTCAGTTCCCAGAAAGGTCTAACTCAGCTTTTCCCGCCTCACGGTTACCTTCAGTTTATGGAGCTCCACCGTCTCCGCCGCCATCTTGTTACCCCTCCAATCCACTAGGCTCCCACCCGCGGCCTCCGCTTCCAGGAGCTCCCGCCTAGGCGCAGATAACCACGGCCGACCAATCGCTGTCACTCTTACTCCCACCTCACACTATCAACACTTCCCATTAGTCAATAACTGACGTCGCTCTCACTCCCCTGGCTGCTTTCCCCACCTCTCTCAAAAGGTGGGACCGGGAGGGGGGCGGGTCCTGAACGTCCCGAACGGCGGAAATGGCGACCAATTGCGCGTCCCCATTACAAACTGCCAACCAATGGGTGGCGGCAGCGCCGATTCTGTTCCACGAATAGAGAGAGCGCAGATGGGCGAGGGTGGGTGCTTCCTGGAGACCGCAGGTGTGGAAGCGGACGCCGCGCTTGGAGCCGGACGGGCTTCTGAAGCCAACAGGTAGGGGCTGCCTGGAGAATAGAAATGGGGCTGAGGGAAAGTGGTGCGGAGCGAAAGATCGGGGGCGGAGGGAGCTGGAGCGTCGGCAAGCTAAATACTGAGGAACTCTGAAGAGAGCCCTGAGGCTACCCGAAGAACGACAAACTTGAGAGGGAGGTTGGGAGGAGCAAGGGGCGGGTTCGATACTAGGGTTTAGGGAATTTTAGGTCAAGACGGGCGGGCAAGATCTGCTTCCCACGTAGGCATCAACAAGCACGATTTTAAAGGGCCAAGTTCAGACGATCAGAGCCGCCCATGGAATCGGCGATAAGGCTCCGTGACTCGAGATGCTGAGCTCAGGTCCCTTCCTAGCTCAACCAAAAAGCCATTGGGTAAATACTTGGCAGCGCCCTTTGCTTGAGAAAGGGATTGGCATGCGGCCTGCTTAGCATGCCAAGGGGATGAGACTGGAGAGGCAAGCCCCATAGAAAGAGGTGGGGATTAGAAGTAGTGTTGTCCCCTCACCCTTTAGTAGTGGCTGTTTCCCCTGCTGTCAGAAGTCTCTTGCCAAGCCGAGGCTTACCCCTTCACGTTACAGTTGAAGTGTAAGGATTAAAGATTACCATTAATGTCTCTAATAGTAAAGAGTAGACGACCCGTCTTGCCTTTTAAGTTGTTGTTTTTTTTTTTTCCTAAGTCTTCAGTTTTTCCTTTGTGCACAATGGGGACATTCTTTTACTCCCAATAGAGTTAAGGGGTTTGGACTATTCAGGAGACAACTTGGGGGAACAAATTCAAAGAGGGGTTGAGAGAAAATTGAATTGGACTCCTGCCTGGTCCCCCACAGCGGTAGGATGAATGTGGGGGTGGCACACAGCGAAGTAAACCCCAACACTCGAGTGATGAATAGCCGGGGCATCTGGCTGGCGTACATCATCTTGGTAGGACTGCTGCATGTGGTTCTGCTCAGCATCCCCTTCTTCAGCATTCCTGTTGTGTGGACCCTGACCAACGTCATCCATAACCTGGTGAGCACTAAACCACACCCTTATACCCAACCCAGGCCTCTCCCAACCAAAACCAAAAATCACTGAGTATTTGGGGATTTATGTCTTCCTTTTCGGATCTCAGCAGAATTCTTGGGCTGAAGGACTACTTTCTGCCTCCTCACACTACCCCTCCCCTCTTTCCCTCCTCCCAGGCTATGTATGTCTTCTTACATACGGTGAAAGGGACACCCTTTGAGACCCCTGACCAAGGAAAGGCTCGGCTACTGACACACTGGGAACAGATGGACTACGGGCTCCAATTTACCTCTTCCCGCAAATTCCTCAGCATCTCTCCTATTGTACTGTGAGTCTAGGGGGAGATATGGGAAATGCTCCAAGTGTCAAGGAGAAACCCTCACAGGGAAGCTTTAAAAAAACAGACTACTCACTTAGACCTTTTCAAGATATTATGGTAAGGTCTAAATCTAGGGGAAGCAATAAAAAGTAGAAGATAGTAATCAAGCATTCCTTGCTGCCCCTTTTGTGGTAGGGGAATGGAGAAAGGACTGAGAAAACACCCAAGCAAAACCAAATGGTTTTACACTTCCAAAGAAAGTGAAAAATAAAGCAGAACTGATATAGATCTGTGAAAGCTGTGGGAATGGAAAGCAAAGGGACTCTAACAGTCCTATGGACTTCAGCTGTCATTTGCCACATCATTAACAATTAATAAACACTAACTTATAAATCTCCAGCTAAAGGTGCTGATTATCTCCCCAACTCCAAAGTAAATACTATTAATTTAACTGGAGTATTTTCAGATATTCTAGGACTACATGCAATAAAACTGGTCATTTAAAAATTGAAGAGAGAGTCACTGCAAAGTCATAAATATGGCTAGGGAAAGCCAACTTCACTTAACCCATTTCTTCTCTCCCCAGCTACCTCCTGGCCAGCTTCTACACCAAGTATGATGCTGCTCATTTCCTCATCAACACAGCCTCATTGCTCAGTGTACTGCTCCCTAAGTTACCCCAATTCCATGGGGTTCGACTCTTTGGTATCAACAAATACTGAGGGATGGGGCTGGGTATAACACTGGACCAAAGGGCTGTAACATCCTTTCCTTCTCCATATTGTCTTCTGTATCTTGAAAGCCTGAGAACTACATAACCTTTCCCAAACTCCAGGAAGAAAACAGATTGGAAAACGGGGCTCCCTGGGCCCAGCCCTGCTAAGAACAGATTTCTCTGAATCAGGAAAGGTGGCAAAGATAAGGGCCAAATCACTCTCCTTCGTACCAGGAAGCCATGTTTGAGCAGTTCATTTGGGGATTAAGTTTTTCCAGATCTTCTACCTGTACCACCTTCCAGCTCTGTTTTGCTGTGTATTTTCCTTATAATAAAGATTTTTTTTTTCCAGATATGGCTACAGTTTGGTCAGCAGGAAGGGTAGGGAGATGTCCTCATAAGGCTAAGGAAGAAACAAGGAATAGCAACTAACTGTATAAAACTTCTCTAAGGTTATTTTTTTAATCCCCTCTCCTCTGGTCCAGTAGGAGGTGCCCTTCACTCAGCTAACAGTAGGGAAAGGATTCTCAAGTGAGAAAAAAGGCAAAGAGAGGGAAGATACAGGTTGCCAGTTTATATATTTATAGAAAGATAATCCCCTGGCTTTA
Organism: Spilogale gracilis; assembly: GCA_004023965.1. NCBI lineage: Eukaryota > Metazoa > Chordata > Mammalia > Carnivora > Mephitidae > Spilogale > Spilogale gracilis. The sequence goes on from PITA01001145.1 coordinate 74,151, forward strand.
AATAGATATGTACATACAAATATGAACAAACTTAAAAAAATACAAACCCTTGGATCATAAGGGAGCTTCTGGGAACTCCTTTATCCTTCCCCCTCACCCAAGGGCAGAGGGCATGAGTCTGCTTTTTAAAAATTATTAGTTTTGGCCATCCCTGCAGCAACAAGCATGAAGTTGGGTAATTACCCACAAGGTGAATGTCAGAGGAAAAATTCAAAAGTTCCCACTCTCTGAACTCTATGTATAATCTCCTATAATTAGGGCTACATGCTTTCTTGTTCTGTCTTTTAAATAGAATGTTGGCGTAAAGGAGGGGGCTCCCTCCTGAAATGGGTCAAGAAATTATAAGATACACTCATAGTTTAAAAAGAGGGGGAAAAGTGTCATCTGCTTTAGAAGCAAAAGACAAAGGCATACAGACCCCAGGGGAATACCAGTTCCCACACTACCATGGGAGATACTGTCCAGCCCAGGTCCAGGCTCTAGGTTCTTTGCTCTAGCCACCCCCTATTTCTTTGGTATTGTCAGAAGACAAGATTCAGTTCCTAGGTGCTGGTGGAGGAGGGAGAGTGGTTCTGGGGCTTCCTGCAAGTACTGAGTGAACAATTTGCGCTTAAAATTTTCCCTTTTTAAAATATTTAAAAATAAACAAGTCAAAACTCCATCCTGTGCTATACACAGCCCTTTAGACTCCCTGACATTGATCTGAGGAAAGAAGAGAAGGGGTGTCAACGTTGGAAGGGCCTCCTCACTTTCTTCCGCCGCTTCGGTTTGGTCTCTCCCTTGGGTACTGCGCTGTTGGGCTTAGAGGCTGCAGTGGCCCCAGGGCCAGGCTGAGGAGCAGCAAAGAAGTTCCCATTGGACATCTGGCCTGGGGGTACTTGAAATATCCGGCTCAAGAAATCCTGAAGGTCAGCAGGAGGGGCATCTGGGGTTGCTCTGAGAGGAAAAGAGAAGACATTATGAGGCAAGAGCTATTAAGAGTTATATGGTTACCTGTGTTACCTGTTTATAACTAAGTTATACACTGGAAAAAAAAAAAGATATACTGAGTCAGCTGCCAAACTTCTTAAGGGTAAGACAGATGTATCCTAAGCAGCGTGTCATCTGAAATCATTCAGAACTACAACAGCAGGTAGATTGGTGAAAGAAGTAACACCTACCTCTGCCGCCCACTGGTGCCTGGAATCCGAGAACCAAAGGAGATGTGATAGGGGACTCTGTGGGTATCTGGGGAGATTCCCACACGCTGGCATCCAGCCCACTCTACAAGCACGAGAAATAATCAGCTAAAACATAGTTTTAAGCGTATATGAGCCTCTATTTCTGGATAACAGAAGTATACCTGTGATGTCATACACTTTGCCATCCATCACTGCAAAATAGGTGATCTTGAGGCCCAACATGCTTGACTCTGCCCAAAAGTCCCCTTCCTCAGCAGGATGCAGTCTATTACACTCAGCACAGTATCTGGCACTCTTAGGTTCCCGATCCATTTCAAACCTCCTACAACCCAACAAAAGCACAGTTCTTTTACTTTGTCAAGTTTACGATATTGTTATAGTATCATCGTTATAAATGCTTCTTGGCCTTTTGGCTAAGATTAAGTGTATAGTATCATTATATTGACAAATGGCTAAAAATATCTAAAATCATCTCCACTCAGTTGTTAGGTATGTCTACAAACACCCATTCCTTCAACCTTCTCTCTTAAAACTAAAAATACTGCCTTTTTTTTTCTTAGTGAAAATTCAAATCGCCAATCTCTTGACACGATGGCAAAAGTAGAAACCTCAGGGTCTTTTTACTCATCAGCTGTATCCCCCAACTACCACTAATACAACGAAATTTTTGGCTACCCAGTGCCTAAGCTGTGACTGTCCCATCACTGTCCTATTTCATACCTATGCTTTCCCTGGCATCGGCTGCACATCATAGTATTCATTGCCTCTTTGAGGTCATCCTGCAGCTTGGACAGAAACTCATTCACTGACCGGCTCAGCTCATTCTCTGCCATTCGTTTCCTACGAGAAGAAAGCCTTTGTAAATCAGAAGGTATTGATCAAGGGACAAAGGGAGATGAACCTTTTAGCCTCTTGAGGCGCCCTGGCCAGGTAGAAAGATAAGCAACCCCAGTTCTCTTCACCTCAGAGAGCCTCATCCACAAGTCCAGGGACCTCTACTTTGAAGATTACTCATTTATCCCACCTGACAATTTCCCATTTCCAACTTACATTTCATATTCCTTCCGCCTTTCAGGGTTGCTGACAATATCCCAAGCTGCCCGTAAAACCTTGAAGGCCTCTTCTGCCCGGGGATGATGATTTTTGTCAGGATGAACCTACCAAGACAACGATTTCATCACAAATCCTTTCCAACCCTCTCCTCATCTTAGGTCAAAATAACCTCATTATAAAGATGCCTTGGTGGTTCAGTGGGTTAAGCGTCTGATTCTTGATCTCAGGGTTGTGAGTTTAAGCCTGGCGTTGGGCTCCACCTTGGGCTATACACTGGGCATGGAACCTACTTCAAAAATAATAATAGGGCACCTGGGTGGCTCGGGGATTTAAAGCCTCTGCCTTCGGCTCAGGTCATCATCTCAGGGTTCTGGGATCGAGGCCCGCGGTGGGCTCCCTGCTCAGCAGGGAACCTGCTTCCCCCTCTTTCTCTGCCTGCCTCTCTGCCTACTTGTGATCTCTCTGTCAAATAAATAAAAATGTTAAAAAAATAATAACCCTCATATCAAAGGGTTCTCTTTCACCATCCTCTTAAGAGAATCAATACAGCTTAATGACTAATTGCTCTGGCTCTGCAGACAGATATGGGATCAAGTTCTAGCTCTGTTACTATTAGCTATCTATCATGGATAACTGGGAGAATACTCACAACATATATAATACAGAATTTGGCACAAGGGTGATCCATCATCTCAGTGTGCCTGGGACTATCCCAGTTTTAGCACTGAGAGTTCATGTCTCAGGAAACCCTCAATCCCAGGCAAACAAGGATGGTTGGTCACCCTACCTGGTACATGGCATACTATGCCCTCACATTTTTAACTCTTGTCAATCGTAACATAAGAGTTCCAAAGACAGTACATCCTCAAACTCATTCTAACTAGAAAATTCTAGTACATACTTCCTACAATGGTTTTCCGTTCTATCCTAGAAATGAAATAGCATATTGTGATCCTCACAGGCATTTTATTTACCTTTCAGCCTTTTCTCTAAGACAAACAGTATCCTCACCTCCTACAGCTTCCTGATTGTTCCCATCCTCCTTTTCCAAAAGTACAGAATAGGGCTAGTCTCCTGATGATGCCAAATAAATAGAATGTCATTAAATCTCCACATACCCAAGCTTATAGAACAGCTTTAGTCATGATCACTCTGAAAGACTTAATAAGAACAGTGAGAGGTTCTGTAAAAGAAGCCCACAGACACTGGCCCAGAACAAGGGAGTACTTTGAGGTGTAGGTCAGGTGTGTTGAGGATCAGGGAACTTAACTATATCTGTACTCCAAGAAAGCAAGTTGAAAATGAAAATTTTTCTAAGAATGCTATTCCCCGAGAGAAGATGTCTGCTAAAAGACATGAAAGTGAGAAAGGGCTCTACTGCTAGTAACAATCTTCAGTGTACACTATCATAAGAGTACCCTACTCTTAAGAATATCCCAGTCTATCCACTAAGAGGCAAGCATTTCTGACCAAACTGAGTCCTCTGCTAAGTTACAGGCCTGATAACTTACTGTGTCTTGAATGGTTAATGGATACCTTGGTTACCCAGTCCTCTTTGTTGTCATGCAGTCGCTGAGGTAATTTACACACCATAATAATTTTAGCAGTCCAGTTCCATACATTCAAATAGGCCTCCGATGGAATTTACACACATTACTTATATTTATAATATCGTTTTACTTACAGAAAAAGCAATAAAAATCATCTATAAAAACAAATTGATATCTACTAATAGGAATTGGCATGCTTGTATTAAACCGTTTCCCAGACATATGAGACATCACAACTGCCACCTGTACCACGCCCCCCATCAATAAAAAAAAGCAACCATATCATGAGGCACCTGGCTGGCTCATAGGAAAGTCCCATAGGAAAATGGGACTCTTGATCTCAGGGTTGTGGGTTTGAGCCCCACGTCAGGTGTAGAGATTACTTAAAAATGAAATCTTTAAAAACCACCATATGTATGACATACAGATGCACATCCTCTCTATGGTTTATGTTCTGTTCTCTTTCCACTCTAAATTTCTGGTCTTGAAATACTTTGTTTTCTATCACCTGGAACAATCACATGACTCTGAACTTCCCACACTAAGTCCACACTGGCCTCTCTGGGACAGATAGTTGGATATCCCCCTGTTCAAAAAACCCTCATTTGTTCAGGGTAGAGGAATTGACAGTCTTTCTGATTAGGCCTCTTCTCCACCCTAGAGGGACTTCACTTGGATATTCCAGGGTGAGTGGTCCTACTTTCATAGACCAGGTTCATTTCTTTTCACTAAGAATCTCATGACAGGGGCAGGCTCTCTGCTCAGCAGGGAGCCTGCTCTCCCCTCTCTCTGCCTGCCTCTCTGCCTACTTGTGATCTCTCTCTCTGCCAAATACATTTTTTTAAAAAATGCTTTAAAAGGGGCACCTGGGTGACTCAGTTGGTTAAGCATCTGCCTTCAGCTCAGGTCATGATCCCGGGGTTCTGGGACCAAGCCCCTGCATCGGGCTCCCAGCTCAGCAGGGAGTCTGCGTCTCCCTCTCCCCAGCATCACCTGCCCCCCACCCCCACATCCTCCGGCTCTCCAGTCCTCTCTCTAAAATAAATAAATCTTTTTTTTAAAAAAAAGGAATCTCATGACAAAAAGCTTAAAATGAAGGAAAAATCAGATCCCACAGTAGAGGGGAAGAAGTCTTTGTTTCCTATGAATTAATGTCACTCCAGCTTCAAGTTGACTTTTTACTCTGTCTTCTCTTTATCCTACTCTTCCTAAAATTGGGAAAGAAAATAAAATATGAGAAAAAAGAGGAATAGGAAACAGGGGAAAGATACTCACCATCACTGCCAGCTGCCTATATGCTTTCTTCAGTTCAACATCTGATGCTGTGGTTTCAACCCCCAACACATGGAAAGGGTTTAGCTCATCCTCAGGAACCCCAGCCATGGTCAAGAGTCGAGCCACTTCTTCTTCAGGCTGGCAGTAGCGACCACTAGCTACAGGTGCATTCCCCTGCCGACCAGTCCTTGGCTTGACCCAAGGCAACTCCAGCCAACCCCACTGAAACACTTTTACCAACTGCTGCCATGGCCTGCTGTCTCTCAGCAGAATCAGGCAACGCTGCAAGGTGGGAAAATCCAGCCAAGAAAAGAACCAAGTGGCTTTACCCCTCCAGCCTAACCGGTCACCCAGGCCCACCAGAAACCGCCAGCCCAACTGCAGACAGCCCAACAAGAGGGCCAGAGCCAGAAGCAGCAAAGCACCCAGCAGCCTAAGAAAACGGGTGAACAGCCCTGCCCCATAGCAACATCCTTGGCTCAGAAACTGGAACATCACCTGGGCCCAGCTCCCCAGCCTCCCTGCCCAGACTCCCAACCAGACTCGAAAAAGTTCCAGATCGCTGCCTTTCAGCTGCCTGCATGCATAGATGAGATGGCCACAGGTTTCCACATACTCTCCCACCAATACCAGCAGTTCAATCAGCCACCAGAAGCCTGCCTGCCCAAGCTGACACAGTTCCTCTGCTCCCCATAATCCCAGGCCTCTGCGCTTATCTGCCTGACTTCTTTTCCGGCCCAGCCGATGTCGGCCAGGGGACCTGGGATCTCTGCGGCCACCCTCCCGAGTATCCTCCTTGGCTGACATGCGGTGCCGTTGTTTCCGGGATGGAGGTTTCTTCCCACTGGGCACACGTGAAAAATCACTGGGAAACTTAAGAGGTTCCTCCTCATCATATTCCTCTTCCAACTCTTCATCTTCCCCCAAAACTGGAGAGGTACAATGGTGGCAAAAGTTGCTAGAAGAGCTATCTCCTCCCTCAGAGTAAGGCCCTTCAGGAATTCCAGGGATTCCCTGGCAGTTGCAAGCAGATGGAATGGAAAGAAAAGAAGGGCTCCCATCCTCCTGGTACCCAGCCTCATTCTCTCTTGAGAGTTCCTGGTCCACTCCTGACTCTTCTTCTGAAGATGCCTCACTCTGATCAGGATCCTCTCCATCCCTAGGGGGTCCTGGACCCCTTGGGGGGCCATGGCTTGGATCCGACCAGTGGGCTGGATTTGGGGGCTGTGTGTACTTAGGACTAGAGTGTTCTGTGAGGCAGCGGGTACCATTAGGAGCAGGCCCCGCTGAGTCCCTGAGTCCTGAGAATGAAAGTATTTCAGGGTCCACAGAGGATCCTAAAGTCCTGAAGGAGGCACCACCATTGCGGTGGGCTCCACACAACCCTCTTTCTCCGGGGTGCTTCTGGGCCATGACCCCAGGGCTTCCTGAGGATTTTAGGTCACAGCCATCATGATAAGTTCCCCGATGCCTGCAACAAAGGTATCAAGGTGGGGGATGATCAGGATTGAACCGAGAAAGGGGTTAAGTAACCTTAAATTGGGGATATAATTAATGCACCGACCTCCCTTGTTTTCTCAAATTCTTTTGGGCGGTTCGTTATCCCTACCAATAAGCCAATACTACATTAACCACAACCGTGCTCCCTTCCCCCCTGCAAATCCCTTAGTTTTTCTTCTTTCCCCAGAAAGCTATAATCCAGAATCAGGGAAAGAGGGAGGTACTGCAAAGGGTGTGGTCCGGGGGTCACTCTCGGGTAAAAAAGGAAAGACGACTGGAAAGGGGGGCTTCAGGCTGCCAGAAAAGGGTGGGGACCTTGCGGGTCTTAAAGAACCCTGGGGGGGGCGGAGCTTAGGGTTGCCCCTGAGAAAGACAACCAGGAAACCCTTGGGCTGGGTAGACTGGGCGAAGGTAACGTACCCGAAGAGCGGCGGTAACTCCTCCCACTCGAGCAGCTGGGCCTAGGGCCAGGGGGAGCTACGAGAGCAGCTCCCCCGGCTCCGCCTCCCGCTCACGCTCTGCTTCCGCCTTCCGTCCCCGCCGTGGCCGACGACCTACGCCTACTTCCACTTCCGGGGTCACCAGGGAAGAGACGGGAAGGAAACGAAAAAGCGGTTGGCGGAGGCGCGAGCCAGTGGACTAAGCGCTGAGTCAAATCGGAAGGGGCGGTCCTGAAGAAGCACTGGTCCCGCCCCTTAAAGGGCTCTCTGCTGCCACCCTCCGCGTGCTGGAGTGATAGCCCTGTAAGGCTACACCGCTGGTGGGCGCTACGGCAGTGCCTGCGGACGCGGGACGGATTTCTCAGGGCCCCTCTGGCCGTACGTATTCTTGGGCTTTGCCGAGACTGGGAGATAGAAGACAGCCACCGAGCCACAGTCTGTTTCCCTTGCGGACAAAACCAGGGAGCGTAGAAGAGCCACCACCCCGATCCTTTAAAGCCCTGATGCCTGTAGCGAGGACAGAGGCCCTTTTGTATCACGCGGAGGTGGAGCCGAGGGGAGGACGCCCCCGGCCAGCCCCCACCCTGGCCTCCCTGCACTGGCCCTTCTTTCCCAACAATCCTCGGCCTCCCCAGCGCCTGACCCAGCTGGCGAACTGCCCGGTATAACTGTAGCTCCCACGGCCCGGATCCACCTCTCGGGACGTAGCTCCACGGCACCGTCAACGGAGCAGTTCTGGACGACTAGGAGCGTCGCTCCGCCGGGCTCAGGACCCGAGCCGAGTGCCAAAAAATAATGCACTCATCTACATGCCGTTTTGCGTTTCATTTGCATACCGAGCTGCTCTCGGTCGACATCGACACGCGCCCCCGCCCCCACGCAGACCCAGCTTGGGTCCCCTCTTCTGCACGCGCTTCTCTCGTTAATGCCCCTTCCAGACCCCGTCTTGCTCCGCAAGTTTTTCCTCCCATGAGCCCCTCGCCGGCTCCCCCAGTCCTGCAAAAGCCCCTTCCCCGGGTCCCCGATCTCGACCACCAGGTTCTGCAGAAGACAATACTCCAATTCTCTGGGAAGTGGAAGAAACCAAGCCGGGGTTAGGGGGACGCTGGGACCCCAGTTGGGGCTTTGAGAGCTTCTAGTTGTCGAGTCATGGCCTAGTATTCAGAGACCTTTCTCCAGACTTCTTGCGGTGTCCTCAAAACCTTTCCCTGCTATCGTTGGGGGGGGGGTCTCTGTTCCCACCCTAGAGCAGTGGGCAAACTGGGTCCCCCCCACTCATAGGAAAAAGAGTTGGAGGGGCCCGCCCCGTGATGTCACCCCACACACACCCTGTCCCCTTCCTCCACCCCCAGGCTTGTTGCATTTAGCTCACGGGGCTTGGGCTACGACTTGCAAGAGTTTAGGGGGCAACGAACAGAATGACCCTGGGGGTGCCCACGCCCGACAGCTGCCCTGACGCCTAGGATGAAGCAGGGGGGTTAGGAAAGCATTTCTACCCCCTCCTCTCCTGAGCCCTGGCAGGGTGGTGAGTAGTTAACACTCCTTCCCCAATCTGTCCTTGTTTAGAGTCCCTAGACTTTAAGCAGATTGGAGAGGAGCCCCAGGGAGTCCCCCACGCCAACCCTCTAGCCTGTTAGGACCTTGGTGTCCCAGAAAAGAAGACAGATGAAAGTGCCTGCATCCATCCTACCCCACTCCCACAACCCCCCCCCCATCCCGTACCAGCCCCTCCTTGGTGTTCTCCCTTCAGGAACTGAATTCAAATCATACTGGCAGCTCTGACATCCCCGAGGAAAGGGAGGGGTAGGAAAAGTCCCACCAGTGTCTTGAGAGGAGGAGCAAGAGGCTACCAGGATGTGAGATGTGTGTGGGCAAGGTGCCTGCTTAGTCCAAGAGGAACCATGGGAACTGGACTCTGGCCGGATGTCCCTTCCCCCAACAACTCCATCTCCATATGAGCCAGGGCTTCAGAACTTTGACAAAGTGAGGGGACTGTCTCTACTGGATTCCTTGTCCCAAACTCTTTCTGTGTATGTTTTTTTCCCCCTTCTTTCTTCCTTGGGGTTGGAACAGCTGTCCAGAGACTCCACCATGACTCATTCTCTCCTCTTTCTCCTCCCCGCCCCCCCACAGTTAACCCCACCTTCCCAGTCCAGTGAGGTAGTATTGCATCCCAGCTTCAGATGGGGCAAGCTTACTTTTTAGCTGGAACAAGCTGCTGGGCCTTTAGCGCCCAGTTCCACTAGTGTCTCTGGGCCCCTCCTTCCACCAGCCTAGGACTTCCTACTCTTCCAAAGCCAGCCTGGAAAGCTAGGGAGAGATAAAGTCTCATAACCTTAGAAGATTTTAGTTTAAGTTTTACTTAGTGTCCTTGTTTCAGAGGGTAGTAAAAAGACAGCTGGTTCCCCTTGACCTGATCCTGTAGATTTTTTCAGTTAACCCAGCAAGGCTCTACTCCCTCCTGAAACTGGACTTTCTTCATAAGAGGTAGAAGTACAGAATCCTCAAGATTCATGGGCACCTGAGTTCATGCCCCTACCCTACCCCCTTGCAGGTTTCCCAACCCCCTCAAGATACTCATGGATGGATGAGAGGAGCTGACACTGACCTTCCCCTCTGGCATCACCTTTTCTTCGGCCATGGAGGAAGCCTTGTTGCCCCTGGCCGTGACCTCTGACCCCAGGCCCTTTAATCAACAACTCCCAGAGCCTCCAGACCCAAGATGTGTCTTGGAACCCCAGGACAATCCTGAACTGGCACCTGCCCTGGTGTGTGCTCTTTGCTGCTGCTTTGGAATCATCTACTGCTGCTTCGGTGAGAGCAGGGCCAGGATTCTGGGGGGCAGCTGCCCCAAACTGTCACCCTCAAGCATGATGCCAGCTTTCTCCTTTGCTCCTGGGGCGCCTCTATTCCTCTGTCAGGGGATGCCTACCTTCAGTAGAGCCCATGCTGCTCTTGCCCGCTCTTCTTGTCCATGCCCTATATCCACGCCTTCTAGCTCTGACCCTTGGCAACTCTCACTTGCCTCTCCCTTCCCCCTACCTCAAAACTCCATTCCTACATTATCCTCCATGTTTAAGTCTTCTTCAACCATTCCCCAATAACCTGAATCAGCCTATGCTGATTTCTTCCCATCTGCCATCCCTGGGAGTACTAAACTATCTTTCCATATTTATTCCCCCGCAATGTATCCACCTCACCTCCTGATTTTTCCTTCCCCCCGCCCCCACAGTTTTTGGAAAGCCCCTGAGGTGATCCCTTCCTGCCCCTTGCCTTGAAGTTCCTGGGTTGCTGCTCCTGTCTTCTGCTCCTCTGGTTAGCCACTCCTCTCCCATCTAATTCGACAGAGCCATCCCTGTCAATGTCCCTGTTCTGTCTCTCAGTGCCTCCTGCCTCCCTTCCCAGGCTACCGCTGCTTCAAGGCAGTAATGTTTCTCTCGGGCCTGCTGTCAGGAGCTCTGGTGATCTTCCTGCTGTGCCACAAGGAGCGAGTGCTAGAGACACAGCTGAGCCTGGAGGTGAGCGCGGGCATTGCGCTGGGCATCGGACTCCTCTGTGGCCTGGTCACCATGTTGGTCCGCAGCGTTGGGCTCTTCCTGACTGGTCTCCTGCTAGGCCTAACCCTGGGTGCCGGGGCCCTGCTGGGCACAGAGCCCATCTACCAACCACCTTCAGCCTGGGTGCCAGCTGGGGGGCTGGTGGGGCTGGCACTGCTGGGAGCCCTGCTCACGCTTCGGTGGCCACGTCCATTCACAGTTCTGGGCACAGCCCTGCTGGGTGCTGCGGTGCTGGTGGCCTGTGCTGACTACTTCCTAGAGGGGCTGGCACTGGGCAGTCGGCTGGGCCAACGCTTGCAGGCACTTTCAGCCTTGCCTCCTCTCTGCTGGTATAGCTGGGTCTTGCTGGGCACCTGGCCAGCTCTGGGGGCCCTTGGGGCCCTGGCCCAGTGGAAGCTCATGGATGAGGAACATGGAGGCCACGCCAATGGTGAGTTAGTGCCATGGTACAGAAGTAGCCAACCTGTGCCTTCTCATGTCCCCAGTTCCCAAACTTGACAGGGAGGTGGCCAAGGGGTAGGGAGTGTGGGAAGGGGAAAATACACTTAAGGGTGGTGGTGTCTAAGGTGAATAAGCCAGGGCATTAACAGGAAGTTAGAGTTGGAGGAGCCAACAGTCTGGTAAGAATGAGGAAAAATTGCCAGAGGAAGCAAGGAGGAGTTAGTTACTGGGGACTGTTATGGAAGGAAAGGAAGGTCTCAGGGAAGTCCAGAAGGAAAGCCCAAGAAGTTTCCAAAGAAGAGTTTCTTTTAGAATAACCAGGGAGGAAATGAGGTTTGAGAGAGACACAACAGGAAGATCAGATGGGTTTCTCTAGAAGGCGAGGATGTTTGGGGGTGGAATTAGGGTCTAAAGAGGCCTCTCTGAGTCCATATGGCCCCCTCCCAAGCAGTGGTCTTGAGCCACCAGCGAAGGCATCTTCAACTCCTTCGGATCCGTCAGCAAGAGGCCAAGTGGCATCGGACACCCCCTGGGGTGGGGCTCTGTGAAGGCAGCTACCGGCGCCAGCTTCCCCCCAACGCCCGGAGCCCCGCTGATAGTTTGGCTCCCGTGAGTGAGGAGAGGGGCATACCTGGGGATGAGGCACATGGGGATGGTCAGGATACGGGGTGGGGGGGCTCTGACCCAGGCCCTTCCTTCTGCCCTCTCTGCCCTGTGCCTCTCCAGAGTTATCTCCAGAGCCTTCGAGAGCGCCAAGTGGGACCAGGCACCCAGACCAGAGCCCCCCACACCATCCTGGACCTGGATTCTGACTGTGGTTCAACTGTACCCCTCACCACACCTTCTGGTTCCACCTGGACTTGAACCTAAACCTCCACTGATTGATGCTTCCTCCCCTAGCAAGGACCTTGGAGCACCAAGTGTGCAGGGCCTGAGCCCATAGGATCACACACAAACTTCCCCACCTCTCTCATTGAGGATAGGATCTGTACTCCAACCCAGACCAGCCCTGTAGGGATACATTTCAGGGACAGATAAAGGAGAATCCCGTGGGGAGGGGAAAGGAATGGAAGTATGAGTACCTACCTCTGTCCAATAATAGAGGTGCCCTGGCCCCTAAAGGAACTGACTTCCTAATTCCCTCCAAACTAAGGAGGGCCCTTACCCAAAGGGCATTTTATATACTTGCCTCAGTGTGCCTCACAATGGTAAAATTAGAGGGGTTTTTTTTGTTGTAGGACCTACAGAAAACCAGGAAGCTCCCTCAAGCACTCGATAGCTATTTGATGGGGGAGAAGGGCACAGAGGAGCTCCTGGGTCCCATAGACTCAAGTCCCTTCTCCTACCTCAGTTGGGAGTACTGTCGTCCATGGTGCTTCCCTTTCTCTCCTTAATATGGGGAAGTCCACGGGACAATGCATGGCACAGAACTTGCCTCCGCCCAAAGCTGTCTGCTTGCTCCAAGGGGAGACCATTGGCCCACATGCCAGAGACTTGCCCTTTGGCCCAAAGCAGCCTGGTCTTCACCGCTGCATGGGAGACAAGTGCCTTCTCTGCTTCTCATTGTAGGTGATGCTAATCTCCTTCACTAGAACTTTGTCCCAGCCACTAACCCATTCTAACTCCCTCCTCTGATTCTCCTGCTCAGAGTCTATTCCCTGGTTCCCCAGACAGCATGAAGGAAGATGTGTTCCTCCCCTGGGCAAAAAAACTATGATGGGAGGGAGGAAGAACATGGAGCATATGAATAAAATGGCATTGAGCACTGACTCAGGGAGTCCAGCCTCTGCTGTTGCTGCACTTTTCTTTCTCTGTGCCCCCAGTCAGTTAGCCGGACTGACAAGTCCTCCGGTCCCCTAAAGATCTGATATGGCTATCCTTACCAGACTGGACTACCGGACTCACAGCTACACACACACACAGCCAGAGGAATCACTGTTCAGTCCTCTCTAATGAATGTGGAGTTACCCTTTATTAAACACAAATGTGCCAGACATTGTGCCCTGCACTTCACAAATAGTATTGCATTTAATGCAAAAACGCTTTGAGACTGGTATTAACCTTATTTAGCAGATGGGGAATCTGAGGCTCAATGAGGTTAATTAACTTGCCCAAAGTCATAAGCAAGTAAATGTGATTCTTAAAGGGTTCCAAAGCCCTTGCTCATTTTATTGGCCATGCCGCTCTCTTGCACTTTCTCTGGGAAGAACGAGACCCAGGCATTTAGCTTCCCAGCTCTTGCCACCCATCAGCCAAGAGCCTAAGTGGTGCCTTCTTTCTACCACTGTCTTCCAGAGAGTAGAAACACAGTTGGAAGTGCTATCTAGGATGAAGAAGGAATGTGTAGAGTTGGGAGCTGGCACAGCATTAGGGAGTCACTGCCCAGGAGGGCAAGCGCAGAGGAGTGGCGGATAGAGCTGGGACATTTAGAGGCTGGCGGTCTACGGGTTCGTGCCCCTGCTGCAGCCCCGCAGCCCAGGGAGCCTACGCTTGACTCACGTCTTAGACCTCTGGGAGGGTGATGTTACCAGGGAATGAAAGGGTGGGGGAGTCTGTGGCTGAGGGGTTAACGTCCAAGATAGGGTCTCCGGGTTGGTGGTTAGAGTTCAAGGTGGTATCCGTGGCTGAGGAAGTGGTATCCAAGGTGGGTCGTATGGCAGAGTGGTCAGTGCCTGTGGCTGAGGAAGTGGCATGTCCATCTGACAGAGCAGGCTCTGAGGTCTGGGGGTGACAGTGCATCCAGTGGGGGGCAGTATCTCTGGGATAGCCTTTCTCCACTCGAAGCTGCGCATTGAGGCGCCAGTATTGTTTACCCTTGAAGAAGTAGACCTGGCCATCCCGCCAACTCATGGCAGCAGAGGGCTGGTTTGGCGCTCCTGTAAACAACCCTTTGATTGGTTTAGGGTAGTTGCTGAAGTCAGTTCGGGCCAGCTCGTCCCACTGCCAGTACCCGGAGCCCTAGGAGTAGGGTGGTTAGAGAAAAGAAGAGGATAAGGAGAGAACTGAAGGATCCGCAGATCTACTCCCAGCTGCAAATGATCTCCCTTTGAGAGCAAGTCTGCTTCTCAGGGTGAGATAGCCCACCCCTCCTAAGAAGGGATCTGCCCTTGCTTTGAACTTTATACCTTAAAGAGGAACACCTTTTTGTTGAAAGGCCAATAGAGAGCTGCATCCAGGTTGGGTTCTACCCTATTCAGCTTCTTGGGGAAGCCAGGAGACATCTTGAAATTAATATAGCGCCATACCTTGTCTCCTGAGAGCAGGTAAGGAAAGAACAAGTTATTTGGTCCCCAGGTGATAGCTTTTGATTCTCCCATTCCACCCTTCCAGAAACTTCTCCCCTCTCCCTCCCTTTTATGGCTTCTTTAATGTCTCCTCAGGTAACACACTGTAAACCAGTCCCTTTTACCCTTAAAGAAGTGAATCCATTGTGTTCGAGGAGAGTAGACAGCAGCATCTAGGTTTCCTGGGAGCCCCTCCCAAAGGGCAGACACTTGGAACAAGGGACCCAGCCCTGAATCGGTCACCGTCCACACATAGTTCCCCTTGAAGGCATAAGTCTTCCCGCGGGGACCTGAGGGTAAAGTGTGAACAAGTCAAAAAGACACGGGCCAAATAGACGACGTATGGGCACCTCAGGCAGGCTGATCATTTGCTCTCCTCCCACAGGCTGGGTGCTCAAAATTTCATTCAACTTTAAAGACAGGATTAAGGTAGAGAAGGAAATCTCTTGTGTTCAGCCTCTTCATTCTTCAGAGCAATTCAGCTCTGATTCACTCAATAAATCAAAAGCCCTGTAGATAGCTGCTCACCTTTGGGGAACCTCACCTCTCATTCCAGATAGATTCCAAGTTGTTCTTCCATACAGGCATAATACCTTCTCCAATAGACATCCCAGTAAATATGGTTTTCTTCATCTTGCTATATTACCAGATACGTTTGGTGGCCCTTATAGGGAGGCAACTGACATAAATGCCCACCTAACCCCCCTTTAATTTGGCTCTGAAGCCTCCCTCCCCATGCCACATGCCTTCTCTGGCCACTAGCCCCTGCCTGGTATCTAACCTCTGTTGCTCATGCTGAGGTCCCATGTCATTCCCATTTGTCCAGGTCTCAAGATCGGCAGGCTGCTGCCCGCCTATAGCCTGGAGGGGAAGGGCCTCACCCAGCATTATGGCATCCAGTTCACCACTGCAGGGGTCTGGCATGGGACTGGGTGCTGTTGGCACATGTGGTACAGTGGGGAGCTCCATCTCTTCTTCCTCATCGTCTATCTCTGGGATCTTCTTGCCTGCAAGGTCACATAATGCTGCTCAAGGAGAGAACTCATAGCACATGGGCCTCCCCGCTCTTCTATAAGTTTAGCTCAGAGGCCCCATAAAAAGGGGAAAAGGGAATCCTAGAGAATTTCTCTTGGTCGGAAGCAAGATTGTATTGATATTGACAGGAGACACATTTTAGTTTTGAGAGGCATGAGAAAGGAGGAAGGAAGTTTGCTGGAGTATTGATTCTTCTTCATCCCCAAGAATGGGTAAGAGGGGAGAAAGGCCTGGAAGGAAGATCAGACATGGAAATGTCAGAAAAACAACTCCTGAAAATGAAGAAGCCTGAATAACTGGGCAGGAGGAAGAGAAAGAAGCCAAGTCATTTCCTACCATGGAGGTTAAACCTGTCTCTTCAAGCCTGAAGAAATGCTGGTCATACTGACCTTCATGATCACTGGTCATGATTAGCCATAATCTGAGCAAAAAAACTAACCGTAGAGAGCCTGAATCCCTGCCACATCATCTGCGTGCAGCTTGAAGTGGGGTCGGTAGCCAGCATAGACAGGGGCCATGAGGGCCTGGGTATATCGAGAGTGCCCAAGCCCCAGGGCATGGCCCAATTCATGGGCTGCAATGATGCGTAGGTTCACCCCCCGGTAAGTCCTCTCAGTCCAGAGCTCATCTTCATCAAAGTGCACACTGCCCAGCTCTGGGATATCAGCATGGGCCAGGACCCTCCCTGGATAAATACAAAAGTGGACAGAAAGGAAGTCAGAGTCTCCTAGGCTAAAGCGTCCCACTGCCTATTATAAACCCCAATTTCTCCTTAACCCTTAAATTTCCATCTATATTCAGTCTCTTGGATGCCTCTCTCAATTTTCACCTCCCCTTGTCATCACCCGGTTCTCTCTGTGTTGCCCATCCCTCTGTCTCTATACTTCTCAACCACTCTCTTCTCTCTGGCCCGGTCCTCTCTGAGGGGAGTCTTGAGCAGGGGACCTTAAACCAAGGACTAAGGCATAAGCTTCAAAGAGGAGGTTTGATAAGATCCCAGGGAGGTGACCAGCTATTCCCCAAGGAATGTTGGAAGGTGGTTAGAGAGTGTAGGGTGCAGTTGGGCATAGGGGGAAGCCTGAACATTAAGGTTCCAGAGTCCCTGGCTCAAGGAGACAGAGATCATCTCAAACGTCCGTGAGCGGGGAACTGAGAGCTTGTGCCTACCAGGCCCATCAAAGGAAATGGAGCAGTATGGGCTCTGGCGGCCATGGAAGGAGAGGCGGATGTCAGCCCGGCCAGCCTGCACCTCCCGGAAGGTCAGGGGAGCCACATTGCTCCAGTACTGGAAGGCTTGAAGCAGGGCAGCCCGGGCTGTGTGGGGCAGGAGGGTGGAAGGCAGGTTCATGATGCGGAAGGTCAGGTTCTTCTTTCTCCAGCGGCCTGGTTATTGGACAGAAAATAGATTAGAAACAGAGATCCTTTGGCAACCCACAGAGCTCCCCTGAGTCTAGGCATTTGTTCATCAAAGCTATGTCTCCAGGCAGGTGATGATCAGCTAATCGCCAGGTGATCATCCATTCAACACTGACCTGGACCAGGCTGTTCCAATGTCACCTGTAACATGAAACATGCCATAGCCTCCTTTCCCTCCCTTTCCCAGTTGTAGTCCTCACCGAGCAGAAGGTATTTAAGGGTCTTCTGGTTGAAGGGGTCCTCCAGGCCACAACGGGGCTGCCTCATGCGGGCTCTTGTGGCGTCATCCAGCTGACCTGAGACTGGCAGCCCAGATACTTCCTGAAAAGTTCTGAAAAGAGGGAGAGGGTTGGGCCCAGCAGGGCAAGGGAGTCTGGAATGACTAGAAACTAGGGATAGCTCTTTGGCTCCCTTCTACCCATAGTGGTAGGTGAGAATGGCACAGAAACTCTGAAACTGAAGGGGTCACGCACTCTAGTACCCAGTCTTCATAATTAGGGCTTTCTCTTCTGTTCTGCAGAAATAGCAATACTGCAGCTTTACCTCCCCATCTGCAGTCTCTTGTTTGTGTAAGGTCTCCCTCCAGTGTAGCCCTCTTCCCCTACCAGAATCTCTGAACTTCTCCTGCTCTGGGGAAGTGACCCGCCCCCTGCTCTGAAGACTCTCCCACCATTGGTCCCACCTGAGGGCTTATCCTCCCTTGGCCTTCTCCTCCTGGCTGGACCCCACTCCTTGCCCAGCCTGCTCTGGGCCAATTTCACCATTGAGGCCCTGTAGATACTATGGTTTTTCAAGGGACTGTGAACATATCTGAGAGCAGAAAGATAAACTACCCATTAGATCCAAAAGAAGAAAAGAAAACTTCAAAATAGAAATAAATGCTGAATTTAATGTCTACAAAAAGCAACATCATAACAACAACTCAACTCCAAATCAACTCAACTCATAATTTTACATGTAAATTATACTTCATATGGGATGTCGCTAACGATATATTGGATACAATGTGGAATGGAGCCTCCAAAAGGATGCTCAGGGCCTAGGAAGATCCAATGACTGCTCCTCGTCTTTGAATCTTCATCTCACTCTGTGCCCTACTCTCCTAAGAGTGATAGCAACCCATTCCCTCGCTCCCCAACATGGATTGGGGTCAGGCAGAAGTGGGCCTGGGGAAAGGAAGAGATGAGAAGAGGGAAAGAAGACCTTGCAACCTTGACCCTTAAGGCATGTGCCTTATGACCTCTCACCTCAGAGCCTCTGTGATATCTTCCAGCCTGAAGTCATCAGGTCCTTCTAGAGGCTTCTGTAGGTACCCATATTGCAACAGGTAATCCTATGATGGGGGTCATGGCAAGCAGAATAAAAAAGGGAGTGAGTCTCAGGGTAAAACTTCTTGGTGACCTAGCAAACCCATGAGGGTAGGAGGGGACAGACATGGGAGAACTAAAGGAGAGGCATCTTAGGGAAGAGGCTCCGCTGGAACAAAGGCAAGAAGTGGGAAATGGGTAGGAATAGATCATGGAGCAGAGGAAGGAAAGGCAAGGCAGATTGAAGGTCAGGAGGGAGGCTTGGATGGGACCGTGGCACAGTACCCCAATCCCTTCCTGGGCCTGGGTCCCTCCTTTCCTGGGGGACTCACCACTGCTGTCTCTTTCCCTGCAGGCCCCAGGGCCCGCCCTGAGACTGTCATAGGGAGTAGGAAGCCCAGCCACAGCCACTGCGAGTTCATGGTCCCACCAGGCAGAAACTCCAGAGACCCTCTGGGCCTTCTGCCTGAGATTCCTGGGATCTAGGGGAGTAGGGCTGGTGGGGGGCCTTCCTGCCTCCAGTTCTTCCCACTCTCCAGTTTCTGGCCCTCTTTATAAAACTTCAGAGGAGGGAAATTGAGGGGAGTGGCAGTACGAGGTGACTCAGCCCAGAGATATGTTGCAATTTACCATTAACCCCTGCCCTGCCACAGAGCTTCTGTCAAGAAAAGCCCCCAACCCATTCCCATCTCCTGGAGATGGGAAGACTTTTCGTGCTGTGCTGGGGGTGGGCATCCTGGCAGGAAGAGAAGCAGAATCTCTGCAGAGACTGGGATAGGGACCATGGCTATCCCCGGGGCTTGGACATTTTTGAGGCCAAGGAACCTGCAGCAGCAAACCCCTCATCGTCAAACTTCGTGGGTCCCTGTCTGTTCTAGGATAAGAAGAAAAATAAAAGTGAAGAGGTAGGAAACAGCTTAGATGCTCCCATTTCAGGTGAAGAAATCAGAGATGAGGGGCGCCTGGATGGCTCAGTTGGTTAAGCAACTGCCTTCGGCTGAGGTCATGATTCTGGAAACCCGGGATCGAGTCCCACATCGGGCTGCCTGCTCAGCGGGAAGCCTGCTTCTCCCTCTCTCACTCCCCCTGCTTGTGTTCCCTCTCTGGCTGTGTTTCTCTCTGTCAAATAAATAAAATCTTAAAAAAAAAAAGAAATCAGAGATGAGGTCTCAGTTTCTTTGTACCAGTTTGGGGGTTTCTTGAAGCCTACTTGTATGTGCTTTAATAAAAAGCCATTATTTCAAGCATTTAATGAGCCTACAATGCCAGGGTAGAGATGGGGGTTAACAAAGAAGCGAAAGGCCAGAGCTTGCCCACAGGGAGATGGTGGATAGGGCGAGGCTGATCCAAGTACCTGGAATGAGGGTACCAGAGGTGCCCCATCCTGAGGATCATGGGACAGTGGGGAGGTTTGCCACGAAGGCAGGTTAAGGCTGGCTAAGAACTGGATGGAGTAAAAGAGCCCTGAGGGTAAGGGAACAGGCAGGCCTTGAGTAAAAAGTGAGGAGCTGAGTCAATCTGCTGTGCTCAGTGGGCAGTTTCCAGGCTCTGGATGACTTCATTCCCCACTGAGTCCCTAGTACCTACCTCAGGCCAGCTCAGTGCTTCAGGCCATGCCTAATGCATCTTTGTAACACAACCAACTGGGCTGGGAGAGCGGTTGGGAGCCAGAGGTTAGAGGGTCTTGAGGGCTATTTAAGGAAGCAATGACAGACTTAATATTTTAAAACATCTACCCTGTGTTGGGTGATTTGTCAGTGATCTCATTTAATTCTCACAACACTCCTAGGATAGAGGAATCATTCTGGTCTTTTTGTTTTATTTGTTTTTTGGTTTTTGTTTTTGCCATTTTGGGGGCCATTTTTTATAAGGGGTAATGGAGACCCAGAGAGGGCACTTGACTGAACACATGAAGCTCCCAAATGATCTGGCTGTATTCAAATCCCTCTGCTGACTTGATAATCTGTCATAACCCATACTCTTTCCATGCACCACACTGACAACTCTGAGTTTTATTCTTCAAATATTTAGGAGCCACTAAAAGTTCCACTCTCATTTATGCATCGCACATTTGCATATCCTTCAAATGCTCAGGGAAGTAGGGATAGGACTGGGAGAAAGGGTTACTGAACTTACGTTCTCAGTAGGGCCCCAATGCCAAGCCCTTCCCCACATGCAAGGCTGTAAGACTGGCAGGCTTTACAGGGGAACTCTTCATACCCCAGGGTTATGGGGGGGAGCAGGGGGGGGGATACTACTGACTCATATTGTTGCCCTTGATGATGCGGAGCCCTTGACCCACCCAGCCCTCAACTGGGTGACAATTAGGTGACTAAGTCCCAAATGGCCAGTGACAGGCAAGGAAGGACAGAGAACTTCTGACCGATAAGTGACAAAGGCCATGACTGAGGCCATGACCAAGGCTGATGTCCCCAGGAAATGATGGGGTTTAGGAACCAGTTCTCACTTAGCCCCCTGCAGGGTTCTTTCGAAACCTTGCCCTTCTCCCTCTCTTTCCACCCTCCAGCCCTCACTCCCTCCTGTTTTGAGAACAGGACATGGTCCTACTGAAAATTATAATTTTTTTTTAAGATTTTATTTATTTGACAGAGAGAAACACAGCCAGAGAGGGAAGACAAGCAAGGGGAGTGAGAGGGAGAAGCAGGCTTCCTGCTGAGCAGGGAGCCCAATGTGGGGCTCGATCCCAGGTCTCCAGGATCATGACCTGAGCCGAAGGCAGTCACTTAACTAACTGAGCCACCCAGGCGCCCCCAAAATTATAATTTTTTTTGATTAAACTTTTCTCTTGGGTGCCTGGCTGGTTCTATTGGTTAAACGTCTGCCTTCGGCTCAGGTCATGATCCCAGGGTCCTGGAATCAAATTCCACATCATTGGGTTCCCCTAAGTGGGAGCCTGCTTCTCCCTCTCACTCTGCTGCTCCCCTGCTTGTGCTCTTTCGCTCTCTGTCAAATACATAAATAATATCTTTTTAAATAAATAAAGTCCTCTCTTTTTCCTGAATCCTTTGCTCCCTGTAGTAAATTTGGAAAATACCAAAGTAAACAAGGAAGAACACTAAAACTACCAGTAAATGCTACCCAGAAGAGAACGACTAGTAACATTTTGGTCCATTTTCTTGCAACTCTGTGGCTCTGAGTTCAGCTCTAGCTCTGCCTGCCCAGACTCAGCCCCTGGATTCTGGGCTGAAATGGAAGAGAAAGTGATAAGAAGTAGTAAAAAATAAATAAATAAACAAACAACAAATAAATAAATAAATAATAATAATAGAGGAGGGACAGGAGCTGAAGCTGGTGAAGAGAGAGGAGGATACAGGAAAGAGGTAAGAGAAAGAAGTAAGATGAATGTGATAGTTGATTATTCCCTCCCCTTAGGTACCTCATGTGGGAAAAAAGAAAAAAGGGAGCAGGGAGGACACTTAACTTGTGACAGTGTGTTAGTGAGAGATGATTACGAAAGGTGGGCACTCCCTCTGGCATGGAACCACAGCTAGATACTAAGGAGCCAGGGGAGAATAGAGTAAAATAGTAAAAGCTACCAAGTACTTTATTTCATTTACCTCTCAACAACAGAGCTGATATTATCACCTTCTTAGGGAAAAGGAAACTGAGTCTCTAATAGGTGGCTTCAGGTCACACAGCTAGGAAGCAGTTGAGCCTCAGGCTCAAGCTGTGATGATCTTTGCAACCTCCTAAGGGTTTTCGCAGGCACCCAGACAAAACCCCCTACAGCTGGGAGTTGCAGGTGGGCACGTGTGCAAGGACCGATGACTAACCTGTCCCATAGCGACATCGTGGCCACCACTTCCACCAGCCCCCACCCCCTGAGCCAGGCTGACCCAACTCTTTTCCCCCGTGAATTTGTCATCTCTCACTGAGGTAGATATGGGGATGTGTGCAAAGCGTTAGGCCATGTGTTCTGCCTGACCCCGAAAGAGAACTTGGTTCTGAGGGAAAGAACTCCTGTGTTCTTTGGCTTGCTTGCTCTTTTCCTGCAAACTAGTTTCACTCTCTGTCCCCAGAATGTGGTGGAAGAGTTGTGTATGGAAATATTTTTAATTAAAATATTTTAAACTGTAACGGGGAAAGTAGGTTAGATTCTAAGAGTATTTTCTAGTGATCGGAGGCAATAATCTATGCTTTGTAGGGCAAAGTTTTGTCAGGGGTCTCTAAGTCCAAGAGAAGCAGATCTCTAAACCACCACTCGCCCTCTCTGACAGCTGCCCTTACCCAAATGGGGTGGCCCCCAGGGCTGGACATCCTGGTGTAAGGGGCAAGTCTGGGGCCTAAAACTGGAAACTGGAGGTGAGAAAAATATAACTCACCAGCCCAGACACTGCTCTTAATTTAGAGAAATACAGTCTTAGCTTCTGGCCTGCTTTCCCTGAACCATGAGGGAATCAGGAGAGAGGGAAATTTCCCTGGCTGAATGGGATTGAGTTTTCCAAACTGTTACCCTGGAAACTTGTTTAAAAGGACACCCCCATCCCCCCTGCCAACACACACTCCTTTAATTAGTCATGAGTTCCTAGAAGCCAGATGGGAAGTGATGGCCTGGATTGTGCACAGCTGGAACTGGTTAGTGACGAGAGAAGTGGGAGGGGTTTGTGGATGGCTCAGGGCCTGTGCCAGCACATTCTGTTCCCAGAATGCTCCAGACTTCCTCAGGCCCCCTGCAAACACTACCCCACCACAAGCGTTCCCACCCACCTATACTTCCTCAAATACTAACGCATTCGGCTCAGTTGAGAGGATATCCTTACGTTCTCCAGTTCCTGTCAAAATGTGAGGAAGACCAAGATCTGCTCCTTGTCTCCAATTTACAGGAGAAGGTATCATCCCACAGGACTCTCCTGGAGATTGCTGGAGGCTTCTGCTGGTTATCCCATTACCCAGTACAGTGCCAAAGGGGTGCATGAAGGGATAAATTCAAGCCTCTAGAGTAAGGAGGGAGTAGAATAAGAAGCTCAAGAGAGGACGACTGGGTGGCTCAGTGGGTTGAGTGTCTAACTCTTGATTTAGACTCCGGTCATGATATTGACATCTTGGGATCAAGCCCTGCATCGGGCTCTGTGCTCAGTATGGACTCTACCAATGATTAAAATGGTGGGGGAGTGCCTGGGTGGCTCAATTGTTAAGCGTCTGCCTTCACCTTATGTTATGATCCTGGAGTCCTGGGATCGAGCCCCACATCGGGCTCCCTGCTCAGTGGGGAGTCTGCTTCTCCCTCTCCCTCTCCCCACTGCTTGTACTCTCTTTCTCTCTCTCAAATGAATAAAATCTTTAAAAAAATTAATTAAAGGGGAACAAATTAAAATGTTCCTTTAGCATCTAGGGAGATAGGGAAAACGCAAAGGATTTTTGCTCCTTCTTTGCCTGCCCTTTTTTTTTTTTTAAAGATTTTATTTATTTGTTTGACAGAGAGAAACACAGGTAGAGAAGGAACACAAGCAGGGGGAGTGAGAAAGGGAGAAGCAGGCTTCCTGCAGAGCAGAGGGTGGGCCTGGAGCCCGATGCGGCTCGATTCCAGGACTCCAGGATCGTGACCTGAGCCGAAGGCACACACTTAACAACTGAGCCACCCAGGCGCCCCGGCTGCCTTTTCCTTAATGAAAACCAAACTAATGTTCATTGCTCCCAAGGGTAGTGGGACATGGGGGAGCACTTTGGCTTCCTGCCCACTTTGTGACCCCAAGAAATAGATCTGTCCTCATATTTGGGGACTGTCTTGAGCCTGGGAAGTTCATCTTTGAGTCCTTTTATTAGCAAAAGGCTTTAATAGGGGGTTGCCAAAGGAAAGACTGTAGCACTGACTTCCCTTTTTGAAAAGAGTAGTAACTAGATGGGGGAAGGAGACCTTGGAATAACCCAGTTCTGCTTCTGCCAGGCCAGCAATTGCAGAGAGGGCTAGTGGGGTAAGAAAGCTGCGCTTAAGGGGTGCCTGGGTGACTCAGTGGTTAAGCCTCTGCCTTCAGCTCAGGTCATGATTCCGGAGTCCCGGGATCGAGCCCTGCATCGGGCTGCCTGCTCGGCAGGAAGCCTGCTTCTCCCTTTCTCACTCCCACTGCTTGTGTTCCCTCTCTGGCTGTGTAAAATCTTTAAAAAAAAAAAAGAAGAAAGCTGCGCTTAAGTGGGAAGGCATGTAGGGAGAAGGTTCTCCTTTGTGCTCCTTGTTTTGTTACTAACTTACTTAGGAAGGATAGTGGAGGGTTGACCAGTGTGATTATATATATTTTTGTGTGTGTGAATTCATTAATTTGACAGTGGGGAACGATCAACATGGTAAACAAGTATATCCTGCATATAGTGAGCAAGAAAGAGCTAAAAGATTCTACAGTGTCAAAGGGGCACGTGGGTGGCTCAGTTAAGTACCTGACTCTTGACTTGGGTTCAGATCATGATCTCAGGGTCCTGAGATGAGTCCCATGTTGGACTCCTTGCTCAGCGCAGAGTGGGCTTGAGCATCTCCCTCCCTCTGCCGCTGCCCCTCCCCCACCCTGTGCTTGTTCTCTCTAAGGTAAATAAATAAATTTTTTTTAAAGATTTTATTTATTTATTTGACAGAGAGATCACAAGTAGGCAGAGAGGCAGGCAGAGAGAGAGGAGGAAGCAGGCTCCCCGTTGAGCAGAGAGCCCGATGTGGGACTCAATCCCAGGACCCTGAGATCATGACCCGAGCCAGAAGCAGATGCTTTAACCCACTGAGCCACCCAGGCGCCCTAAATAAATATTTTTTAAAAAATAAAGTATCGGGGGTGCCTGGGTGGCTCAGTGGGTTAAAGCCTCTGCCTTCAGCTCAGGTCATGATCTCAGGGTCCTGGGATCAAGGCCATGTCTGGCTCTCTGCATGTTGGGGAGCCTGCTTCCTCCTCTTTCTCTGCCTGCCTCTCTGCCTACTTGTGATCTCCCTGTGTCAAATAAATAAATAAAATTCTTTAAAAAAAAAAAAAAGTATCAGGGTGCCTGGGTGGCTCAGTCATTAAGCATGTGCCTTCAGCTCAGGTCATGATCCTGGAGTCCTGGGATCAAGCCCCACATCGGGCTCCCTGCTCGGTGGGAGGCCTGCCTCTCCTTCTCTCACTCCCCCTGCTTGTGTTCCCTCTCTAGCTTTGTTTCTCTCTGTCAAATAAATGAATAAAGTCTTTAAAGTGTCAAGGAAGCAAATATCTAGTTTGAGTTTGATCTGCAAGCACCTTTGGCATAATGAGCACCACCCCTCAGCTATGAATGTAGTTTTTGAAATGGAAAATAGAAAAAGAGGGGTGCCTGGGTGGCTCAGTTGGTTAAGCAACTGCCTTCGGCTCAGGTCATGATCCTGGAGACCCAGGATCGAGTCCCGCATCGGACTCCCTGCTTGGTGGGAGGCCTGCCTCTCCCTCTCTCACTCCCCCTACCTGTGTTCCCTCTCTGGCTGTGTTTCTCTCTGTCAAATAAATAAAATCTTAAAAAAAAAAAGATAATTGAGAAAGAAGATTGTTGATCCTAAAGAAGACTATATTCTCAGATTTTTTAAAAAGATTTATGTATTTAATTATTTTTAGAGAGAGCATGTGAGAGAGCACAGGGGGAGGGGCAGAGGGAGAAGGAGAGAAGCAGAATCCCCCACTGAGCGTGGAGCCCAATGCAGGGTTAAATCCCATGACACAAAGATCATGCTCTGTGCTGAATTCAAGAGTCAAAGCCCCTTGGGGGCGCCTTGGTGGCTCAGTGGGTTAAAGCTTCTGCCTTCCGCTCAGGTCATGATCTCAGGGTCCTAGGATCGAGGCCCAATTGAGCCACCAGGTGCCCCATGTATTCTCATATTTTTCATCCAGAAGCTATTCTATCTTTTTTTTTAAGATTTCACTTATTATTTGACAGAGAGAGACATCATAAGCAGGCAGAGATGCAGGCAGAGAGGAGGAAGCACGCTCCCCGACGAGCAGAGAGCCTGATGCAGGCCTCGATCTCAGGACCCTGAGACCATGACCTGAGGCAGAGGCCTCAACCCACTGAGCCACCCAGGCGCCCATCCAGAAGCTATTCTTAAAGATATGTGTGCTTGCCCATTGCCCATTGCCCACTAGGAGTGTGTGTGGGGGGGGGGAATGTTATTATGAGAGTGATGCTTCCCTGTTGTAAAAACTTGAGATGGTGCCTAACCGCCTGCCTTCAAAAAGGAAGCCAGATATTGATAGGATAGGAGCACACTGGGAGGAAAGATTTGAGAGATGTTTGGAAACCATGAGCTAGAACAGATGGAGAAAGATCTAGTGGATCACTGACCACAAATTAAGGCTGGTTACTGACCAGAGTGGCCATGGTGGTCAATAAGATAAGAGAAAGAATTGATAAGCAAGCATGTTAGCCTTCCACTATGAGGCCAGTGGTGGAGGCCAGTGACAAAAGATTAAAAAAGAAGTGAGTAAAAAGTTGGAGAGTTGAAGGAGCAGAAGAAACTGAACTTCGCTTGGGTTATCTGTCATTCACAGCCTCACTTACTGAATTTATTGGTGCTTCTTAAACTTTTCCACCAATATTCCCCAGGTAGATTATTAAAATATATGGCCAGAGAGTAGAGGTATATTTACATAAATGTGGTGGTTAGTTCTTCGAGAAATGTGTCCATCTCACAGTGATTATCCTTCTCTGTTCCTCTTCCACATGGTTAAATGGCTGACTGCCAGCAGCTATATTTATGCTATGTAAAACTCTGCTCTCCAGACCAGCTAACTGAACCAGAGATAGACAACTGAGTCGAACAGATTTATTCTTCCCCACCCCCCAGGAATTGGGTCTGACAAAAAAATAATTTGGTCTCTCCATGTAACTGGATCTGAAACATGTAAAGCTCAGGCAATGAGTTATGGCTATTTTTCCCCTCTCTGAGGACAGAGAACCAGAAGAAGCCTATTGCTAGGAAAGATAAGAGGAGAGAGAGGAAGAACATACCTGGGTTCATGACATCATCTCTTGTGGTCCCACAAAACCAGATGCATCCTTGCCTTTGACTCTTGGATACCCAGTGGTATGCTCAATAATGGCTCACAAATATATTCATGTCCTAATCCCTAGGACCTCTAAATATATTCCCTTACATGGCAAAAAGGACTTTGCAGATGATAAAATTAAGGATCTTGACATGGGTAAATTCACATGAAAAAGAAATCAATCTAGACACAAATCTTAACTCAAAATCTTAACTCAAAAAACTCAAAAAACCTAAATTTAAGCATAAACTATCAAACTCCTGGGAGAAAACATAGATGACCTTGAGTGTGCCAAAGACTCTTCAGAGACAACGCCAAAAGCATGACCCATGAAAGAAACAATTGATAAACTGAACTTCAGTAAAATTAAAAACTGCTATGAGAAGACAATGTCAAGAGAATGAGAAGACATGTCACAGGGTGATAGAAAATATTTGCAAAAGACACATCTGATAAAGGACTAGTATCCAAAATATATCTATATATAAAAACCCTCTTAAAATTCAGTAATAATATGGGATGCCTGGGTGGCTCAAATCTTATTTGCAGCTCAGGTTCTGATCTCAGGGTTGAGGGATCAAGCCCCTGAGCCAGGCTCTGCATTCAGCAGCAAGTCTACTCAAGACTCTCTCTCTTTGGGCACCTGGGTGGCTCAGTGGGTTAAAACCTCTGCCTTTGGCTCAGGTAATGATCTTGGGTCCTGGGATCGAGGCCCGCGTTGGGCCATCTGCTCGGCAGGGAGCCTGCTTCCTCCTCTCTCTCTCTGGCTGCCTCTCTGCCTACTTGTGATCTCTCTCTCTCTGTCAAATAAATAAATAAAATCTTTTTTTAAAAAGTTAAAAAAAAAGACTCTCTCTCTACTTCTGCCCCTACCTCCCCTCAAATACATAAATAAAATCTTAAAAAAAAAACCTTAGTAATAAGAAAATGAACCACCTGATTTTTTAAAAATGGGTGAAATACCTAGACATCTCATCAAATAAGATATACAGATAGCAAGTAAGCATCCTATATCATAAGGGATCATCATAGGGTTCAACATCCTATATCATTAGGGAATTACAAATTAAATAAACAATGAGTTATCACTACATACCAATTAGAATGGCCAAAATCTAAAACACCTGGCAACACCAAATGCTGACAAGTATATGGAACAACAGGAACTCCTATTCATCGTTCGTGGGAATGCAAAATGGCCTCGTGACTTTGGAAGACAGTTTGGCAGTTTCTTAAAAATCTAAACATACTCATACCATATAATCCTGCAGTCATACTCGGTGTTTACCCAAATGAAGCCAAACTATGTTCACACATATGTCCGTCCTGCACATGAATATTTATAGCAACTTTACTCATAAATGCCAAAACTTAGAAAAAATCAAAATATCCTTCTGTAAGTGAATGGATAAATTATAATACATCCAGACTATGAAATGTTATTCGGTGCTGAAAAAAATGAGCAAGCCACGAAAATACATGGAGGAACCATGTTATTACATGTTAGCATATTACTAACTGAAAGAAGCTAATCTGGAAAGGTTACATATGACATTCTATAAAAGGCAAAACTATAGATAAGGTAAAAAAGAACAGTGGTTGCCATGGGTTGAGGGAAGGAAAGGGTAAACAGGCAAAATACAGAGGACTTTTAGGGCAGTGAAACAATCATGTATGATATACAATGGTAGATACATGTCATTATACACTTGCCAAAACCCATAGCACTTTCAACAGCAAGAGTGAACCTTAATGTAAACTATGGACTTTAAGTGATAATGATGTTCACTATTGTAATAAATGTACCACTGTAATATAGGATATCAATAGTGGGGGAAGTTTTGCATGTGGGGATAAGGAGTGTGTGGGAACTCTCTGTACTTGATCAACCTTGCTGTGAACCTAAAATTGCTCTAAAAAAATAAGGTTTATTAATTTTAAAAATTACTGGTGTATACATGGGAACATATATAAGATGACCCTTCCAAAGTTAGAAATGATATTACCCATTAATCAAAGAAACAACTTTTTAAAAAACAGCGCATATAATAAATAAGATATTTCAAGTCAGTGAGGTAAGAGTAGATTTTTTTCGATGAGTGGAATTAGGGTAATTATTTGCCATTAAAAAAGAAAAGCTAGGGGCGCCTGGGTGGCTCAGTTGGTTAAGCGACTGCCTTCGGCTCAGGTCATGGTCCCGGAGACCCGGGATCGAGTTCCACATCGGACTCCCTGCTCGGCAGGAAGCCTGCTTCTCCTTCTCTCACTCCCTCTGCTTGTGTTCCCTCCCTGGCTGTGTTTCTCTCTGTCAAATAAATAAAATCTTAAAAAAAAAAAAGCTAGATTTTATGTCATTTAATGAACTCAAATAAATTGCAGATCAAACAGTAATTTGAAGGTAAGTCACTGAACCATAAAAGTATTCTTTAAAGTTGTTCCTAAGCATGAAGCAAAACCCAGAATCTCTTGGGCACCTGGGTGGCTCAGAGGGTTAAGCCTCTGCCTTCACCTCAGGTCTTGATCTCAGGATCCTGGGATCGAGTCCCACTATCCGGCTCTCTGCTCAGCAAGGAGCCTGCTTCCCCCTCTCTCTGCCTGCCTCTCTGCCTACTTGTGATCTCTCTCTCTCTCCGTCAAAGAAATAAATACAATATTTAAAAAACAACAACAACAACAACAAAAGAACAGAGCCCTACTGGACTTCCTGCTCAGGGGGCTCAAGTCATGATCCTGGAGACCCGGGATCGAGTCCCACATCAGGCTCCCTGCTCGGCAGGAAGCCTGCTTCTCCCTCTCTCACTCCCCCTGCTTGTGTTCCCTCTCTGGCTGTGTTTCTCTCTGTCAAATAAATAAAATATTTAAAAAAAAGATACCTTTCTTTATTCAACTCTCACATTTCGTTTATAGTTTGGGTGGGATTCGACCCCCGGGATCATGATCTGAGCCGAAGGCAGTCGCCCAACCAACTGAGCCACCCAGGCGCCCCTAAAGAAAGGCATTTTTATGAATGTAAGCTCTCTAACAATTTATCTCCTATGTGTGGGTTTTCTCAGTAAAGGTGTTCTCCACCGGAAAGAGGAAGTAAGCCAAGAAAGAGGATGACCTGAGATCGAGGACATGGAAATTTACACATGAAACAGGTGAAAATCATTCCTAGGATGATTACAAAGGGAAATGCCAGGATATCAGCTATGTAGCTGGTCCAGAGAGCAGTAAGTCTAGACTAACAGGCCAAAGGTAGATTCCAGACGATGTCACTAAGAAAAAAAAAACAAACAGGGCGCCTGGGTGGCTCAGTGGGTTAAAGCCTCTGCCTTCAGCTCAGTTCATGATCTCAGGGTCCTGGGATCGAGGCCCACACCGGCCTCTCTGCTCAGTGGGGAGTCCGCTTCCTCCTCTCTCTCTGCTTGCCTCTCTGCCTATGTTTCATCTCTCTCTGTCAAATAAATAAATAAAACATTTATCAGAGGCTTAACCCACTGAGCCACCCAGGCGCCCAACACTTTTTTTTTAAGAGTGAACTTTTTTTAGTATTCCTAAACTATAAATAATGGGAAACTGAAGTATCAAAGGAAACACATCAAGGATCGTATATAACAGAAAAAAAAACTTTAAATTTTCTTATTGCCTTTATAAAATGAA
This sequence comes from Spilogale gracilis, assembly GCA_004023965.1. Taxonomy (NCBI): domain Eukaryota; kingdom Metazoa; phylum Chordata; class Mammalia; order Carnivora; family Mephitidae; genus Spilogale; species Spilogale gracilis. The sequence goes on from PITA01001145.1 coordinate 104,819, forward strand.
TGCATAATATTTAAGTAAAACTGAATTCCTTATTGGGCAAACAATTTTGTTTACGCTGCCTTCTCTTCATCTTTCTGTGCCTTTATCTTTTGCTTACCTTTCAGCAGTTCTGCCTGGATAGCTTCATCTTCTGGTGCTCGCTTTCTTAAGAACAGCCAGTGCTTGATTGTATTCTTTTACTCCTTCCCATCCTTGTGCTCTAGGGTACCATGCTTTGGTATCTGATGGATCAATTTCAAGAGCCTCCAAACAGCTGTCAGTTGCTCCCTGCCAGTTTGACGTCTTCAGTTTTCAAGCACCAATTCAATTTATCTGCTTTCTCTACAACAGTCTTTGAACCTGCCACATACCTTAAAAAGTTCATATATTTTTTAATGGCCATCTCCCAGTTCTGGGATTTGAAAATTTTCTCATGTTTTTTAAGTCTTCTATTGTTAATAAAATTTTATCTACATCTTTTAAATCTATATCCGCACACTCAGGGAAATCTGGATCACTGTCACCAAAACCATCTTTTGGGAATATGCCCCAATAATCCCCTTCCTTCAATTCTCCACATTCTGCAATAATGCACAATTTGGCAGGTTTTTTACCTTTCCCATCTACATTTTCCAGCATCCTTGCCACACCCCTTCCTTTAATTTCTTGGCCAAATACCACCTGTCTCACACCCAAATGGAGAGTTGAAACTATTGTGATAAAGAACTGAGAACCGTTTGAATTCCAGCCTTCATTTGCCATGCTCAATAAACTGTGCTGATCGTGCTTATAATAAAAATTTTCATCCTCAGGGGCACCTGGGTGGCTGAGTCAATTAAACCTCTGACTCAATCTCAGTTCAGGTCATGATCTCAGGGTCAGAGAATTGAGTCCCACCTCCGGCTGCTTGATCAGTGGGGAGTCTGCTTGAGACTCTCCTCCTCTCCCTTTCCCTCTGCCCCTTCCCCTAATCGTGCTCGTGCTCTCTCTCTCTCTCTCTCTCTAAAATAAATAAATCTTTTTAAGAAAGAAACAAAAATGAAATTTTCAGGGTGCCTGGGTGGCTCAGTTGGTTTTGTATCTGCCTTTGGCTCAAGTCACAATCCCAGGGCCCTGAGATCAAGCCCATCATTAGGCTCCCTGCTCAGCGGGGAGTCTGTTTCTCTCTCTCTCTGCTCATGCTCTCTCTCTGTCTCTCAAATAAATAAATAAATAAATAAATAAATAAATAAATAAATAAATAAATAAAATCTTTAAAAAAATAAATTTTCATCCTACAATGTTTCACCATACTTTCTCTACCTGTCCCATTTTCATATGAGAAGTCTACAGCCCGAATCATAAATTTCTTAATAATTCAATGGAAAGGGCATCCATTGAAATGGAGAGATTTCCCAGTGATGGGTCCAATGTCTTTTTCTCCTGTATACAAGGCACAAAATTTTTTTTGCAGTTTTGGATACAACATCTGCAAACAATTCTAAGACAGTTTGATTAACTTGCTCCCCTCCAATATCCACATCAAGAAAGACTTGGGGTTACTGGGGTTGAAGGGCTTAGTTTGGAGGGATGGGTGCAACATTTTGAATTGCGGATACACTTGGGAGGAGACTCCTATTTCTTTTTATTTTATTTTATTTTATTTTATTTTATTTTTAAGATTTTATTCATTTATTTGACAGAGAGAAACACAGCCAGAGAGGGAACACAAGCAGGGGGAGTGAGAGAGGGAGAAGCAGGCTTCCCGCCGAGCAGGGAGCCCGATGTGGGGCTCGATCCCGGGTCTCCAGGATCATGACCCGAGCCGAAGGCAGTTGCTCAACCAACTGAGCCACCCAGGCGCCCCTTATTTTATTTTTTTAAAGATTTTATTTATTTATTTGACAGAGAGAAACACAGCCAGAGAGGGAACACAAGCAGCGGGAGTGAGAAAGGGAGAAGCAGGCTTCCCGCTGAGCAGGGAGCCAGATGTGGGACTCCATCCTGGGTCTCCAGGATCATGACCTGAGCCGAAGGCAGTCGCTTAACCAACTGAGCCACCCAGGTGCCCCCAAAATACCACTTTTAAGAGGCACTTGGGTGGCTCAGTTGGTTAAGTGACAGCCTTCGGCTCAGGTCATGATCCCGGAGTCTGAGCATCAAGCCCGGCATCAGGCTCCCTGCTCAGCAGGAGCCTGCTTCTCCCTCTCTCACCTCCCCCTGCTTATTTTCCCTCTCTCGCTGTGTTTTTCTCTTTAAAAAACACACACACACATATTTATCTCTCTCTCTCTCTCTCTCTGCCTGAAATAAATAAATAAAATCTTTATATAAAAAAAAGATTTATTTCTGGGGGACTCCTGGGTGGCTCAGTTGGGTAAGCTTCTGCCTTTGTCTCAGGTCATGATCCTTGCCCCATGGGGAGTCTTCTTCTTCCTCTGCCTGCTGCTCTCCCTGCTGTGCTCACTCTCTCTCCCTGACAAATAAATAAATAAAATCTTTCAAAAATAAATAAAAATAGAAAAAAAAATTTAAAGATTTGATTTATTTGAGAGAGGAGTGAGACAGAGATAGTGAGAGAGAGCACAATCAGGGAGGAGAAGGACAAGCAAGCTGAGCAGGGAGCCGAACATGGGGACTCGATCCCAGGACCCCAGGATTATGACCTGAGTCAAAGGCAGAAGCTTAACTCTGTTTAACCCACTGAGTCACCCAGGTGCTCCCTCAAGGAAGAGATCCTTTAACATCCTCTCTCTCCCCTCCTCCAAGCCAATTCCATTACCACCACTAAGCCAGTTATTGTCTTGGGAGTATAACCTCCAGTCCTTCCACTGCAGTCCAGCATCTTCTTTGATCTCCATGGGGGAATGTAAAGCATTTCTGAGCTCTTTGAGAGATGGCAATACTGACAAAAAGCTGTCTTGATCCCAGATTTTCTATCCTCCTCAATTTGTAGGACAAGGTTATAGCTGGAGAGAAAAGGGAGATCTAGACACCCTGTGCTGGATTGCCTGGGAGCCTGAAGAGAAAAGATTTTCTGCCTAAGTAAAGCTGTCTGCTAGTTTCAAAACAAGCTGGAGTTTGCAGGATAACTTGCGAATCCAGCCCCTCTCAGTACCACCTAGTGGATAATAAGAAACTAACACATGGGTTCTGAGCCCAGGAAGGTAAATGGCCGATTTAAAAATAACTCACTTCCAGATCCCTAGAATCTTCGCTATTTACACTTTAGGAGGAATCATCTGCAAGGGGGAAGGAATTGACAAATAAATAGTAAGGTAGCCTCAAGAATAAAAGAAAGAGGGGTGCCTGGGTGGCTCAGTCGTTGAGCGTCAGCCTTCAGCTCAGTTCACTATCCAGGGACTCCAGAATTCTGGAGTCTGCGGGAACCTGCTTCTCCCTCTCTCACTCCCCTTGCTTGTGTTCCCTCTCTCGCTGTGTTTCTCTCTGTTAAATAAATAAATAAATAGATAAATAGATAAATAAATAAATAAATAAAATCTTTTTTTTAAAAAAAACAGTAAAAAGAAAGAGAGGAGCTAATTTATTTTGCCATGAGCTATAAGAGCCCACTAGGGGAAATAATTAAATTATTATCCTTTTATCCCAACCATCCCAAATAGAGAGACTAGAGACAGAGTGTGTGGTGCCCTAGCCCCTTACCATTGATTTTTATTAGTGGCTTTCAAATTCATTTTCCTTCAAACCAAGGTAAGAAATACATTTTATATTCTCACACAACACTGATATATATATATATATATATATAGTGATATACATACATACTGAAACAAAATTATCCTGAGACCTATTTACTCTCATTATGCATCAGTCTCTAATATTTTCTTTTCTACTCCATTTAGAAATACCACTAGTGGGGTGCCTGGGTGGCTCAGTCTGTAGAGCATGTGACTTTTGATCTAAGGGTTGTAATTACCAGCCCCACATGGGTGTAGAGGTCACTTAAAAACAAAATCTTGGGGCGCCTCATTGATGCAGTCAGTTGTGTCCAACTCTTGGTTTCTGCTCAGGTTTTGATCGTAGGATCATAAGATTGAGGCCTGCCTCTGTCTCTGCACTCACCCAAGTCCACTTGAAACTCTATCTCGCCCTCTCTTTCTCTCTAAAATAAATAAATTTCTTTTTTAAAAGATTTTATTCATTTTGAGGGAGAGAGCACACATGAGCGGGGGGTAGTGTCAGAGGGAGAGAATCTCAAGCTAACTCCGTGCTGAGCGTGGAACCCAATACAGGGCTTCATCTCACAACCCTGAGATCATGACCTGAGGTGAAACCAAGAGTTGGACACTTAACTGACTGAGCCACCTAGGCACCCCTAAATGAATAAATGTTAAAAAAAAAAAAAAACTTGAGAAACAAAACACACTACTAGTCACCACTATCTAAATTGGTTTCATGACCCATATTTTGAAAAACACAAGTTTATGTGCCAATGTTTTTTAAAGATTTTATTTATTTATTTGACAGAGAGAGAGATCACAAGTAGGCAGAGAAGCAGCCAGAGAGAGCAGAGCAAACAGGCTCCCTGCTGAGCAGAGAGCCTGACTCAGGCTTCGATCCTAGGACCCTGAGATCATGACCTGAGCCGAAGGCAGAGGCTTTAACCCGCTGAGCCACCCAGGTGCCCTATGTGCCAATTTTTATCCTATGTCAACACTAAGATTTTGGTAAGGAAAGTTGTTCCTGTAGAATTGAAAACAAATTCACCATATATCCCTTTCGTGCTGCCATACTTGCTTTCCCCTACTTGCGTTTCTTGAAATGTGAGTCATAATCTTCAAAATCCAACACCACTGTAAAGTCTTTCCATTCCCCCAACCAGAAGAAATGGTTTCTTAGTTCTCCCTCAAAACGAGAGCTGCCTTTTTAATTAAATCTGCCTAGTACTTAATTAGTGAATTCTAAAACTTCATAGCTTCCTTAAATGAAGGCTCTATAATGTATTCATAATTGCATCTCTCCAGACTGGCACAATGACTAACAGGGCCCAATAAATATCAAATAAACTTTAATCAAACTACTTAAGATCTAGGAAATTTAAAGCTTTACTGTGGCAAATCCTTTTGTAAAGCAATTAATCTCTCCTTAATAATAGTTTTTAAGGTATAGAGTCCTCTAAAACAGCTGAACTTATAAAACATGAAGCATTTATATATAAGCCAATTAAGTCACATTTATAAAATCTTTGCAGTTGTGCAGGGGTCCTACACAAGAGAACTCAGGTTTTTACTCTCACACTGAGGTGCCCAAGCAAGTCCTCAGTAACTGAGCTGAGCTGTTCAAGGCACAAATTATCCCTCGTCTTCTCTTTCTACACGTGGCTTGTGGCCTTATTCATTCAGTCAATTATTTGAGAATTTACTCTTTGGGGTCCTGGGATGCAATGATGACAAACAGTGCCAGGGCTCAAGGAATGCAATGAGCTAATGAGGTAGAGGGCTAACAAGTGAGCGCGGATGACAACGTAATGTAATAAATGCCATTACAAACCTAATAAGGAAGCAAATTTAGAGAGGCACCTAAATTAATATTTGACTGTAATGGACAAGTCTTCCTAGAGAGGATGGCATTGAGATCCAAAGGCTAAGAAAGAGTTGACTAGGCAGAGGGGTCAGGAAGAGTATTATAGGCAGAGGGACCCATAAAGGCAAACAACTGAGGGTCAGAGAGAATATGGCTCATTTAATGAATAGAAAGTAGTCAGAATAGTTGGAGCAGTTTGGCCAGAGTGGAGGAATGGCAAAAAATGAGGCCAGATTGTGTGGGACCTTATGAGTCAGGCTAAGAACTTGGAACAACTCAGACAGTTCATTATAGTGGACTTCCCCCCCCACCCCCCGCATTGGCTCTACACTAGCAGCTGGATAAAAAGATTGTGATCATTTAGGGGGGAGGTGAATCACAGATGCAAAGATTAAGTGACTGCACTTTTTGGCTGTAAATGACTCTTCTTGTATTAGTTTGCCCCACAATACCACCCTGGGGTGGCATCTGTGAAGGTAAAATTTCAAAAGAGCTTCAGAAAGAAACAGTAAGGGAGATACAAAGGTCCCTCTGCTGTGCAGCATGAGAATAATGACACATGGGAAATTAACATGTGGAACTAAATTTGTTCTAAATTTCATTTTATTATAACCTAATTACTGCTCACTGAAGTCTGAGCAAACATATATAGGAATCAGAGTTGGGGCATCTGGGTGGCTCAGTCCTTGGGGCGTCTGCCTTCGGCTCAGGTCATGATCCTGGAATCCTGGAATCAAGCCTTGCATGGGTTCCCTGCTCCATGGGAATCTTGCTTCTCCCTCTCTCATTCCCCCTGCTTGTGTTCCCTCTCTAGCTGTGTTTTTGTCAAATAAATAAAATCTTAAAAAAAAAATCAGTGTTGCTAATTTAGACATACACTCACAATTTTTAAAACTTTAAAGTGGGCGCCTGGGTGGCTCAGTGGGTTAGAGCCTCTGCCTTTGGCTCAGGTCATGATCTCAGGGTCCTGGGATGGAGGCCTACATCGGGCTTTCTGCTCAGCAGGAAGCCTGCTTTCTCCTCTCTCTCTGCCTGCCTCTCTGCCTACTTGTGATCTCTCTCTCTGTCAAATAAATAAATAAAATATTTTAAAATTTTTAAAGAAATAGGGGTACCTAGGTGGCTCAGCTGGTTGAGCATCTGCCTTCAAATCAGATCACGATCCTAGAGTCCCAGAATCACGCCCACGTTGGGCTCCCTGCTCAGTGGGAAGTCTGCTTCTCCCTCTCCCTCTGCTCAGCTCCTTGCTCACGCTTGTGCTCTGTGTCTCTTGCAAATAAATAATCTTTTTCTTTTTTTTTTTAAAGATCTTATTTACTTATTTGACAGAGAGAGAGATGACAAATAGGCAGAGATGCAGGCAAAGAAAGAGGAAAGCAGGCTCCCCAGAGCAGAGAGCCCAACGTGGGACTCGATCCCAGAACCCCGAGATCATGACCTGAGCTGAAGGCAGAGGCTTAACCCTCTGAGCTACCCAGGCACTCTCAAATAAATAATCTTTAAAAAAAAATTTTTTTTAATTAAAAGGAATATTATTCCCAACACTTGTCTTCCTGTACCAAACTGAAGGAGATAAAACACCTACTAGAAGCCTAGTTGCTGAAAAGAGGACAAAGCCAGATGTGTTGTCTACTTGAGTTTATTCTGTTCTTTAAAAAAACAAAACAAAAAAAAACGTCGAGGGGTGGAGGGAGAAATAACCCATAAACACTGTGAACAGGAACCAAGACTCCAAGACTTGGGTGTACTCTCCCCACCCTCGACCTCAGTTCTCCAAGAGATTCCCACCCACCCAATTTTCTTTTAAACAAGACACCCAAATCAGCAGCAAAGGTACCTGGGGTAGTCACTGAGATTTTCAACACTGGGAATGGGAGGGAGAAAAGTCCAAAAAATAGGAGTTGGGAAGAAGAGGGAAGGAATGACGGCAAGGCTAGGCTCTGGAGGACAGAGTTGGGCCATGAGAGGTGGAAGTCAGTCAGTATGGGAGGCACCCCCTCCTGACTGCTGCTGCCCACATTCCCCAGCACCCCAGAGAGCCCCATGGTTTGTTCTGCAGTCCATTCCCTACTCCCCAAAGGCCTCACAGGCCCAGCTCCAAGTCCTCGAGCTCCTCCTCTAGCGCCCTCCTCCTTGCTAGCTTCTCCAGCTGCTCTTTGCTGGGCTGGCTGATTTCCCCAGCCTGGATTCGTTGCTGCAGCTCTTCCACCTGCCGAAGCTTCTTCTTTAGGTTCTTAATCTTCTTGGCCTTCTCAGTGGCTACAGCTGAGTCAGACTGGTCAGAAGCAGCTGTAGGGGCTGCCCGGGAGCCCTGCGGAGCACTGGGGACTTGGGCAGTCTCTCCCAAAGACACCTTATCGAGAGTCCGGCTCAAAGCCTCTGCCTCCCCCTTCTCCTGTTGCTGCCTCCGCTTCTCCTTCCGCTTCAGGTTGCGTTTGGCTGTCTTGGAGAGGCCTGGTTCCCCCCCTTCAGGCCTGGATGGGGTGACAGGAACAGTGGCCTCGGGGCTCAGACCTGGGGGCAGTTCTGGTTTACTCTTGAAAAACTTCACATACTTGTTCTCATACCTGCAGGGAAGAGAGGTCAACAGTTTCAAAGAATCACCGACTTCTATAGCCCTTTTCGTAACCTTCTCATCACGTTACCCTTTTCACTTTCTTGCTTCCTTCCTCTCCTGCGGTCCCTCTCCAATTTTCCCATTCTGCGTGCTGTGGGAAGGTCTCTAGGTCTCACAGTTCCCTATCTCTGAATGTTATTTGGAGGTTCTGAAGAACTGAAGCCATAGGCACCTATAACCCCCCTCACTCATCCCTGAATCCCAGCCTCTCTCTTCTTTCTCAGATAGCTGCTCCCTCCTTCCATTTCCTGGGGTCTTAGGATCAGGAGATTCTTCTTTTCTGTAGGGACCCCATTAAGTGCCCCCTCCTCAAGCCTAACCACGCACACTGGGACCTCCTCCTGGGGCACATAGCCTTCTTTCACCCTCCGTTGCTTGCGCCAGGTCCCGTCAGGTCGTTGTGTTGAGGCGATGTATTTGCCTGCAATGACAGAATTAAGTTAGACAGCTCCTCTTCCTAATTTTCAAGTATTTCCCAATTTGACAAAATGTGTGAATGCACACAGCTTTCCTCGGCCCCATCCAGGCACTAAATGCAACCACGAAGGCATCCTTTTCTCTCAGCAACCTTCAATTCCCCTCTCGTCATTATTCACGAGTAACCAAACACTATATCATACACCACCCCTGCACTCGGGAGCTTCTATTTTTTTTTTTAAAGATTTTATTTATTTGACAGAGAGAAACACAGCTAGAGAGGGAACACAAGCAGAGGGACTGAGAGAGGGAGAAGCAGGCTTCCTGCCGAGCAGGAAGCCCGATGTGGGGCTCGATCCCAGGTCTCCAGGATCATGACCTGAGCTAAAGGCAGTCGCTTAACCAACTGAGCCACCCAGGCGTCCCTATTTTTTTTTTTTAAGGATTTTTATCTATTTATTTGAGAGAATGAGAGTGTGCATGTCAGGGGAATGACAGAGGGAGGGAATCTTTAGGCAGACTCTGTGCTGAGCGCAGAGCCTAACCCAGGGCCCAGTCTCACTATCCTGAGATCATGGCCTGAGCCGAAACAAAGAGTCAGACACTTAAGCAAATGAGCCACCTAGGCACCCCAGAAGTTTGTTTTTACACTATTTTCTATTTTTAATTTGGCTGGCAAGATAGGACAGGAAGAGAGGAAGAGTTTAAAAGAGAAAAAACACAGGCACCTGAGTGGCTCAGTGGGTTAAAGTCTCTGCCTCCAGCTCAGGTCATGATCTCAGGGTCCTGGGATAGAGGCCCGCATCGGGCTCTCTGCTCAACAGGGAGCCTGCTTCCTCCTCTCTCTCTGCCTGCCTACTTGTGATCTCTCTCTCTCTCTCTGTGTCAAATAAATAAATAAAATCTTTAAAAAGAGAGAGAGAGAGAAAACACAAGACAACAGCATGGGGCATCAAAAGGCAACAACTGAATAAAAGGCCAAAAGGGGGCAAAAACAGAACTACAGGAAGCAGAAATGACTGGAGATGTAGAGAGGGGAAGTTTTATTAAAATGGGTCATGACAATCAAATGGCCAACAGACACATGAAAAAGTGCTCAACATCCCTCAGCATCAGGGAAATAAAAATCAAAACCACAGTGAGATACCACCCTACACCAGTCAGAATGGCTAAAATTAACAGGTCAGGAAAAACAGATGTTGGTGAGGATGCGGAAAAAGAGGAGCCTTCCTACACTGTTGGTGGGAATGCAAGCTGGTGCAGTCATTCTGGAAAACAGTATGGATATTCCTCAAAAAGTTGAAAATAGAGCTACCCTATGACCCAGCAATCACACTACTGGGTATTTACCCTAAAGATACAAATGTAGTGATCCAAAGGGGCACATGAACCCGAATGTTTATAGCAGCAATGTCCACAATAGCCAAACTGTGGAAAGAGCCTAGATGTCCATCAATAGATGAATGGATAAAGAAGATGTGGTATATATATGCAATGGAATACTATGCAGCCATCAAAAAGAATGAAATCCAGGGGCGCCTGAGTGGCTCAGTTGGTTAAGCGACTGCCTTCGGCTCAGGTCATGATCCCGGAGACCTGGGATTGAGCCCCACATCAGGCTCCCTGCCCGGCAGGAAGCCTGCTTCTCCCTCTCTCACTCCTCCTGCTTGTGTTCCCTCTGTAGCTGTGCTTCTCTCTGTCAAATAAATAAAATCTTAAAAAAAAAAAAATGAAATCCTGCCACTTGCAACACGTGGATGGAACTAGAGGGTATCATGCTGAGCAAAACAAGTCAATCAGAGAAAGACAATTATCATATGATCTCTCTGATACAAGGAATTTGAGAAGCAGGGTGGAGGGTTATAGAGGGTAGAGAGGGAAAAAAAATGAAACAAGATGGGACCGGGGAGGGAGACATAGGAGATGCTTAATTTCAGGAAACAAACGGAGGGTTGCGGGGGTGTGGGGGGAGAGGGATAGGGTGGCTGGGTTATGGAAAAAACAAAACTTAATTAAAAAAATAATAAATAAAAAGAGTCAATGAAAATATGTCAACTTTTAAGGATCCATATTTCAAATACAAAAGCACCAGTACACAAGGATATATGTAAAGGATGTTTGTTGCTGCTTAACTTAAAATAGGAAAAACCGAAAGCAACTTGGATGGCCATCAATAGATGAGTACCTGAATACATGTAGATCACCCACATGACGGAACACCATGCTGTTACGAAAAAGAATGTCAGATATAAACACAGTGACTCTGGCTTGAATGGTGCTCATGATATACTAAGTGAAAAAGCAAACTGCAGGGCAATGTGTAGAGAGTAGTTATTCTCAAATTTTTTTCTTTCAGGATCCCCCCCTCCACTCTCATTTTTTAATATTATCCATTTTACAATGGAATACTAAAAAAAAAAAAAAACCAGCAGTGCCTACGTGGTGCAGTCAGTTAAGCATCTGACCCTTGGATTTGGCTTGGGTAGTGATCTGGGAGGATCAAAATATAGAGCCCCAGCATCAGGCTCAAAGCTCAGCTTGGAGTCTGCTTGAGGTTCTCTCACCTTCTGTCCCTCCCACTCATGATCTCTCTCTCTCTCTAAAATAATAAATAAATCTTTTTTTTTTTTTTTTAAGATTTTATTTATTTGACAGAGAGAAACAGAGCCAGAGAGGGAACACAAGCAGGGGGACTGAGAGAGGGAGGAGCAGGCTTCCCGCCGAGCAGGGAGCCCGATGTGGGACTCGATCCCGGGTCTCCGGGATCATGACCTGAGCCGAAGGCAGTCGCCCAACCAACTGAGCCACCCAGGCGTCCCAATAATAAATAAATCTTAAAAAAAAAAAAATATATATATATATATATATATTCAATATATTCATTAATCTGATCAAAAAAGTCTTTACTGGGGCGCCTGGGTGGCTCAGGTCATGATCCCAGAGTCTTGGGATCAAGCCCTACATCGGGCTCCCTGGGAAGCCTGGTTCTCCCTCTCTCACTCCCCTTGCTTGTGTTCCCTCTCCAGCTGTGCTTCTCTCTGTCAAATAAATAAATAAAATCTTCAAGAAAAAGATTAAGAAAAAAAAAGGAAAAAAAAGAAGCCTTTACTGAGAAGCTGTTAAGCCCACTGTGGCAAATACAAGTTTTCCAGAATTCTTATTTTTGTTTGAAGGCTTAGAATTTTACCACTGGCAACAAATACTGTCAGTTGTTTTCCTTGAAATGACAAGCTCACTTCCTTCATTTTCAGGAAAATACCTAGTAGATACCCAGTTCTCAATTATGAGTTTGTCAGCGGTTCTTTTACATAAAAATGGTGTTCCATGAAAAGGAGGCCTGTTGAGCTTGCAACTTGTGGACAACTGCGCCAGTGCTTCTCCTTAAGACCCCACCTTACAGGCACCTGGGTGGCTCAGTGGGTTAAAGCCTCTGCTTTCAGCTCAGGTCATGATCTTGGGGTCCTGGGATCAAGGGCCGCATCAGGCTCTCTGCTCGGCAGGGAGCCTGCTTCTTCCTCTCTCTCTCTGCCTGCTTCTCTGCCTACTTGTGATCTCTCTGTCAAATAAATAAATAAAATCTTTTTAAAAAGACCTCCACCTTACTTCAGTATGCAGCCAAGTGTTTCATCCTCACTTCCCATTTAGTCCACAGAGAACATTAAAAAGATGAGTAACTTTCAGTTATAAAATGAGTTAAATTCTGGGGAATGGTACAGCCTCGTAACCATCGTTAACAGAACTGTATTGTATACTTGATGTACAATAGTTGCTATAAGACTAGACCTTAACAACAACAAAATGGTAATTTTGTGAAGGATGTGTTAACTAACCTTACTGTGGTAAACATTTCACAATATATACATGTATCACATCATCACACTGCACACCTTAAACCTACGCAATGTTATATATGTCAATTATATTTCAATAAAGCTAGAAAAAAGTAAAAAGATGTGTATTCGAGGGCCAGAGCTTAATACAATTAGTAAATCTTAGTGTATAATCAAGGATATTCTTTTTTTTTTTTAAGATTTTATTTATTTATTTGACAGAGAGAAACAGAGCGAGAAGGGGAACACAAGCAGGGGGACTGAGAGAGGGAGAAGCAGTCCTCCTGCCAAGCAGGAAGAACGATGTGGGGCTCGATCCCAGGTCTCCAGGATCATGACCTAAGTCGAAAGCAGTCGCTTAACCAACTGAGCCACCCAGGCGCTCCAATCAAGGATATTCTTAAATTAAACTGGCGTTATTTAGTGCAAGCATGTGGCAGTGAAGAGCATGAGTGGGAGTTGGTGTAACCATCGTCTTTTTTTTTTTTTTAAGATTTTATTTATTTGACAGAGAGAGATCACAAGTGGGCAGAGAGGCAGGCAGAGAGAGAAGGAAAAGCAGGCTCCCTGCTGAGCAGAGAGCCCGATGTGGGGCTCCATCCCAGGACCCTGAGATCATGACCTGAGCTGAAGGCAGAGGCTTAAATCTCTGAGCCACCCAGGCGCCCCAGTGTAACCATCTTGATTAGTGCTAAGGAGCCTGCAGTTTTATCCACCTTTGCTTTTGCAACCTCAGAGCAAATGTCAAACCAGCAAAAAAAAAAGGGGGGGGGGATAACGAACATTTTAATATATAATAAAAATAGTTATGCTTGCAGATCTCCTGAAACTGTCTTATGAGAACCCCCAAGGGTCCTGGACAACACTGTGAGAACTGCTTGTGTAAGGTACGTTCCCAATTTTGTTGGGGCAAGAAGCAGCACTTAACAGTCCATCCAGTTTATGCACAGGAGCAAGAAGAAAGGTGTGGAAGGACACATACCAAGATAGCAAGCCTTTAATGCTAGTTATCTTAAGAGGAGCAACCTTGGGTGCCTGCGTGGCTCAGTTGGGTTAAAGCCTCTGCCTTTGGCTTAGGTCATGATCTCAGGGTCCTGGGACCAAGGCCGGCTCTGGGCTCTCTGCTCAGCAGGGAGCCTGCTACCTTCTCTCTCTCTCTCTCTGCCTGCCTCTCTGACTACTTGTGATCTCTTTCTGTCAAATAAATAATAAAAATAAAATCTTTGGAAAAAAAAAAGAGGGGCAACCTGGAAGAAGAGGTAACAGAAATCATTAGCTAGTAATATATATACTTTCTACCCTCATAGATATCTTTATTTATACCATTAATATGTTTTTAAAAATCTTATATATACATATATATCTTATGTGTTATGGTTTTGGGGTTTTAAGTATTACTTTTGTTAAAAAGAAAGATCTGTAAAAGAAAAATAAAAGGTCAAGTCTAGAGACACCTGGGTGGCTCAATCGCTTAAGGCTTTGGCTCAAGTTATGATCCCAGGGTCCTGGGATCAAGCCCTAGTCCCAAGTCAGGTTTTTTGCTCAGTGTGGAACCTGTTTCTCCCTCTCCCTCTGATTACTGTTCCCCCTGCTTGTACTCTCTATCAAATAATAAAATATTTTTTAAAAAGTCAAGTCTAGGTCTTTACATAAGGATTACATATTGTTCCATGAATTGGGTTTCTGTTCAAAATGCAAGTATCATTAATAAATTAAAACTAAGGGGCACCTGCGTGGCTCAGCTGGTTAAGCGACTGCCTTCGGCTCGGTTCATGATCCCAGAGACCCGGAATCGAGTCCCACATCGGGCTCCCTGCTCGGCGGGAAGCCTGCTTTTCCCTCTCTCACTCCCCCTGCTTGTGTTCCCTCTCTGGCTGTGTTTCTCTCTGTCAAATAAATAAAATATTAAAAATAAAATAAAATAAATAAAACTAAAAAAAAATTGTTGGGACGCCTGGGTGGCTCAGTTGGTTAAGTGACTGCCTTCGGCTCAGGTCATGATCCCGGAGATCCAGGATCGAGTCCCACATCGGGCTCCCTGCTCAGGGGAAGCCTGCTTCTCCCTCTCTCACTCCCCCTGCTAGTGTTCCCTCTCTAACTGTGTTGCTCTCTGTCAGATAAATAAATAAAATCTTAAAAAATATATATTCTTAAAAAAAAAAACTAAAAAAAATTGTTAAAGAAAATGGACAAGATCTGACAAAAATAAGATCGGACAAAGAACAAGCAAGCAGGGACGCCTGGGTGGCTCAGTTGGTTAAGCGACTGCCTTCGGCTCAGATCATGATCCCGGAGACCTTGGATCGAGTCCCGCATCGGGCTGCCTGCTCCGCGGGAAGCCTGCTTCTCCCTCTCTCACTCCCCCTGCTTGTGTTCCCTCTCTAGCTGTGTTTCTCTCTGTCAAATAAATAAAATCTTAAAAAAAAAAAAAAAAAAAAAGAACAAGCAAGCAAAGAAAGGCATGGATGGGGGTTGGGGCGTGAAGTATTTAGAGAACAGAAAGAGGAGTCTGGGTGAATCAGATAGCTCATGTCAGGGAATAAAAACAAAAATCGGGCCAGAATTTGCAAAGCCTTCAACACTATGTCGAGGAATTTGAAGTTTATCTGGCGAATAAAAGAGAGGCACTGAGGATACTGCTTGCTTACATGTAACAGTTTAAAGGTAAGAGTATAAACTGGACAATGAAAAAGCTGAGGCTTCATGGAGGGAGGACTGACTGGAGCTTGGCTTTAAAGAAAGAGTCAAACTCAAGTAAGTAAACAAGGAGGCAGAATGGATTTGAAATAGAAGCTCATCCTAAAACAAATGTCATACGTGAGAACGGAGATGGCATGTTCAGGAGATGGTGGCTGAGTCAGAGGGCTGGTGTAAAGCAAATGAGCGGGGGATGCTCAGACCTTGAAATGCCAGCTAAGGAGTTTAATATCTGGTACATGGCATGCATTCAATAAACACTTGTCCAATGAATGACTCTTTTATCCAAAGCAGTGTTTTAGGGCAATTAATCTGAAGGATGAGAAGGTGAATTGGCAAGGGAAAACCCTGGAGACTCAGGAAACCAGTTAGGGGGGGAAAGGGTGCAATAACCCTGGCCCGAGACAGAATTGGCTGAAACAGTGAGAAGGGAAAAGAAGATGACAGACCCATTATCAAAGAATCCACAACCCTGGGGAAATCTCTGATGGGAGAGGGGTAAAGGGCTAAAGTAAAAAAATAATTCAACACTTTTAGTAATTCCAACCTTGAGAATTTAGCATAAGGCAATACTTCCAACAGTAAAAAACAAAAACAGAAAAAGAAGGGAGAGATAATCATGGGAAAATTATAGCATTATCTTTAAAAAGCTAAAAATTAAAAACAAACTTCAAGCCCAGGTATATAGGAACAGCATAAAATACATCCATTACAAATGATGATAGGGCGCCTCAGTCAGAAGAGTGTGTGACTCTTGATCTTGGGGTGGCAAGTTCAAGTCCCATGCTGGGTGTACAGATTACTTACAAATAAATAAATTTCAAAGAGACATAATATAATTTTAAGGAATGGTAATAAAATTTAAATCACGTAATGTGACATAATGTGAAACATAATGAAACCATATAAATATACCATGATTTCAATTAATAAATGTTTTACATATTTTTTTAAAGATTATATTTATTTATTTTACTGAGAGAGGGAGAAGCGAGCTTCCCACCAAGCAGGGAGCCTGATGTGGGGCTTGAATCCAGGACTCTGGGATCATGACCTGAGCCAAAGGCATAGGCTTAATGACTGAGCCACCCAGGCGCCCCTGTTTTGCATATTAAGTTTAGAAAGAATGTACAATATGAAAAGTTGTCAGGTGATTAGATTATAAATAATCTTTTTTAAAAAAAGATTTTATTTGTCAGAGAGAGAGAGGGGCAGGCAGAGGGAGAAGCCCAAGGCAGGACTCAACCCCAGGACCCTGGGATCATGACCTGATCTTAACTGACTGAGCCACCCAGGCATCCCACAATCTTTTTAAGAATGCTCGGGCGCCTGGGTGGCTCAGTGGGGCACCTGGGTGGCTCAGTTAAGCGTCTGCCTTCGGCTCAGGTCATGATCCCAGAGTCCTGGATGGAGCCCCAAGTCAGGCTCCCTGCTTGGCAGGAAGCCTGCTTCTCCCTCTCTCACTCCCCCTGCTTGTGTTCCCTCTCTCGCTGTTTCTGTCAAATAAATAAATAAAATCTTTAAAAAAAAATGCCCATTAATATTGTTATATTATTGGTTTTAAAAATATCTCATTGTGGACACCTGGGTGGCTCAGTGGGTTAAAGCCTCTGCCTTCAGCTCAGGTCATGATCTCAGGGTCCTAGGATAGAGCCCCACATCAAGCTCTCTGCTCAGCAGAGGGCCTGCTTCCTCCTCTCTCTTTGCCTGCCTCTCTGCCTACTTGTCATCTCTTTCTCTGCAAATAAATAAATAAAATCTTTTAAAATATCTCACTTTAAGGGTGACTGGCTGGCTCAGTCAGTGGAGCATGAAACTCTTGATCTTGGGGTTGTGAGTTCAAGCCCCATGTTGGATGTGGAAATTACTTAAAATCTGTTTTTTCAAACTTTATATACACTTGAGGTTGTGTTTTGTTTTGTTTTTTAAAGACTTTATTTACTTATTTTACAGAGACAGAGATCACAAGTAGGCAGAGAGGCAGACAGAGGAGGAAGCAGGCTCCCCACCGAGCAGAGAGCCCCATGCAGGCCTCGATCCCCAGACCCCAAGATCATGACCTGAGCGGAAGGCAGAGCCTTAACCCACTGAGCCACTCAGGCGCCCTTGCTTTTGTTTTTTGTTTTGTTTGTTTTTAAGATTTATTTGAGAGAGAGAAAGAGCACACATGAGCAGGGGGTGAGGGAGGGGCAGGAGAGGGAGAAATGGACTCCCACCGAGCAGGGTGCCTGACCAGATCAGGGTGGGGAGTGAGGGGGTGTCTTCATCTCAGGACCCTGAGACCATGACCTGAGCCTAAGGCAGATGCTTAACCAACTGAGTCCTCCAAAAGCCCCCAAATAAAATCTTTTTTTTTTTTAATAAAATCTTTCTTAAAAAATCTCATTTTAGGTTTCAAACCTAAATGGTGTGAAGAAGGGGTACACAACAGAGAGTGAAATTACTTTTGACCTGGTGATTTATAAAGATTCTGTGGAGGACACAGACCCTGTTGTGATCTTTGGAAGATGAGCAGGATTTAGACAGGGCGGGGTATGCACGTGGCACAACGGAAAGGAGCCAATCAGACTAGTCCGAACCCTGCTTAAAATTCTGGCTTCCTGTTGCCTTCAGGGTATTTACATGGAAGATGGGACTACGCACAAAAGGCCTTCCTAGTCTCCTCTCCGCACTTAGTCCCTCACACTCTGTTTCAGCCACTAAGTATTTATTCACAAATCTTAACCAGACCTGTGTCTCTATTCTCTATGCCTTTTTGCTTTTGCTTCCTTTGGCCTGGAATAGACTTTCCTTGATTCTTATCTTAGTTAATTCCTATTGGTCTTTAAAAGTCAGGGGCGCCTGGGTGGCTCAGTTGGTTGAGCAACTGCCTTCAGCTCAGGTCATGATTCCGGAGACCCCAGATCAAGCCCCGCATCGGGCTCCCTGCTCGGCAGGAAGCCTGCTTCTCCCTCTCTCACTCCCCCTGCTTGTGTTCCCTCTTGCTGTGTTTCTCTCTGTCAAAATAACTAAATATTTTTAAAAGTAAAAAATAAAAGTCAAGTTCAAGTGTAAACTCCTCAGTGAAGTCTTCCCTGACCTTCACACCCAAAGCCAGGTTAAAAGCCCTTTCTGCAACTCTTTGGCTTTTATTATGCTCTAATGTTTAACATAATTGCATACTTCCTTGAGAGCCAAGATTCTGTCTTTGATCTCTGAGGCAAAGGGTCTGGTCTATAGAAGGCTGTAATTAATTCAGATTAATAAATAAAGAGGGGCACCTGCCTGGCTCAGTCAGTAACACATGTGATTCTTGATCACAGAGTTGCAAGTTCCAGCCAAACGCTGAATATAAAGATTACTTAAAAAGAAAATCTTTTAAAAATTTTCTTTTAAATAAATAAGTAGGGTACCTGGGTGGCTCAGAGAGGATTAAGCCTCTGCCTTCGGCTCAGGTCAGGATCTCAGGGTCCTGGGATCTAGTCCCACCCACACTGGGCTCTCTGCTCTGCGGGGAGCCTGCTTCTCTGCCTATTTGTGATCTCTTTGTCAAACAAATAAATAAAATCCTTTTAATTAATTAATTAATTAAAGCATTATACAAGAGAATAAGAACCTAGTATATTTTGGGCAAAAAGTACATGTATTGGGAAAAGAGACTAGAAGTTAGTCAGAATATGAAAGGTATCCAATATCCTCTTGAGTTTGGACTTAAGCTTCAGACTACGGGAGAACATTGAAGGCCAAAAGCAGAGTGCAGAGGATCTGCTCAAAGCAGTGCTTGAGGCTTAACCTCAAAATGTATAATAGAAACTAAAAGTAGAACAAATGAGAATAATAGTCACCATAGAGAAAAACTGATTTAGATAATCTCTATGGGTATTAAAAAGAAATTGAAAGAGCACTTCATTATGAAGTCAATAGGACTTGAAGACTGCCAAGATTTGAATTAGAGAGATGAGATAATTGAAAAGTGCTATAAGGGGTTTAACCTGGTGCTTTTCACGTGTATTCTTATTTTTCACAACATACCTGTGGGTAAATTGGGCATATGGTAATAATATTTATTCACACAAGGATTTTAAATGTTTATTGAGCACTGGGTTTTGTGCCAGGCACTGTAACAGGAGCTAGGGATACGACAATGAATAAAGCAAGCAAGGGCCTTTTTGTACCATGCATTCTAGTGAGGAAGAAAGGTAATAGAAAAGAACACAAATAAACTAATTACAGTGTCATTCGTGAATGTGCAAAATTTGGAGGATAAAAACCACTGATACAAAGAAAATCCAGTACCTGAAACTAATACAACACTGCATGTTAATTATACCAGAATTAAAACAAACAACAACAAAAAATCACAAAAAAAGTCCAGAGAAGATGACAACTTTGTAAAAATAACTCAATTCTACACAGGCAATGTTTTATATGAAATTAAGGAGAAAAGGACAATGCCCGAAACATATATTTAAGATAACTGCACGAAGATTATATTTCAAGGCTTAAGAGGAGTAAAGATGGAACTGTAAGCAAAGACATGGCAGAAGCTTCCTGAATGGCCATCCTACCTGGAAGCCCTGAGATGCAAATAGCCCGTTATCACAAAGGAGCACCTAATTTATGCCCTCTTGGTTCCATTCTCTATCCTGCATGGTATTCAAAAATAAAGTCAAAATGAAGGGAGTCGTTTGGAGGTTCCTACCCCTAGAACTAAAAACCAAGGGCAGGATATCAGAACTGTCAGGTAACCCCCTTGAGAAAGTAAAAAGCTACAGATTAGAGATTGCTACTATAAATTTAGCTATTTTCCCACATCTGCTGTTTTGTAATCCTTAATATATTGCCTTAAACTGTAAAAGGGCCTTATTTTGGGGGGTGGCAGGAACACAGTGAAGACACAAGACAACAAGCAAGGCCTGGGAGAACTCTAAGGGGTTAGGTGGAAGTGACTGTCAAAGGTGTGTTGAATCCCAGTGACCTGTTTCAAGAAAGGAGATTGTGACAAATCTGAGCTTGCGGATGATCTCAGGGTCAAGAAACATAACACCAAGATGGGGTTTCTAACCCCTGGAGAAAATATAGAAAGAGAAGATCCAATATGAAGGAATGACCCTGGAAAAACAGTCATAATCATCTTCCTCAAAAAAGAAAAGGGGTCAGCGGTAACAGAAAACAACTGTAGAAGAACCAGGACAGTGTTATGCCATGGAGACCAAAAAAGTTTTAGGGTAGCTGATTGAGGGTATTAAATAGTGCACAGAGATTAAGGAAAAGGAAATTTGAGAAGAAAAAGATTACTGATTTTGGCAGTTTGGAAATTTCTAGTTATCTCCAAGAATATAGCTTCAGAAAAGTGGTCAGAAACCAGACTACAAATTAATTAAAGGTAATAAACACTTATTGAAAGCTTCCTATGAGAAAAGTATCCTACTAAGTGCTATGGAGATTATCAAAAGGGAGTAAAATGGTCCCTACTTTAAAGCAATTTGGATGCCTGGGTGACTCAGTTGCTTAAGCTGCTCCTTTCAGGTCAGGTCATGATCCAAGGGTCTGGAATTGAGCCCCACGTTGGGCTCTCTGCTCAGCAGGCAGCCTGCTTCTTTCTCCCTCTTCCTCTGCCTGCTGCTCTCTCCTGCTTATGCTGTCAAATAAATAAATAAAATCTTGAAAAAAAAAATCAAGCGGGGCACCTGGGTGACTCAGTCGTTAAGTGGCTGCCTTCCGCTCAGGTAATGATCCCAGAGTCCTGGGATTGAGCCCTGAACTGAGCTCCTTGCTCAGTGGGAAGCCTGGTCTCCCTCTCCCACTTGCCCCTGCTTGTATCCCCCCTCTCGCTGTCTCTCTATATATATCAAATAAATAAATAAAATCTTTTAAAAATCAAGCAATTTATAGTCTAAGGAAGAGGGTGGACATGTTAGGCAAGGAATAAAACAAAAATATAAATGTCTTAGGTATCTTATTAAGAGACATTGATTCATACTGGTACCAGATTTCAAGAGACTAAATAATCACACTGCTTGATGGGGGAAGGTGACAGAAAATCAGGAGACTCTCAGGGACCTCACCTTAAAAACTAGGTCTTAGTAGTAACAATAATTACTAATAGTAGTACTACTAATTTGTAATAATAAATCAGTGGCTGATATTTCTGTAGGCAGAGAAAGGAAGGGAAAGGGCCTAAAAGGAATAACAACAGGCAAAATCATAGCAATGGAAAACTCACAGTATTTTAAGAACAGTTAGGAAAGAGCATTTATTAAGTGGCTACACTGCATCAGGAATTTTACATATATTACTGAACCTAGACAATGAGCAAATATTATCATCTACAGCTGAGGTTAAGAGTCTTCAAGAGGGGGCGCCTGGGTGGCTCAGTGGGTTAAGCCTCTGCAGCCTCTGCCTTCGGCTCAGGTCATGATCTCAGGGTCCTGGGATCGAGGCCCGCTTCGCATCGGGCTCTCTGCTCAGCAGGGAACCTGCTTCCTCCTCTCTGCCTGCCTTTCTGCCTACTTGTGATCTCTCTCTCTCTGTCAAATAAATAAATAAAATCTTTAAAAAAAAAAAAAAAGAAAAAGAGTCTTCAAGAGGTTAAAGATGTGTCCAAGATCACAAAGGCACAATGTTATTCCACCTGTCCCCAGTTTCACTCGGAGTTAAATGCAGAGACCTAGTATGTGGTGATCCTATACTGAAAAGCGGCTTGCATGCATATTAAAGAGTAGTATGGAAGAGCAAATGGTACATATGTAAATTTCACAATCGATTCCAAAAAGAGAGTAGCAGCTACCAGATGATGAGAAATTTAATAGCTTGCCCAAAGTTAGTCAAAAAGCTGCAGAATTCAAACCCAGGCTGTGGGTTTGTTCCAAAAGCCGTACATTTTATACTACTATTGTATATTCTGTTATAAATGAAAAAGATACAAAAGAAGTTCAACCTCACTAGTAACCAAAGAAAATAAAAATATAAAATAAAATATAATTTCCATCTGTCAGAGTAGCAGAATTTTTGAAGGCAAGAATACCAGTGCAGTCAAAGATGTGGTTAAACCAGCACAGTCATATATTGTTGGTGGTAAAACCCTTTAGAAGGCAATCTGGCTAACACAGCAAGACAATAAAGGTAGTCCTATCATTTCCCAGCATTTTCCAAAGCTTTTTTTAGTGTTTTTATAAAACACTACTTCCATAAGATATTAACAAAGGTTACTCCCAAAAATAGTTTGGCCAATTCTAGGTTAAACAAAGAAAAACAATTTTGTTTTTTATCAGCAGGACTTAAAGTGTTTTTATTCAAATGACTATCCATAATGGGACTGTGATTTACAGTTTTCCCAAATCTGACCACAGGAACTTTATTTATGTTATTTATTTTGTTTTTACTTATTTCGTAGCACATCTCGTAGGACTACTAAGCATTCTGAGGATATTTTGGGAAATATAGCCATTTGGTATGATCCTGATTGTGTAAAATATAGATATGATACCTATCTGCACAGAAAGAAAAACTAAAAGGAAGTGTAACTACAGTTATCTTTGGGTTCTAGAATTACCAAATATGCATATGACTTATATTTTTTATACTGTTTACAAAAACATTTTCCAAGGTTCTTACAATCAACATGAATTAACTTTATAATTAAT
The DNA here is from genome assembly GCA_004023965.1 of Spilogale gracilis. Taxonomy (NCBI): domain Eukaryota; kingdom Metazoa; phylum Chordata; class Mammalia; order Carnivora; family Mephitidae; genus Spilogale; species Spilogale gracilis. The sequence goes on from PITA01001145.1 coordinate 127,507, forward strand.
AATAAATCAATAAATGCTTGTACCCTGTAACCCAGTAATTCTATTTCTGGAAACTCAATCCTAAGAAAATAATAAATGCAGGCAAAAAATTATGCACAAAAATATTCATAGAGTTCTTTTAATAAATATTCTGGAAACAATCTAAAAGCTCAATAACAGGGATGACTAGGTGGCTCAGTCAGTTAAACATCTGCCTTTGGCTCAGGTCATGATCCCAGGGTCCTGGGAGCCAGTCCTACATCCGGGTTCTTTGCTCATCTTGGAGCCTGCATCTCCCTCTGCTCCTCCCACCGCTCGTGTTTTCTCTCTCTTTCTCTGACAAATAAATAAAATCTTTAAAAAAAATAAAAGTTCAATAACAGAAGAAACATAAGAGGGTGTATGCCCAAACAATAAAACATGCTGCTAGTATTTTAAAAAATTATAGTTTACAAAGAATTTCTAATAGCAAGGAAAAATATTTCTAGGATAAAGTTAAATGAAAAAGCAAAATATAATTGTATAAACCATATAATTAAAAAATGTTTTAAAAATGCACAGAAAATTTCGGGGTGCCTGGGTGGCTCAGTTGGTTTGGCGACTGTCTTCGGCTCAGGTCATGATCCTGGAGACCAGGGATCCAGTCCTGCATCCGGCTCCCTGCTTGGCGGGAAGCCAGCTTCTCCCCCTCTCACTCCCCCTGCTTGTGTTCCCTCTCTGGCTGTGTTTCTCTCTGTCAAGTAAATAAAATCTTAAAAAAAAAAAAAAAAGTATGGGCCGTGAAGAGAGACTTTTATCTAGAGTACAGTATGGAAAAGAAAAGGGAAAAAAGGGTACTTTACAGTGGAGAAACCTTACAAACACTGCTTCAGCCAGGTGATCATGGTCAGTATCAACAGTAAAAAAAACCATTACGCTACGTACTCTTGATATGATGAAAATGTCACTTTTCCTCTGAGGTTGTACCCCAAAAACACCTAACCCCAGTCTAATAATGAGAAAAACATCAGACAAATTCCAAAAGAGAGGCATCCTATAAAATACTTGACTAGTACTCCTCAAAACTATTAAGGTACTCAAAAACAAGGAAAGTCGGAGAAACTGTCACAGCAACAAGAGCTTAAGGAGACAAAAGAACTAAAAGTAATGTGGTATCTGGGATGAGAACCTGGAACAGAAAAGAAATTAGATAAAAACTAAGGAAATCTGAATAATGTACGGACTATGGTTATTAATAATGTATCAGGGGCACCTGGGTGGTTCAGTCGGCTAAGCCGCTGCCTTTGGCTCAAATCATGATCCCTGGGTTCTGGGATGGAGCCCCACCAGCAGGCTCCTTGCTCGGCAGGGAGCTGCTTCTCTCTCTGCCCGCCACTCCCCCTGCTTGTGCTCTCTCTTTCTCTCTTTGACAAATAAAATCTTTAAAAAAAAATAATGTATCAATATTGGTTCATTAATTGTAATAATGGTACCATACTAATCTAAGATGTTAATAATAGGAGAAACTGAATGTAACGTATATGGGAATTGTCTGTATCATCTTCCCAAGCTTTCTATAAATCTAATACTGTTCTAAAAAGTAATGTCTATTTAAAATTATAAAGAAAAATGGTGCAAAAAGTTGATCTTGGTTGGCTAGGACAAGGGTGCCATTAACAGAAATAAGAAGGGAAAAATATATTGATTCTGGGCGACTGAATTTAAGGTGTGAAGGTATATTCACAAATGGAAGTTATTCACCCACCAATGAGAAGAGAGAATTGGCAAACAGGAAAAAAGTCTGGCACTAGAAACAAAACTAAAGAATTAAGGGACAAATAAGCAATAAGGAAATGAAGACATTATGTGTAGAAATCAGGCTGTGAACAGGAAAGAAATGACATTGACTTTTCAATGAAATAGAAAGTGGGGGGAAAAAAGTGAAGCCATCTGCCACAAGACAGAATTAAAAGGGAGGGTCAGAGAATGCTGGAAAAGGTTGAGGGACATAGCCATGACAGAATGTAAGCAAAAAAAAAAAATAATAATAATTGGAGAGAAAGCAGGATCTTGGCAGAAGTTAACACTAAGTTATATTACACTGAATGTGCTAGTTTTGTGCTTTTTCTTTAGCCCTGTGCTGTGGCCTAGCCATAGGAAGCCAAGAAAACAGGTGATGGGTATGATTCAAGGTAACAGAAGTGCTTGCTAAGTATAGAAGAGCAAAATAAATGAAGAAAAGCAATGAAGATACTATCAAAGTGACTAGTCACCACGGTCTAGCCGAGCAGCATCAAAGGTAGTCATGAAGGCACTAGGAAATGGGAAAGGTCAAGAACCTAAGAAGGGCAAAAAGCAGATTCTGTGGATGTGAAATAGTGAACAAGGTAACTGGCAGGGAGGTTAATATACGTGATGGAGAGCACTTGAAGGGGAAGCAGTGTCATAGAGGAGGTCCAGGTTGTTGTGATTCTGATGTGCAGCTACTTTATTTTTTAAGATTTTATTCATTTATTTGACAGAGAGAGAAAGCACAAGCAGGGGGAGCACCAGAGGGAGAGGGACAAGCAGACTCTGTGCTGAGCCCAGAGCCTGATGCTGGACTGGATCTCATGACCCTAAGATCACCACCTGAGCTGAAACCAAGAGTGGTACACCTAACCAAATGAGCCACCCAGGAGCCCTTGATGTGTAGTTACTTTAAAAATGCAAAGAAAGGGGCACCTGGGTGGCTCAGTGGGTTAAGCCTCTGCCTTCGGCTCAGGTCATGATCTCAGGGTCCTGGGATCGAGGCCCACGTCGGGCTCCCTGCTCAGCAGGGAGCCTGCTTCCTCCTCTCGCTCTACCTGCCTCTCTGCCTGCTTGTGATTTCTCTCTGTGTGTCAAATAAATAAAAATTTTTTTAAAAAATGCAAAGAAGGGGTGCCTGGGTGGTTCAGTTGGTTAAGAGACCGAATCGTGATGTCAGCTTAGGTCTTGATCTCAGAGTTGTGAATTCAAGCTGAGTTAAGCTCCACACTGAGCATGGCCTACTGATGGGGAAAAAAATACAAAGGAAGGTCCACCATCTTGTGCTGAGGAACTGTAAGATCAGAGTATTCCAAAGATGCTGGAGACACTGAGAATAAGAGCAAGAAACACAGTGGGGGGAAAAGTGTGATGCAATAGGTCTGGGCCGTTGTGGGCAACAAATGACGGCCCTGAGGTTTTAGAGGAAATGCTGTAATTGCATGGCAATACCTTCCATGAAGATTAGAGTGACAGTGGTAGGTCAATGATCTAGAAGTAGTAAGAGAAAGCAAAAAAGCAGTGTGATTCCTTCTCTTCTACATAGTCACAGAGAACAGAAGATACCTCTTAGTGGAAGGGTAGGGTGAAACATGGTACCTGGATTTTCATGCAATCAGTTTAAAGAAAATAGTTAAAAATAAAGAAAAGTGTACTGGACAATGAATAATATTTACAAAGCACACATTAAAAGGAGCCCGTAGATGAAGGACCCACTGAGAAGAGAACTGGAAAGTAGAGGTTTTATGTACCACTTTGAAATGTGAGGCTGGGAAGAAGCAGCAGAGACCTGGCTTGTCATAAGATATCATAAGAGAGGTTGGCTGAGATATAAGGAACATGCAAAGCAGCAAAGCAAGAAGCATAAAGGTCACATTTTAAAACACAGCACACACAGCGTCAGTTCTACAGAAGCCTGCACATACACAATGAAGGCTACAGAAAACAGTAACCTTGCCTTGTACGTTTTATAAATTGCTTTCGCAAAAACTACCTTATTTGATCGTCACTAGGTAGATATTCCTATGCACATTTTTCTAAAGATGAGGAAATTAGGATGGGGCAAAACCAGAATGAAAATACTGACCAGTTTTCAACACATAAACCTACATACACAATGGACGCTTTAGCATCTCAATCAGCCAGGCCGGAAATTCTTCTCTAACCAGAAGTAATAGTGGATTTTATGAACTTATCAGAGGACTTGAGAGGCCACACTAGACACCTGTTCTTTTCCTTCTTCCACCTCAGATCCCTCAACTTTAATCAACATCACCACCAGAGACGGCACAGAAGAGTGATGGCACCAAGAAGAAAACTCAAGCTGAAAGTTATATTAGGTTCCTCTTCCCTTCACACCTCTGAACCTCAGTGACCCAAAGATGAAGATGAAGGAGAGAATGGAAAAAGCATCACACAGCAACGAAGAGGTCTTTAACAGACATAACTTCGAGAAAGAAAATTAAAACGGAGCTGGGGTAGGGCAGGAGGCAGGTACAGAAAAAGATGGGGGAGGGGAATAGGGGGAAAAGCTGGAATTGGAGGGAACTGAAAATATAGGAGCTCCGAAGCCTGGAGAAACCAAAACAGATATGGGATCGCCAGCTGCTGGAGAAAAGCGAAGGGCCCATGAGGGTCCTGGAGCAGGGACTTGCACTGAAGGACCCCAGGGTTCGGGTGACCGGAAGCAGAGACCCCCAAACACGAGGCCAGAAGGGGGCGCAGGTGACACCCCATAGGAAAGAATGAATGGGGAAGGCGGTCCGGAGGGCGGGGCAAAAGGAGGGGCCCCGGGATGGGCGGGGCACAGACCCCTTTCCAAGTCCGAACCCCTGCCCCGAGAGCCCGGGGAGAAGCGGCTCCGCGCCTCCCGCACTCACCGCCGGTCTCGTCAGTTACATAGGGAGTCGCCATCTTGAAAACGCAAACCACTTCCGGCGTGAGCGGGCTGGGGTCCCGCCCCCCTCCCCACCGGAAGTGGAGTCCTGATCGTAGCCCGCCACCATTTTAGTCTTAAAGGGAGAGTACACCATTTCGTGGAATGAGGTGGAGTAGGAAGAAGGTAGAAGAAACTAAAGACTTGAATAAATAAAAGCCATAGGCTGTTACTGCCATTGATACCAATATTGGGTGCCTGCTCCAGGGAGAGCGGTCCTCTGGGCGCCGAGAGAAGTTCCGAGGCATGGCCCCTCTCCGTTCATCCAGGAAAAGGGGGCAAGGCCCACCTGTACCCGGAAAGTGGGGCTGAGAAATAAGTTAGAATATTCAAGCCCTAGCCTGCACCCAGGTCCCAGAGCGGCTTGGGGACATGGGGCGCGCAAACTCCAGGAACGCACTGGGGCGCACCAATGTTGTCGGGGGTGAATGGAAGACCCCAACTGACCCTTTCTTAGAAGGTGGGGAGGTCGAAATCGCGTATCGATTGCCGTCGGCTACCCAGCTCAACCCTCGGGACAGATCCGCGAGAGGGGCGTGCAAGGCAGAGGGCGCTGCCGGTCGGTCACCTGTCCCCAAAGCCTCAGGGCTGCTGGCGATTTCCACGACCCAAGGAGGCGGTGGGCCGGGTTGGGCGGGCAGCCTTGACTGGCCCTGCCCCTGGGACGGCCCCGGGGATTCGGGTGGCGTAGGGAGGACGGCCCAAGTTTGCCCACGACCCCGGGAGCCTCTTCAGGTTGGGCGCCAGGGTCAGAGGGCAGGGTGAAGGCTTCTGGGCGGAGCCAGTTAATATTCTAATGACCCTCGTCCAGCTCTGGGCGCTGGGGATCCAAAGCGGGGCAACCCGCCAATAGTCGGGGCATGTACGGTCACTGCCTTTGCAGTTCTGCCCTGCCCCGTGCCTCCCTATTCTTTAGAGAAACCCAAATGTTTTCCTTCCCCCGCTCTTTTCGGCGGCTGTCGTTCCTTGAGAGCTAAGTCCTGCTAAACCCGTTTCGCCTACAGCCTGGGAGTGGCCGGCTGCAGGTTCCGCTCCTCAGGTGTTGGCTCTGCCCTCCCCTCCTCTGTTGTTTTTTCCTTATTGATTGTTTTACCTTCCTCCAAATCTCCTACTTTGGCTTAGGTTAATGTCCAACTGTACCGCTGGAAACCTTAGAGAGGGGGCAAATATTAGTGACTACCTCTAACACTAAGCTGTATGCCCACTTAAAAAATAAAATTGGTGAGAGTAATGACTGACCAGGAACGTCTTAAAGCTTTGACATGAAGCTTTTGAAGTTTTCTCAGGTCACAGCTTGTCTTCATCCCATGCTCCACCTTCCTGACTTCCACCAGAAACCCAACTCAGAAGGTCTCAAAAAGACTCATTTTAAAGCTGATTTGTATTCAATACACAGTTATTTCAAGTGTTCTAACACTGCCATCCTCTCTCTTTCAACAATTGTGCTTCAGCCTCACTAGGTCAGCATCAAGTCCTTCGCCTTGTTACTAATGTTTATTACAGGTGACAGTGTGGGATGAAGCCTTTAACTAGAGGGATGCATTGGACCTTTCTGCAAGAGTGAATCCTAACGTGGCCCCTGTCCCCACCAACCTTAACCCTTCTCCCCATTCACTGTGCCCCCAGACATCTTGCCTCTGCTCTGGGTTTGACAGGAAGTGAAACTCAATAGTCTGCCCAGCAGACCTGCCTGGGACCCAGCCCTGGGCTCCGGATGTGCCCCCCCACCACATACACACCCTGTGAAGGAAGAAGAGAAGAGGCTGGGGAGAACAAGGCTGTTGTTTTTTCCTTTCCCTTTGTTCATTGCGGTTTCTTTCTTTCTGATTTTTGTGATGTGGTTGATTAAAGAAATGAGCACCTGGAACAGTTGGCATTATACGCCTACTCCTTAGATGTTTCTTGGCCTTTCTTCCCCTCCCACCCCCACCAATAACTGACAAGGTACGAGGGAGCACAGATCCTAAAGAAGACACAAAGAAGCCTAGAGTATGACTGATTTCATCTTATTCCTTAGAGAGATCACTCTGTGCCCTACTTTGAAGTCTCAAAAAAAAAAAAATCTTAACAGGAGCAATTTAACTTCAAGAGACCTATCCAAGGATAATAGAGTGAAAAACACTGGCCATATGTAGGGTAGTATGACTGCTAGCATTGTTTGCAAGCAAAGCTGGGTGCCTTAAGGCTTAGGTCCAGGGGCAGAAAACTGGAAGAGGTGCTAGGAGACTTGTTCTTTCTTATATTGTATGTTTAAGGATAGCTTAGAGTGGGGAGGCTTTACACATACACACACATACACCCAAGCCAGTCTTTGGTGCAGTCCTTAAGCTGAGCTATGTCTTTGGCTGTCTACAGAACTAAGCACAGGACCTGGTGCCTAATGGGCCTTCAAAAGGTTATGATTCCTTATGACTAAAGAGGTTATATAGGAAGGGGACTGGCTCAGTGGGTGGAGCAAGCTACTTGAACTTTGTGTTGTGAGTTAAGTCCCATATAGAGTGTGGAGATTGCTTTAAAATAATAATTTAAAAAATAAGAAATAATAAAATAGTAATTTAAAAAAACAAAACAAAGGATGGGGAGTAGCAGGGCCCTTGTCTCTTTAAGATCGGCAGACAGGAGCAGAGAGACAGACCTTCTCCAACCCCTGCCTCCCTCAGATCTCCAGTTCAGGTGCAATAATACTCCCAAGCCCTATTTCTCAGCAAGTACATTTCTGAGAAAAATGAAAAATGGAGTTTTTCCAACAAGCCTGTATGGAAACATTCAAGAACTGCTTAGATCCCTCTGTTTCCACTAGAGGGCCTCATGTATTCATGCCATCTCTTCTCCAACCGCCACCAAAAGTGTGTGTGTGTGTGTGTGTGTGTGTGTGTGTGTGTATGCAAAAATACAACATACACACATCACACAGTACTACCTTCCAGTCAGAGCTCTCCCCTCCCCCTCTCATCTACCACCAGGTGTAAGAGGGAAGATTCCAGGAACTCAAGCCCTGTTACTGTGCCCTACTTCAATGAGGTAGGAGGAGGTTAGCCTTGACTGGGGTGGGTCCAGGAAGCAGGATGCCTGGGTCCCCAGTTCCTAGCAGTAAGTCCTAGGCTTTTGTCTATCTCCATTGTACTCACTGCCAGCCTCACCATCATCCATGCTGCCCCAAGAGCCTTAACAACTTCAGAACAGATTCAACAGGAGGAGCTGAAAGGATCTTCTCTCACCCTTCCTTTTGGCCAGGGCCTTTTACAGCACCTGCCAAGGCCAGCAGGTAAAGTGGGAGGGTTAGGGCCTGGAGAAAGAGTGGACACCGACCTGAGTGCTCTTTGCACTTGAACAAGCCCAGAAATAAGAAAAGGCCCCAAGTCTTGAGAGAAGGAGGTGTACTTACATTGGGGAAAACAAGTCTGAGCCATCTGAGGTTTGGGTTCTGGGGAGGTGAAAAACCTGGGGGCAGAGGAGGGCCTCAAATAGAGTTAAGCACTGCAGAGCCCATGAGAGGAGGGAAGCATTTGTCTCTTAGGATGCAGAGTCTGGGACTCTGGGCTTGCTGCTGTGCAATCTTCTGAGTATGAATTCTGTCAGTGGTGGATGAAAAGGAGTTGGGAAGGGAAATCCCTGGACGGCAGCAATTAGGAGAGGTTCAGAGGTTGCCTGGGTGGGCCCCTGCCAAGCTGTGCCATCAGCGACCCCGCCTTCTATCATGACCTCCCAGGTTTGGGATGAGGGAAAAGACTGTGAGTGATTAGAAAGAAGGGAAGATAGGTAGAAACCGAGCCGTTCCGAGGCGGGAAGAAGATGAGAAGCGCAGGATGTGGAGAAAGTGGCGCAGACCAGAGCCCTGGAAATATTGGGAGATGGGGGGTGGGCCCAGGCTTGGCGAACTGGAAACAGGGGCTTCTCCAGACTGGAGTTCCCGGAGTCGGGGGCGCGGGCACTGGGCGCAGGCGGGCAGGCCGGGGCGGGGGCGGGCAGCTGTGTCGTCAGGAACGGGGCGGCCTCGCGGCGGCCGCGCCTGCCTGCTCCGTCCCCTCCAGCCCAGCTCGGGCTCCAGCTCCCGCGCCGGCGCTCCAGCTCCCACCGCGCGCGCTCCGCAGGCAAGGTAGAGACCCCGCGAGCACCCCCGAGCCTCCCGCCCAGACCCCCGGAGCGGGAGGGGGCAGGGACCGCGGGAGGGGCCGCCGCCGGGCTGGGGTAGGGCTGCTGGGCCGAGAAGGAGGAAGCCCGACAGCTGGAGCGGGTAGCTAGAAAGGTTTGCGCCGGGACGCGGAGGGCAGCGGGAGAGCGGGCCAGAGCTCCGTAGGCAGCGTCTCCCGCAGACCCTCCCCTCCATCCCCCCTGTCACTCAGAGGGATGGTGAAGCTTGGCTCCTGGGGGCCTGAGTCAAGCGAAATCCGTTTTGGAACTTCCACAGCGCTGCACGGGTGCACAGGGGTTGTTCTTCTTTGGCCTCCTGGTTCCCATCTTCCCAACCCTACCCTTTCCACACCTGTCACCGGGAAGTTTCTGAAACTTCCTGGGTCTGAATCCCACTTTTCACCTCCAAATGGGCGAAATGAGCTTTACTGAGGAAAAAATGGGACTATTACCCGGCATCTCCTCAGGCTCAGTACATATGAGCCCACATCCCCCAACCATGCCAACATGGTAACTTCCTCCTGTACTACACACTCACACACACACACACACACACACACACACACACCCCTTAATCAGGCAATATTACCATCTGCAGAGTTTGGGACGCTTCATGAATTTTGAGGCTTCAAGGCTAACGATTCCCTCTCAGGGGCCACTGACTAGCAACAGGGATGGGCAGGAAAGAATAGACCCTCCTCCAGTCCTGGGAAAGAGGAGGAGGATGCAGGCCCTGGTGTGGCTAAAGGATTCAGAAGTCCAGGTAATCAGTCCTGGACTTGCCTCTTGGGCTTCTTGCTGGGTCAGCCTGAATGTTCTGGGGGCATAGCTGATTCTTGAGTAATGGTAAATTTATATGACTTGGAATGGGAGTGAATGTTGAAGTGAAAAAGGAAACTTTAAATGTTTGCACTGGCCTTGGAAGTCATATTTATCTCTTGGTTACGAACAGTTTTAGTATTTACTGTTTAAAATAAGATCTAGAAAGAGGCACTACAACTTAATGGAATGGACTAAGGACAGGATGTCTAGAGTCTGGGTGTGACCCTGAGATTGTGGCGCTCTGTCTGGGCCTCAGTCTCCTCCTCTGAAAAGTGTGAGAGTTGGTACCTCCCAGCTCAGAGGATGTTCCAGGATTCCCTGCCTCCAAGTCAACTTCTTACTTTCTTACCTCAAGTTGGTAGGGGCTGGCAGGGAAGCCAGAGGAGGGAAAGGAAGGATGAGTCACAGATAGCTGGCCGGCGGGCAGCAGACCCCACCCTCCCAACCCTGGCATTCGCCTGGACTAGCCCAGGTTATAGCCTCAGGGCTGGGATGGAGCAGGGAGGAAAAATTGGACTTGTTATGATTCTTTAGGGTCCAGGATCCTAATATTTTATATGCCTTTCAGGAACAGGGGAAGCAAGATTTTTGGTGAGACAAGTCAGGAGGACAACTGAAAAGATACCAGGAGCCCTTATGCCAAGGCCCCAGCCCAGAAGTGTCCTTGGACCTTGACAGTCTAGCTTCTAGTCACCTCCTCACCCTCCCAAAGGCAAAGTGCAGTACGTCTGTGCCTGAGATGACACAACAGGGGAAATTGTATGACTGGGCTTCACTGCTCTTGGGAGCCCCTAGAACTGATGCCTTCCTGGCACCATTTTTCTAATGTCCAGATGTGTTTCTCCATGTACCACCCCTGTATAACAACAACAATTACAGCTAACATTTATTGAGTTCTGCCTTTGTGCCATACAACTGCTTCCTCTGTGCCTTACACTTGCCAAGTATATTGCATGTGTTATCTTACTTAATCTCTATACTGGGACTGATTTCTCTAGGTACCCATTTTACCAATGAGGAAACAGGGTCAGGAAGATGAAATAACTCACCCAAGAGCTAGGATTCTAATCCATGCCTGTCTAATTATAAAGTCCCATTTTCTCAACCTCTATTATAAATTACATGCAAGATCTAGGGGACTAGAAGGGGTCATTGTGCAAAGAGAGATGTGTCTTCTCTCCTGTTCATTGTCCCTCCTTTGCTCTCTCCTTGTCATTTTCTCTCTCATATTTCATTTCCTAGAACCTTGGAGCCATCTAAGAATCCCCAGGGGTAATAAGAGAGGCTAATTAATCCATACGGGTCCAATTAGCCCTAAGACTATTATGTATTCATTAGATCTGTTGGCAGTAGAAATTGGATTATAGTCATTGAAAAGAGCCAGATGGGTGGAGTCCTTTCTCTAGAATATCAGTGTCCCAGGATCCCCTTCTTAGTGTTCCCAGAGAGTCCCCAGAAGAGGAATGGTACATGACATAGATGTGGACAGCAGAGCTGTCCCAAGGGCAGAGGCTGCAAAGATTCTTGCACCATCAGAAAGGAAATTCTTGTAGGCCCTAACTGCTTCCTTGAGCCTTACCCAACAAACCCTAAATAAGTGGGCAAAGGGGAGGCAGAAGCCGCAGATGGAATGCCATAGTAAGTGCCTTTTAGCAAAATTCATTCATTCAACAAATATCTATTTAGCACCTCCTATATGTGTTACAAATTGTTTCTTATTCCCCTGTCAGGATGGATACCCTGGCATCCCATTTAACCATATTTGGACTACTATTTCCCAACCTATGGTTCCCTAACTTTGCACAATGATTCGTACAAACCATATGGAGCACCTCCAGCATGCTGGGCACTGGCTTAGGTATTGGGAATATAGTGGGAACAATACTGACAAGTTCCCAGCCTTGTGAAACTTACATTTTGGCAGGAGAACACAAACAGTAAATAAAGAAACAAATAAATTAGCAAGGTAATTTCCACTTGCAATAAGTTCTCTGGAGGGAAATTAAGGAGGGTGCTGTGCAAAAGAGGGGGGCTGCTTTAGGAGGGAAGGATCAGGGAAGGTCTCTTGAAGGAGTTGACACTTCAGCTGAGGCAAGAAGGCAGCTCTGCCAAGAGTGGGGAAAGGTGTTCTAGGCAGAGAGGACAGTAAGTCTCATGACCCTGAGCAGGGGAGAACTTGGCTTGAGGATCAGAAAGGAGAGCAGTGAGATTAGAAGGCAGAGTGTGGAGGAGAGAGTGGAACAAGGGGAGGACAGAGACAGGGAGGGGTCCCATCACATGGTTCTTGGGGTAGAGCTTTGACTCCCACTTAGCACCTTCCTTGGGAAGCCCCAACCTCTTCAACTCCAGTTTCTTCGTGTGAAGACTGGCTACCAGGAATTTCTTAACTCATAAGATCTAATTGTAATTGTTAGTACAGTAGTAAGTACCATTTCTTTAGGCCTTCTGTATGCAGGTACCATACATTATTTGACTTAATCTTCACAACTGTAGCAGATAGATATCATTTTCCCATTTTACAGATGTAATTTGTCTCAGGCACGCAGTGGTATCAGGGCTAAGAACAGAACCCAGATATGACTAACTAGTTTTGCTGGACTCCTAAACGCTGCTGTACTATACTAATGTGTTATTACTGCTATTGATGTTACTGAATCTTCGAATCAAGTTGCCCTCTACGATTTGGCCCCAGGGCCAGTGGTCACCATGATCCACGTGATGGCTCCTTCTTGGTCCCTGGGTCCCCTAGCTGCGAGTTAGGACTCCCTGAACCCTGCTAACCTAGCAGGGTGCAAGGAAAACCCCGCATCTGAGATTCCTGCACTCAGCTCAACTCTCCTACAAGTGGAAAGCCGAGGCAGATGCTCAGAGCCTTCTTTCCCTACCTCCTCCCCATCTCGCGCCTGAGTCCCCGCCCTTCTCCAGTGGAGCTCTGAAGGACGCAGGCGAGGCGGGGCCGGAGCTGGGGACCTGGCCAGAGCTGGTTCTGTGTCGCGCGTCAGAAGCGCGCTAGAGGTCGTTGAGGGGCGTGGGTGGTTCGGGAAGTGGGTGGCTGAGCGGGGCTGGGGACCGAGGCTGGAGGCGGAGCAAGATGGGATCGTGGCCGGGGA
>PITA01001145.1:140350-212384 GCA_004023965.1 Spilogale gracilis
AGAGTCAGAAATGAATCAAGACAAATTGGGGGAGAAATCAGAGAGATGGAGAAGGATCCAGAAATGGAGGGGAGAGAGTCAGAGATGAGTCAGAGAAACAGACACAGAGGACAGACTCGGTTAGGGAGAAACATAGGGGAGAGGTACAGGGGGAAAGGAAGGGACTTGGGAGGGACTCAGAGACAAGGAAAGAACAGAAATAATAGTGGGAGTGCAGAATTAATGGAGCAGGCAGAAGCAAAGACAGGCAGACAGCTGGCTCTTCCCGCCACATATTCTTCCCATCTCCTTCCAGACCTACCCTTGGAAGTATAGGTCCAGGCGCAAGAAGTTCTACCAAGCTGCCTTTGTGGTCTTCCTTCAGAAAAAAAGAGAGATGGCCAAGGAGAAGGGCCTAATAAGCCCTAATGATTTTGCCCAGCTGCAAAAGTACATGGAATGTGAGTTTTCCTCTCTGCCCTGAAGTTCGGGAGAAATCACTCGAGAATCCCTGCTCCTCATCCCCCCTTCCCCTAGTTTCCCCAGTGGCCTTAAGCCAGTTGGGTCCTGACATATGCCTATGGCTGGGAAACAGAGGAGAGGGAGATGGGGAGATGTCTGTGGTCTCAGCTTTCCACCCACCTTTTCTCTGAACCTCTTTGACTACCTCCTCCAAGTCTCAGAGAAGAGATGTAAACAGAGGTAGTACCACTCTGGAGCATCTGAAATGTTACTCTCAATATTTCTCTCTGCATTTCTGTGTTTCTTCCTGGAATTTCTTCTTTCTTTCTTTTTAAAAAAGATTTTATTTATTTATTTATTTGAGAGAGAGAGAGAGAGATCACAAGTAGGCAGAGAGAGAGGAGGAAGCAGGCTCCCCTCTGAGCAGAGAGCCAGATACGGGCCTCGATCCCAGGATGCTAAGATCATGACCTGAGCCGAAGGCAGAGGCTTAACTGACTGAACCACCCAGGCGCCCTGGAATTTCTTCTTTCTTCATCCCACTTGAATCTTTTTTTCCTGTTGGATGTCTCGGTGGGAGTCTGGAAGAAGGCAGGGAGAGCCAAACCGGACTAATGCTCTTCCTTCATCCTCTTCATACCCCAGACTCCACCAACAAGGTCAGCGATGTCCTAAAGCTCTTTGAGGATGGTGAAATGGCTGAATATCTCCAAGGCGATGTGAGTGGAAGCTGGGAAATCCTCTCCTTGCCCAACTCCTCCCATCTTTGATTTTGTTACTCTGCTGGGATCCCCAACTTCCAGGGATTATTCTGGGCCCTCCCCTTTCTGTTCTCCCTCTAGATACCCCAGTGTTCATTGTTACCACAGCTATTGCTATAGGACAAAGCAAGAGATTCTAATTGAAGACTCAGCCTTGAGAAGAAACCATAGTCTGCCTTGGATGCTTCTTAGCTCTACACTTGTCTCTGTCCTTACTACTCCTAATTCTTCAGTCCCTACCTCCCATCCTGCACACTCCCTAGGGTAATGCTTGCTCTCATCATAGGCCATTGGGTACGAGGGATTCCAGCAATTTTTGAAAATCTATCTGGAAGCAGATAACGTTCCCAATCACCTAAGCCTGGCACTGTTTCAATCCTTCAAGATGGGTCACTTAGAAGACACTGTGAAAAATGGTATGGTCATGAAGGTGGGACTGGGCTGGACTTCCAGAAGAAAAGTCAAAAGTAGTATGGGTTTTGGGGTGAAAGTTGAATTGAGTTACATGTTGAAGGCAGGGTTAGGGAAGAGAGGTGAAGGATGGCCATGCTGATCTAGGAGGTGGTGGGAGGAAAGTTAAAGGGAAGAGTTAGAACAAAGGAAAAGAGAGGAGCCAGAGTGGAGAGACCCTAACCCAAGCTCTACTGTCTTTTCTGTAACTAGATGTGGTGTGTCTCAGTGATGTCTCCTGCTACTTTTCCCTTCTGGAGGGTGGCCGGCCAGAAGACAAGTTAGAATGTGAGTTGCCATCCTGGACGAGAAGAGGGGAAGAAAGGAGAGGGGAGGGAACGGGGTATTGTCCAGCCTTACTTCCCTCATTTTTTCAGGATTCCTAAAGGCTGACAGGGCCAGACAAAGGTGGGGCCAGAGAATGGGCCCATTTCCTCTGTTCCCCTAGACTTCTTATCCCTAATGCCATTTACCATAGTCACCCCAGTTCCCATGTCCTATATATTTTCATGTGGGTGGCCTGGGTTTTTCTGGGGTTGTGGGAGGTGTGTTCTGTCTCCCCTTTTAGATTCACCAAGGGTGGAATCTGGGCCTCCTTCCCCTCCCTTTTTGCCTCTTTTCTCAGTCCCAGTGCCAGACTCTGGGCTCTTCATCTAAAATATGTCTCCCACCTCTCTAGTTCCCCTGTATTCTGTTATGAATTTGCGGGGTATCCCTCACAAACTGACCCCAGACCCCCTAAAACACCCTACAGTCACCTTCAAGCTGTACGACACGGACAGAAATGGGATCCTGGACAGCTCAGTGAGTTGGGGGACCCGTATGCTGACCAAGGGAGTATGTGTCCATTTGTCTGTGCCCTCCTGTCCCAACTCTTCCAGGATCTTAAGAAGCAGAGGAAGCTACAGAGAGAAGCCAAGTCCTCCAGGACTAAATTTGGGAGTGGGTACCCAGATCTTGGCTCCTAAAAGAGGAGGCTAGAGACATGGATCGGGGGCTGCCTTGTGAACAGACCAACACACATAGACACTTATTTATGTGGCAGAGACATCTGAGAATGAGAGGTGGCTCTTGGGGTGGAACCCAGGAACCCTGATTTCTAGAGAAGAGTTTGAATGGTGGTAGCGAGGTGGGATATGGCTGTGGCTCTTACCTCTTGGCCCCCAGGAAGTGGACAGAATCATCATACAGATGATGCGAGTGGCTGAATACCTGGATTGGGATGTGTCTGAGCTGAGGCCGGTAAGGCAGTTTTTCCTTCATGTCCCTCCTTGTGCCTTCTCCCTGGTGAGTCCTGCAACATTACCCCATTTCTGACAGGCAGCTGGGTTCCCTTGGTGAGGATGACTGGGCTGGATGTCCTGGAGGGGGCAGAGGTGTCAGATCTGAGGGGCCGCTCACACCAAAAGTCCCCTCCATTCCTGGCTCAGATTCTTCAGGAGATGATGAAAGAGATTGACTATGATGGCAGCGGCTCTGTCTCCCTCGCCGAGTGGCTCCGGGCTGGGGCCACAACCGTGCCACTGCTAGTGCTGCTGGGTCTGGAGATGGTGAGTAGGAGAGTCCTGTGGGACGGGTAGGATAGCCGCCTTGGGTTGTGCGTGCCAAAGCCTGGCGCTCTAAGGGCTTAGGCGCTCCCTAGTATCTGCTGTGTCCTCCCAGACTCTGAAGGACAATGGGCAACACCTGTGGAGACCCAAGAGGTTCCCCCGACCCGTCTACTGCAACTTGTGCGAGTCGAGCATTGGTCTTGGCAAACAGGCGCTGAGCTGTAACCGTGAGTGATGGCGTCCGGGGGTGTGCAGGCAGACGGGGAGCCCAGCTACCTGCAGGAGCATGCTGCTTTGACCTTTGAGAGATCTGGGTTTGAGTTCTGGGCTCTGCCATTGGCTAGTTAGGTGGGAGAGCCACACAACTTTTTCTTTCTTTCTTTCTTGAAGTGCAGTTGGCACATAATGTTACATTATTTTCAGGTTTACAACATAGCCTCATAACTTCTTTAAGCCTCAATGTAAAATGAGGGTTCCTCGAGTGAAAAGGAGGTAACTGTGAGCATTAAATAAATGGATGCAAGGGAAATACTTAACATGCTACATGTACATCCTGTTAAGTCTGCAATAAAAATTAGCTGCTATTATTATTGTTATTGCTATTGTTAAATCTAGGCCTCCTTTGCATCTTCCAGCTGAGCTCCTGGCATTTAGAAGGAGTGGGGGTAGGCATGTGTAGCAGTTGCTCTTTCATGGGGAGGAGTGAGCGAAAAACGCAGGTCTTGGAGGTGGGCCCCCCACCTCCAACTTTAATCCTCTACCACACTCTCACAGCAAGGGCTTATATGTCTTGTTTAAGGTAATGATCCAGCCTTACACCCAGGTAAGGAGGAGATGGGGGAGGGGCTGTAACTAAGGCTCTGACTCTCTTCCTTCTCGCCCAGTCTGTAAGTACGTTGTTCATGACCAGTGTGCCATGAAGGCCTTGCCTTGTGAAGTCAGCACCTATGCCAAGTCTCGGAAGGACATTGGTGTGAGTGATCCCATGCCCACCCCAATACTACCCGCACGCTGGCCTTGCCCTTGGCCTGTTGCTGCCCTCAGCTCTTTCCCTAGTCCCTGCTTAGACCCTCTCAGACAAGGGATTGCCTTTCTCCTCAAGATCCAATCACATGTGTGGGTGAGAGGAGGCTGTGAGTCTGGCCGATGTGACCGCTGTCAGAAGAAGATCCGCATTTACCACAGTCTAGTTGGACTGCATTGTGTGTGGTGCCACCTAGAGGTCAGTTTGGGAGCTCTCCAGCCTCTGCTCTAGGGCTCCTCCTGGAAACCACTCTCTGCACGGGTCTCCCTGACTGCATCTGCCTGGTAGCCACAGTTGCCCTTGCTCCCACGGGCTCTCTTTTCAGTACTAGACCCTTAGAGTTGAGAGGTGACGAGTTTCCTCCAGAATGTCTGTATGCCCACCTTGTCTTTCAGATTCATGATGACTGCCGGTCAGCCATGGGTCATGAGTGTGACTGTGGTCTGCTCCGGGATCACATCCTGCCCCCGTCTTCCATCTATCCCAGTGTCCTGGTGAGACCCTTGGGCAGTGGCTAGGAGAGGACAGGAGCAATGCTTCCTGATTTAAATGTGTGCACACACACGCACATGCACACCCCATGACCTTTATAGCAGAGAGCCTATACTTTTAGGATTCAGGTCAGACCCTTATCTGTTTAGGTATTCACATGTAATCCAATTTTCCTTTTCCTTTGCTTCCCTCCCTTTCTAGGCCTCTGGGCAGGAGCGTAAGACTAGCAAAACAAGCCAGAAGACCATGGATGACTTAAATTTGAGCACCTTTGAAGCTCTGCGGGTACATGAAGGGGGTGGGTTTTTCTTGGCTGGAGTCCTCATAGGAGGGAGTGAAGTAAAAGAGGTGGGGAATGGCGCTTTTTCTCCACAAGCCCCCCTGTGGTAGGGGAGGGAGAAAGTATCTTTGGGGACAGGCCAGCCTTTTGCCACTGTCTCCGGGGCCCATCATAACTCTGAGAAAATCCTGTTTTCCTTATCCTTGTTTTTTTCCCAAATGCAGATTGACCCTGTTTCTAACACCCACCCACTTCTGGTCTTTGTCAACCCTAAGAGTGGCGGGAAGCAGGGGGAGAGGTGAGATGAGATATACTGGGTTCTTCTAAGATGGAGGAAGACCCATAGAGGTTGGGAATCTGTGTGTATGGAGGGGACATACCTTGAGGAAGACATCAAGAGTGGAGTACAGACTATCCATCCCCTACCATAAATTTTCCTTTTTCCCTTGTACAGGGTGCTTTGGAAATTCCAATATCTACTAAATCCTCGACAGGTATTCAACCTCCTAAAGGATGGTCCTGAGCCAGGGTGAGTATCGGTTGGGAGCTATATCGTAGGGTTTGTATGTGTCTGCCTGTGTGTGTTGGAAGAGAGAAGAAAAGAATACATGTTGAGAGGACGGGGCTGGGGACCCCAAGAAAGCAGAATTCAGAATGCTGCTTTTACTAGTGTAGCTGGGTTTCCCCATACCCCTGAGTTCTCTGGTTCATCTTCATTCTGCTCTCAAAACATAAAGATACCAGTTTCTCCCTAACCACTGAGGAGTGGCTATAACTTTCTCCATTATGTTTTTTCTCTGACCTTAATAGAAACAAGTCTTTGACAAAGGGAAAGGGGGTCCTAACGAATGAGAGATAAGAAGTAATTTGCCTGTTCAGGAATTGGTAGACTCAGTCCTACTGTCCTTCCTCATCTTGTCTCTTCCCTTTTATCTCAGGCTCAGATTCTTCAGGGATGTTCCTGGTTGCCGGATTTTGGTGTGTGGTGGAGATGGCACAGTAGGCTGGATTCTAGAGACCATAGGTCAGTATAGGGAGAGGCTCTGGGAAGGCACTGGGGCACTGGCCTTCTAGAGCTAACTCTCTCCATCCATCCCCTGACCTGTTTCCCTAGACAAAGCCAATTTGCCTGTTGTGCCTCCCGTTGCTGTGTTGCCCCTGGGCACTGGAAATGATCTGGCTCGTTGCCTAAGATGGGGAGGTGGTAAGTCATTAGAAATTATTTTCCTGGGAGATGGGGGGAGTTGAGTAGGAAGGGAAAGGCACATAGAGAAGGTGTGTAGGCACTGTTATAGAAAGAGCATTGCAGAAGAAGAGAGGCACAGATCAGAGATTACCAAAGTGGAATGTCCCCAAGGAAGAAAGCTTGAGATGAGGCAAAAACCACAGTTTGAACCTAGAAGGGTCAGGGTGACAGTTCTCTTCTCTATATGCCAAAAAATATTTTTTCATATTTTTATATTTTATCCCAACCAACTCTCAGGGCTCAGAGAATCAAGAAATACGGAGGACAATGTGGGAATAAGAAAGGTTGTATAAAACCTAAACCAGACGTTCAGTGATGGAGCTAGCAAGGAGCTTGGCTGTGATTCCTTCGACCACTCAGCCAGTTAATCAGGGGTCATTCATTCATTGATAATCATTTTTTCCCAAGTCAATTGCAACATAAATATACAGCGGTTTCTGGACTCTAATGTCCCTTCAAACATAATGAGTTCAAGGGATGGTATTGGTAGATAAAGAGATCATGGTGGGGCAGGTTGAGTTTGAGTTGTCTTTGTTTGAGGCTCTTGGACTCAGAGTCTAGCTCGGAGGTCTTGCAGAAGTTATAGAATAGGGGTCTGCTAAGGTGAGTGAAAGGCATTCTAGGTAGTTGTGTGAGGCCAAAGGAGCCACCAAACAGCATGGTAGTGCATACATTAGGGAGTTTGAGTCATTTGTTCTGAGTGGGACATGCAGTGCAAGGTGAGGAATGGGGAGAGGAAGGACTGAGTTGAACCAGGTCCAGATTATGGAGGGTCACAAATGCTGTGCTGAGGATTTTTTTTTATTTTTTTACTTTATCCTGCCAGAGATTGAAAGCAGACAGCCCACAGAAATGATTTGTATAGTTTTGCATTGTTTGCCTTGCCGTGTTTTAAATTTTTTAAGCCTTGCTTATTTCTAAGAAGTGGGTCATGTATTCCTCAGTTCACCACTATCTTCTCGGCTCCCAGCTATTGGCTCATTCACTTCACCTTTCTAGGCACTGAGGCATTTGAATGTGCAAACCCTGAACCATAGGAAACCTTTTTTTTTTTTTTTACTATTTTATTTGAGAGAGAGAGCAAGCAAGAGAGAGAACACAAGCAGGGGGAGTGGCAGAGGGAGAGGGAGAAGCAGACTCCCCACTCAGCAGGGAGCCTAATGCAGGGCTGAATCCCAGGGCCCTGGGATCATGACCTGAGCAGAAGGCAGACGCTTAACCAACTGAGCCACCCAGGTGCCCCACAGGGAACTCTTAAACTCATGAAAAATATAACTCAAAGAAAAAATAGGTATACACACACACACACACACACACACACACATATATGTGTGATATATGTGCCTATTTATATATACTTATGTATATAAATTATGTCCTCTCTATGTATAGATATGTAAAAAATTTGTGTGTATATAAAATATTATTCCAGAATGTAGAAATGTCTCTGAGGACATATTATAATCTAAATCTCGTATATAGGGGCACCTGGGTGGCTCAGTTGGTTAAGCATCTATCTTTGGCTCAAGTCATGATCCCAGGGTCCTGGGATTGAGCCCGGTGTCAGGCTCCCTGCTCAGCAGGGAGTCTGCTTCTCCCTCTCCCTCTGACCCTTCCCCCTGCTCATGCTTTCACTCATTCTCTTTCTCAAATAAACAAAATCTTTTTTTTTAATATAAATATTGTATATAAACATAAGGACCATTTTTTTTACCAGTTTTTTTTTAGATTTATTTATTTGAAAGAGAGTGAGAGTGAGCAGGAAGAGGGACAGAGGGAGAGGGAGGGAGATAGAGGGAGAGAAACAGACTTCCTGCTGAGCACGGAGCCCAGATCCCCTCTTGGGGCTCAATCCCACTATCTGAGATCATGACCTGAGCCAAAATCAAGAGTTGGACACTTAACAGACTGATCCATCCAGGTGCCCCTGGCCAGTTTTTAAATCTTCAACATCTAACTTTTGGTTTACTTAAAATATTAGACACTTTGAAATTGTGTATTTAGGGTCTTCACTGTGTGTTCTGCAAATGAGACTCTCACAGCAGTTTCTGCCAATTCAACCTCAGTCATGAAATAATGATATAAATACAACACTAAATTTGTGTTTGAAAATTTGTGTTGATATTGAAAAAAATCATAAGATTTGAAAAAGAGATGAAAGGAGTACCTCATCCTGAGTGCCTGGGTGGCTCAGAGGGTTAAGTCTCTGCCTTCGTTTCAAGTCATGGTCTCAGGGTCCTGGGATCAAGTCCCACATCAGGCTTTCTACTGGGTGGGGAGCCTCTTTCTCTGCCTGCCTTTCTGCCTACTTGTGATCTCTCTCTCTGTCAAATAATAAATAAAATCTTAAAAAAAAAAAGGAGTACCTCAGTGGGAGCTTTGCAGAGGATGGATTGGAGGAAGGAGACAAGATAAAAAATTATCAGTATTGCAATAGTCTGGTCAAAAGCCAATGAACACCAAAGCAAAGACAACAGCAGTGCAGTTCATGATGGGAAACCATGATACTTGGTAACCAATGGGTTGTAGAGGAGGAGAGGACAATCTAGAACATTTTCTGGTTTGTGGACTGAGCATATGGGATGCCACTTAAGACAGAGCATATGGGAAGAGAACCAGTTTAAGGAAGATCAATTCCATTTTGGACATGTTAAGTTGAGGTGTCAGTGGAGCACTTAGGTGGAAATGTGTGGTGAGTAGTTACAAACAGGTATTAGGAAGATACATGTTTGAGAGTCATCTGCTCCTAGGAGATAACTGACATCCTGAGAGTAGATGGGTTACCCCAGGGAAAGAGAAAGAAGAGGAGAGGAACAAGGATGAAATATCCAACTTAAACACCCTATTCAACAGTTGAGCAGAGGAAAATCCATTATTAAAGACGTCTGTGTTCATGTACTATTGTTACTATTAGAAATCACCATAAACAGCGGCTTAAAACACCACCAATTTATTGTCATACAGTTCCGGAGCTCAGACATCCAAAATAGGTCCCACTGTGCTAGAATCAAGGTGTTGTCAGGGCTGTGTTTTTTCTAGAGGCTGTAGGAGAGAATTCTTTGCCTTGCCTTTTCTGGTTTCTAGAAGCTGCCTGCATTCCTGGGCTCATGGCGCCACTTCCAAGCCACAGTGTTTTCACTCCAACCTCTGTTTCCATCGTCACATCACCTTCCATGACTCTTATATCTTACTTTCATCTTTCATTTATAAATAAAGACCCCTGTGATTATATTGGGGCTGCCCAGATAATCCAGGATAATCTCCCCACTTAAAAATCTTTAATGCCCGGAGTAGGGGCAGCTGGCTGGCTCAGTCAGTAGAGAAGGCGACTCTTGATCTCCAGGTCATAGCATTCAAGCCCCATGTTGGGTATAGAGCTTACTTTAAACAAAAAAATCCTTAATTTAATCATATTAGCAAATTCTCATTTGCCATGTAAGGCAACATATTCACAGACTCTGGAGATAAGAATATGGATATCTTTGGGGCACCTGGCTGGCTCATTCATTAGAGCATGCAACTCTTGATCTTGGGGTTGTAGTTCCGAGCCCCACATTGAGTGTAGAAATTACTTAAAAATAAAATCTTTCAGAGGCACCTGGGTGGCTCAGTTGGTTAAGTGACTGCCTTCGACTCAGGTCATGATCCTGGAGACCCAGGATCGAGCCCCATATTGGGCTCCCTGCTTGGTGGGAAGCCTGCTTCTCCCTCTCTCACTCCCTCTGCTTGTGTTCCCTCTCTAGCTGTATT
Source organism: Spilogale gracilis (assembly GCA_004023965.1). Classification (NCBI taxonomy): domain Eukaryota; kingdom Metazoa; phylum Chordata; class Mammalia; order Carnivora; family Mephitidae; genus Spilogale; species Spilogale gracilis. The sequence goes on from PITA01001145.1 coordinate 150,345, forward strand.
TCTCTCTATCAAAGAAATAAAAATCTTTTTTAAAAAATCTTTTTTAAAAAAGAACATAGAGCACCTTGGTGGCTCAGTCAGTTGAGCGTCTGACTCTTGGATTTTATATATATAAGATTTATTTATTTAACAGAGAGAAACACAGCTAGAGAGGGAACACAAGCAGGGGGAGTGAGAGAGAGGGAGAAGCAGCCTTCCCACTGAGCAGGGAGCCCGATGTGGGGCTCGATCCCTGGAGTCCGGGATCATGACCTGAGTCGAAGGCAGTTGCTTAACCAGCTGAGCCACCCAGGCACCCCTGACTCTTGGTTTTGACTCAGGTCATGATCTCCAGGTGGGAAGATTCCAGGCTGGGCTTCCAGCTCAGCGGGGAATCTGCTTCCCCTCTCCCCTCTGCCCCTTCCCCCTATTCATGCACAAAGGCGAATGTGTGTGTGCTCCTTTGTCTGAAATAAATATTTTTTTAAACAAGATTGCAGACATCTTTCAGGAGCCACTATTCTACCTACCAAAGACAGTAAGAAGGAACAGTCAGAGAGGGTCCTCTGTAGCTTAGAGAGTGGTATTTTAGAGGCCGAATGAGGAGTTGCATGAGTTAGAAAAGAACTAAAGATATATGTTGGTTTTGGCAGGAATTATTGGCAATCTTTGCCAGTGAGTTTCAGCAGAGTGGCATGGTGAAAGGCAAATTACAGTGGGTTGTACCATCAGTGGAATGTGAGGAAGTGGGGACTTACTTTTTTTAATCTTTTTTTTCCTGATTACAAAAATAATACATCCTTGTGGTAAAAAATAATTCAAACATCTCAGATATATATGCCAATAAATTTCCCTGTAATCTACTCCCTAAAGTTTTGGAATCTATTCCTCCATGTTTTTCTTTCTAGACACCTACCAATATGTACTTAAACAATGAGATCATTTTATTGATGTTTTTCTTCTTTTTTTTAAACTAAACAGTTCATTATGGTTATCATTTATATTTCACTACAGTCAGATTTACCTCACTCTTTTTACTACTGAGTAGCATTCCATTGTGTGACTATGTCATAATTCATTTAACCAGTCCCCTATTGATAGACATTTGGGTAGTGACCAGTGTTTTATTACCAACCATGCTGCAGTGAACATGTTGCACGTTTATGTCTGCACACAGATGTGAGAATTTCTCTAGGAGATAGAACTAGAATTGCTGACTCAAAGAGTAGGAACCCTTTACATTTAAAGTTATTTTCGTTTACAAGCTTTACAGATAGGGGCGCCTGGGTGGCTCAGTTGGTTAAGCGACCTGCCTTCAGCTCAGGTCATGATCCTGGAGTCCTGGGATTGAGCCCCACATTGAGCCCCACATCGGGCTCCCTGCTCAGTGGGAAGCCTGCTTCTCCCTCTCTCACTCCCCCTGCTTGTGTTCCCTCTCTGGCTGTGTTTCTCTCTGTCAAATAAATAAAATCTTTTTAAAAAATAAATAAAAGCTTTACAGATAAAAGACAGACAAAAGTTACACAAGTAATATATCAGTACATTTTCACTGTAAAAGACTTTACAAAGTAAAATACATAAGTGTTCACAAATAGGTCTCCTCCCCCTACTCCCTACCAAATCCCATGTCCTTCCCTAGAGATAACCACTATATCCTATTTGTATTCATTTTCTTTACGTAGTCTTTATATGTATACACACACACACAACTTGTTTTTCAAAGATTTTATTCCTTTTTTTTAGAAAGGAGAAATTTTTAAAGATTTTATTTATTTATTTGACAGAGAGATCACAAGTAGGCAGAGGCAGGCAGAGAGAGAGGAGGAGGCAGACTCCCTGCTGAGCAGAGAGCCCGATGCGGGCCTCAATCCCAGGACCCTGAGATCATGACCTGAGCCGAAGGCAGAGGCTTAACCCACTGAGCCACTGAGGCACCCCAAAGATTTTATTTCTTTATTTGATAGAGAGAAACATAGCCAGAGAGGGAACACAAGCAGGGGAAGTGAGAGAAGGAGAAGCAGGCTTCTCGCTGAGCAGGGAGTCCGATTCAGGGCTCGATCCCAGGACTCCAGGATCATGACCTGAGCCAAAGGCAGCCAGCTGCCTAACCAACTGAGCCATGCAGGCATCCCAGGTGGAGAAATTCCTAAAAGTGAAATTGTTGCCTCAAAGTATTTGTTTTGATAAAATTTAATAACATTGTGATAAAAATTGCAAAATTACCTTCCAAAAATGGAATACCACTTTATGCTCCAACTAACAGCACATGAGAGTGCTGGTTTACTCATAATCACATTAACATTTGGTTTTCCCAATCTCTTTATACTTTTTCAGTATAATAGGCAACAAAAAGTTAACCAATTGTTTTAATTTACAGTTGTTTAATTGTTAGTAATACTGAGCATCTTTTTAAAAAGATTTTCTTTATTTATTTGAGAGAGAGAGCGAGCAGGAGCAGGGGCAACATTAGAGGGAGAGGGAGAAGCAGACTCCCCACTGAGCAAGGGGCCTGACACGGGACTCCATCCCAGGACTCTGGGATCATGACCTGAGCTGAAGGCATATGCTTAACAACTGAGCCACCCAGGTACCCCAATACTGAACATCTTTAATCTGCATATTAACCATTTGTATTTCTTTTCCTGTGATCGGCTTATTTGTGTTATTTGCCCATTTTTTAAAAGACTTTATTTATTTGAGAGAGAGAGAATGAGAGAGAGCATGAGAGGAGAGAAGGTCAGAGGGAGAAGCAGACTCCCTGTGGAGCTGGGAGGCGGATGTGGGCCTTGATCCCAGGGTTCCAGGATCATGACCTGGGCCGAAGGCAGTGGCTTAACCAACTGAGCCACCCAGGTGCCCTGTAATTTGCCCATTTTCTATTGACTTTTTAAAAAATATTTTATTTAAAAAAATATTTTATTTATTTATTTGACAGAGAGAGAGAGAGATCACAAGTAGGCAGAGAGGCAGGCAGAGAGAGAGGAGGAAGCAGGCTCCCTGCTGGGCAGAGAACCTGATGTGGGCCTTGCTCCCAGGACGCTGAGATCAGGACCTGAGCTGAAAGCAGAGGCTTTAACCCACTGAGCCACCCAGGCGCCCTTCTATTGACTTTTTAGATTGAGTGATTTATAAGCATTTTTTGGATGTTGGTGAAATTAATCTGTTGTATGTGCTGCAGATATTTTTTCCCAGTTTGCATTTTTCTAAGTGTGTGTTTATTTATTTAACCATACAGAAGTTTTAAATTTTAAAGATTTACTTATTTATTAGGATGCCTAGGTGGCTCAGTTCTTAAGTGTCTGTCTTTGACTCAGGTCATGATCCCAGGAGCCTGGGATGGAGTCCCATATCCCAATCCCTGGAAGGCCTGCTTCTCCCTCTCCCACTCCCTCTGTTTGTGTTCCGCCTCTCGATGTCTCTCTCTCTGTGTCAAATAAAAATCATTTTCTAAAAAAATTGTATTTATTATTTGAGAGAGAGTGTGTTCATGTGTGCATGGTGGGGGAGGGGCAGAGGGAGAGGAAAAGAAAGAATCCCAAGCAGACTCCCCACTGAACATGGAACCTGATGTGGGGATCAACCCCACAACCCTGATATTGTGACCCTAACCAAAACCAAGACTCGGATGCTCAACCAACTGGGGCACCTAGGAGCCCCAGGAAGTTTTAAATTTTAGTATAATTGTATTTACCAGGGACACCTAGGTTGCTCAATTGCTTAAGCATCTGCCTTCGGCTCAGGTCATGATCCCAGGGTCCTGGGATTGAGTCCCATGTGGGGCTCCTTGCTCAGTGGGGAGCCTACTTCTCCCTTTGTCTGCCACTCCCCCTGCTTGTGCACTCTCTCTGACAAATAAATAAATAAAATATTTTAAAAATTTGTATTTATTAGTCTTTTCCTTTTTTGGCTCCCAGTTTTGTATTATGCTCTAGAATGGCCTTTTCCACTCAAAGATTTAAAAACCATGCACTCATGTTCTCTGCTAGTACAAATTCTGCTTCATTTTTTTGCAATTAAATTCTTTGGCCCATCTTGAATTTACTTTGGTATAAGGAGTGATTTCTACATCCAGCACCTTTTATTGAATAATCTGTCTTTTTCTCATGTCTTTGAAATGCCATCATATACTCAAGTCCCATATATTTTTGAGGCTATTTATAGGCTCCTGGATCCTTACTACTGAACAGTTTATTCTATTCCCTGTGCCAGTGTTGCATTGTTTTGATACCACTGCCTCATACTGCATTGTCTCTGGTAGAATAGGGAAAGAAAGTGTGTGTGTGTGTGTGTGTGTGTGTGTGTGTGTGTGTGTGTGTGAGAGAGAGAGAGAGAGAGAGAGAGAGAGAGAGAGTGTGAGAGAGAGAGAAAGAATCCTTATTCATCACTCATCTTTTTTAGCATTTTGTATTTTCCTGGCTGTTATCTCTAATCTTTCAGATGAACTTTGGTGTCATTGTTAAATGAACTTTGGTGTATCCTAATAAATACACACATTGGAAACTTAGACTATGACAGTGTGGAAAAAAGGATCACCAGGGGCTGACCTTAAGACTGCTCCATGGGAGGGGCACCTGGCTGGCTCAGTCAGTAGAACAGCAACTCTTGGTCTCAGGGTTGTAAGTTTGAACTCCATGTTGGACATAGAGCTTACATTTAAAAAGAGAGAAAGACTTTCCGTGGCGAAAGCGCTCTCACTGACATGGTGAACGTTCCTAAAACCCACCGGACTTTCTGCAAGAAGTGTGGCAAGCACCAACCCCACAAAGTGACACAGTACAAGAAAGGCAAAGATTCTCTTTATGCCCAAGGAAAGCAGCGTTATGACAGGAAGCAGAGTGGCAATGGTGGGCAGACTAAGCCGATTTTCCAGAGAAAGGCTAAAACTACAAAGAAGATTGTGCTGAGGCTTGAATGTGTTGAGCCCAATTGCAGATCTAAGAGAATGCTGGCTATTAAGAGATGCAAGCATTTTGAACTGGGAGGAGATAAGAGAAAGGGCCAAGTGATCCAGTTCTAAGCTTCATATTGTTAAATTATGAAGACAGTAAAATACTGAGTTAATGTATCATTTGGTTGTAATTGGCCTTTTAAGAGGGAAATAAACTGGTGCCATCAGTAAAAAAAAAAAAAGAGAGAGAGATTGGTCCACAGGAGCTAGGACCAATCACCCTGCCCCTTCTTTGTTTTTTGTTTTTTTTAATATTTTTATTTATTTATTTGACACAGAGAGAGATCACAAGTAGGCAGAGAGAGGAGGAAGTCTCCCTGCTGAGCAGAGAGCCCGATGCAGGCCTCAATTCCTGGACCCCAGATCGTGGCCTGAGCCGAAGACAGAGGCCTTAACCCACTAAGCCACCCAGGCGCCCATGCTGTTTGTTTTTTTAAAGATTTTTTAAATTTATTTGACACAGAGAGAGAGATCACAAGTAGGCAGAGAGAGAGAGAAGGAAGCAATCTCCCTGCTGAGCAGAGAGCCCAATGAGGGCCTCGATCCCAGGACCCTGAGATCATGATCTGAGCCAAGGCAGAGGCTTTAACCCACTGAGCCACCCAGGCCCCCTGCTTTGTTTGTTTGTTTTTAAGATTTTATTTATTTATTTGTCAGAGAGAGGGAGAACACAAGCGGGGGGAGCTGCAGGCAGACAGAGAACCAGGCTCCCCACTGGGCAAGGAGCCGGACGTGGGACTTGATTTCAGGACCCTAGGATCATGGCCTGAGCTGAAGGCAGATGCTTAACCTACTGAGCCACTGAAGCATCCTGCACCCTGCTGTTTCACTGGCTAGTGTTAGGACGGCCTGCAGAAGCAGGGCACAGGATTTCTGGGAATCTGTGGGGCTGGAAGCTGAGGAGAGGGCCCTCTGAGACCCATGCCTCAGTTCTAACCTGTCTTCTCCTCCATCCTTAGGATATGAGGGACAGAATTTGGGCAAGATCCTCAAGGATTTAGAGATGAGTAAGGTGGTACATATGGATCGATGGTCCGTGGAGGTGATACCTCAACAAACTGAAGAAAAGAGTGACCCAGTCCCCTTTCAAATCATCAATAACTACTTCTCCATTGGTGTGGTCAGTTGAAGTGGGCTGTGGGGGCTAGGGAAGAAGTATGGGTTAAGCAGCAAGAAACTACAGATGGTTAGAAAGAGGGGGTAGAGCTTAAGGGAGCTGTGACATAGGGAAATGGTGGGTGGGGTACATGGTGAGAGTTGCAAGAAAAGAACATGGGACAAACGGCTACCGAATGGGGGAGTGTTCTGTGCCAAGAGAGGAAGCAGGCCTCTGATCCTACATGCCCTGAACTCCCCAGGATGCCTCTATTGCTCACCGATTCCACATCATGCGAGAGAAATATCCGGAGAAGTTCAACAGCAGGTGAGGGAAAGGAGGGTGGGGTGGACATACACAGTGGCAGGGACCAGGTTATGGCCAAGTTTGCCTCAGAGCTTGCACGGGCAGTGGCACCTCTGAGAAGCCCCTCAGGCAAGGCCATCCTCTTCCCTAAAGGACCAGAGTCAAGAGGCTGATATCCTTCCCTGTCACTTAGCCCTCCTCTGCCAGCACTGTGTAACTTGTCCCTTCCTTCTTGGGCCTTATTTGGGGCTGATGTAGAATGAAGAACAAGCTATGGTACTTTGAATTTGCCACTTCTGAATCCATCTTCTCAACATGCAAAAAGCTGGAGGAGTCTTTGACAGTCGAGGTGGGTGTGATGAGACCCAACCCTATATGCTTTTCACTTATATCTTAGTCTCTCCTTCCACGGGTGCCCTCAGGAACTTCCCCTATTTATTTATTTGACACAGAGAGAGAGAGAGAGATCAGAAGTAGGCAGAGAGGCAGGCAGAGAGAAAGGGGGAAGCAGGCTCTCTGCTGAGCAGAGAGCCAGATGTGGGCCTTGATTCCAGGATCCTGAGATCATGACCTCAGCCAAAGGCAGAGGCTTAATCCACTGAGCCACCCAGGCGCCCCAACTTCCCTTATTCTTAAACCTATACTTTGACCTTCCAGCTCTCCAATCCCAATTTCCCAGGTTCTCAATATGCTGGTCCCTATTTCCTGCCATCCTTTACAAACCCCCAATTCCTGGCCTTCCCAGTTCATCATCTGGTAGAGGGCAGGACGGCATCCATGATTATACCAGGAGGTAAGGACTTATGCTCTCCTCTTCTCAGATCTGTGGGAAACCACTGGATCTGAGCAGCCTGTCACTAGAAGGCATCGCAGTGCTGAACATTCCTAGCACGCATGGTGGTTCCAACCTCTGGGGTGACACCAAGAGACCTTCTGGAGATACTCATGGGATCAACCAGGCCTTAGGCACTACAGCTAAAGTCATCACTGACCCGGATATCCTGAAAACCTGTGTACCAGGTGAGCAGTCTTGGACAGGACCAAGGGGAAGGTGTGGCTCCCTTTGGAGGCATCCCACTCCTACAAAACTTATCTCCTTACATCCCACCCACAGACCTAAGCGACAAGCGGCTGGAAGTAGTAGGGCTGGAAGGTGCAATTGAGATGGGCCAGATTTATACCAAGCTCAAGAGTGCTGGACATCGGCTGGCCAAGTGCTCTGAAATCACCTTCCAGTAAGGAAAACTCTGGCCAGGGGCTCTGAGGGAAAGAGTAGGGCCAGGAGAGCAGAAGGGTCATGGGGATGGTAGGGAGGAGCTGTGCTAGATCTTCCTCAGTAACAAAGGGTCTCAAAACCAAGCTAAGAAACAGAGTTTGGGTATTCAGTTGGTAAAGAAATCTCCACCAATCTGCCTTGGCCTTCCGCAGCACCACAAAAACCCTCCCCATGCAAATTGATGGAGAACCCTGGATGCAGACACCATGTACAGTGAGTATGGCCTTTGCCTGCCCAAAACTGAGCCCTCAGGCTTCAGGGATCCTAAACCTCCATTCCACAGCTTCCTTACTCCATCCCAATGTCTCAAGTTCCCCTGCGCACCCTTCCTCCCAAGTCATGATTTCTTAGCCTCCGGCCTTCCTGCCATGGCCTCTCTAGGACCCTGGCAACTCCCCCTCACCCCACACATTTACCCTCAGATCTCTACTGCTCCAGTCCCAAGGGAACCAGGTCCTGCCTCTGAACATGCCCCCTTCCCTTCCAGATCAAGATCACCCACAAGAACCAGATGCCCATGCTTGTGGGCCCACCCCCACGCTCCTCCAATTTCTTTGGCTTCTTATGTTGAGGGGGACACCTCAGCCTCCAAGCCAGCCTTGAACCCACCTCTTCATCCCTGGACTCTACGCCTACGCTCTGTACATTGCTGCCACGCCCTCCTGCCAGCTCAGGGGAGTGTTCTCCCACCCTCACAGTATTTATTATCCTTGCATCACCTCTACTATTCCCCATGCACACATGCGTGCAAGCGCACATACACACACACACACACACACACACACACACACACACTGAAAGTGCTTCATCTGAATAAAATGATTTTCCCCCTCCACTGGGGATATCTGTTAAATAAATGGTACATCTCCTTCCCATATACCTCCCCTCCTCAAATGACACAGATGATCCCAGCAGCAAGGAAAAAAACAGCACCAGGTTCTCAGTATTTATTTCAGGTAATGGTAGTCTCCAGGGGAAGACTGGAGAAAAGATAGGCATTGCCGTCCACCCTTGGCAAATCACAGCATCACATGAGAATACTCAGACCTGCTGCTGCCCACTGAGGAGGGGCCTCTTCTCACCAATGGGGCAAGAGTGGAAGACCCGGGGCAGACGTAGCCAGTAGGTACTACCACGTGGCACCTGGGGAAGGGAGAGAGCTGAGCCCCGCTTCAGAAATCTTCGCCTGAAATTGGGAGAAGGGAGAAACTGATTAGTAATGGACAAGGGAAGCCTATCTGTACTTCTCCACAAAAGAAGCCCCAGGTTTACTTGACCTTGATCCTAGCTCCCCCGACCCTTCTCACCAAGATTCATCTTCTCTTGTGTTTATGGTAACCCTGTCCATTCCCCTCTTACCCTACAAGCTTCCCTGCTTTGAGGACCTCCGCATTCCAGGCCTGAGGATCTGCCCTTCTCATAGGTAGAGGACTCAGGTCATCCAATTTCCTCCACTCATGATATTATTAATAACAACAGTCATCACTATCATCATTTATTGTACTTCTGCTTCAGAAATGGGTGCTTTACCCACATTATCCATGATCTCTAATCCTGACAATAGCTCCCTTGGGCAGATATTAGTTTTCCTACTTATCAGAGGCTCGGAGACGTTAAGCTGCTTTCCCAAGTTCCATCCAGAGAGACTACAGCTCAGGTCCATTTAACTTACAAGTCTGGGCTTTTCCCCGGATACCATGCTTCTTCAAAAGAAGAGGTGGTTCCTTCTCCTCTTGAGGAAGAATGAGTAGTGGTAATAAGGGAAAGGGGGTTGTGAACTAGTTGGTGGGCCCTCACCTATATATCAGAGATGCAAGCACCATAGCCATCAACACCAGCAAGATGCCCACAAACAGTTGAGCCCGTGCAAGGCCTGCTTCTTGACCTGTGAGTAGAATTCCAGGCACAGCTTTAGTTAGTGTCTGCTCTCTGCCAGACAGCCTCTTTCCACTCCCCCTCTTCATCCTAACTCTTGTCCAAGTACCTACCAGGCATTACAAGCTGGGTGCTGACCATTGCCAGACTGTTGGCATCAGCCAAAGACACGTTGAGGCAGTAGGTCCCTGAGCCACCCTTCAGGACTTGGTGCAAAACCAGCTGGCAGGCTGGGCTGGGCGGCACAGGCTGACAGAGCCTCTGGGCAGGGGGCTGGCACCCTGGTGATGAGATGTCCATGCAGGCTTCCTTGGGCAGCCTGCGAGAGGTGTCAGCTTATATCAGGGCAACTGGGAAGGAGCACTAGACACCAGAGAGCAATGCAACAGTCAACCCAAGAGTTCTCAGGACAACCAGTGGGACAACTCACCCTCCTTGGCAAGAAACCGTCAGCTCAAATGCATCCCCTTCACTGGATGGCACAGCCTGCAGGATCTCAGCACTCTCAATACCCCCTGCAAAGCAAGAGTTTGGGTCTGGGATGCCTGTACAGGCCTCTCCAAAGGCCCACAGAGAGGAAGACCTTAGGGCTGCTTTCCCAATCCCATGCCTGCCTTCAAAATAAAACCCCTGGGATTTGAGAGTTCTTGTCCCAGTGAGTAACTCCTTCCAAGGTATGCTTCCACTGGCCAGCCTTAGGCAGTACACACCTCCCTCCAGCAGCCCCTAAAGCAGTCAAGACTCACGGACAATGTCCAGAGTGAGAGAAAAGGAGCCATATCGATACAGAACACAGTCCAGGGGGGTTTGTCGCTTTGCCAGGATTAAGGTAGCTGCACCATCCAGCAGGGGGCTCTGGGAACCTGGCAGGACAGGATTGAAGAGGACGGTCAAGAGACAAATGACTCACCTGGATATAGAGGCCACACAGGCATTTTTCCAGGTAGAGCCAGAGCTGGTGGGTCCAGGCTTGGAATCAGACAAGACCTGGAAAACCTCATTTTATAGATAAGGAAACTAGAGCCCGGAAGGAGGAATGAGCACCCCAGAGTCTCACAGTTAGGAGCAGAGTTGGAGTTTTAAGAAATCCCAGATGTTTATCTTTCCCCACACCATGCTGTGTCCTTGGCTAGACACGACACAAGCTAACACATCTGCCACCGTGTCATGCCTACCTTTTCAGCATTCCTATCACACTTTCAGGTTGACCTGCTTTGGGATAGGAATCCAGGGGTGGGAAATGGTGCCAGAATCTGAGACAGAATATTATCCATTTATACTTGCACAGAAAATGAGATACAATGATTATGTAAATGACCACGGTCCGTGTTCCCTGGCCTGCTCTTTAGGGAATAGCTCTCCTCAGGGACAGAGAAACAACAAGCTCTTGCTCTATGGCCCAGGAAAAGACCCTGGTTTCCTGAGCTCCAGATCTATTCCATGTTACTAAGAGGGACTTGAGGGCCTAAAACTAGTGGAAGCCTCCGACAGGATTCCATTGCTAAGACTGGATAACCTCTGGGGCCTAGGTAAGTCTTTTAGCTCTTTAGAAGTGACAAATGGCCCACCTCAATGAACCTCATTCACACCGGCCCTTTTACCTGTAATACCTTCTGTAGGCACGAATGGGTTGGCATCTTGACCCTCAGGCTCAGTTGTGGACTCCACCAACTCTTCAGTTGTTACCTGTATACCTGTGGTTCCAGAGGGTTCTGTGGTTGAGCTTTCAGGTGTTGTACTTGCGGTCTCTGCAAGGGTAGTACCTATGCCCTCTGAGGTTGGCACGTGCTCAGTTGTAGTGCTTATGCCTTCTGTAGTTATCTCCTGTACAAGTGTGGTGACCTCTGTGGTTGGCATCCGCACAGCTGTGCTTCTGGGAGGTTCCGCGGTTGGCACCTGACCACGTGTAGTACTTCTGACTTCTGCAGTAGGCACTTGCCCAGCTGTGGTGCCAGGGGCCTCTGCAGTTGGCACGTGCCCATCTGTGGTGACTGGAACTGGGGAGGAGCCACAGGAAGTGAGAGGAATGGCAGCCTGCAGCACCACCTGGGCAGTGATTGGGCCAGACTCTAAGTAAGTGTGAGTGACCACAAGTGCTCGAGAGATCAGAGTCCCAGTATGGTCTCCAAAGTCCCAGGTGTAGGAGAGGTCAGCCCCAGTCAAATAGCCACTGGGGTCATGGAGCTGGAGGGCAAAGGTCAAAGGATGATTTCTCAGGAAGTGCTTGTTCCCTCCATCCAAGGCCTGCAGCTGGGACACACTCACGGAGAAGGGCACCTGGTCTGGGATTGGAGCCAGAAAAGGTGAGAACCAGACCTGGGCCACAGCTTCTTTCATAGCCACACCCTCCAACTCAAGCTGACGGGCCCTTCACTGGCTCCAAGCCCTGCATTCTTCTGCCCATGTCTTCCTGGCTCAGCCCCTTTACGTTTACACACCATTTTCCTTTTCCCCATTCCTTTTCCCCCTTTCCCTTCTCTCCTTTCCAGTCAGGCCAGGCCTCCCCATCTTTTACCTCCCTGCAACTGGCTCTGCCCCTTCCTAAAACCTTACCAGTAATGGTGAAGGCTGAGCAGGAGTGAGCAAGAGGCACGTAGCTCTGGGACTCCCGGCGGTGGTAGACAGTCACTTCCATGGTATGTGTGCCCAGCACTGCCTTGCCTGTCACAATGCTCAGTCCCGACACTGGGCCCCCCAGAACTTGCCAGTACTGGCCTGAGGTTTTTGAAAAGAAAAGCAGGGGTGGGGGAGATACTGATCAAAAGGAACGGAGGGGAAGGATTAGGGACAGGGCACCGGAGAAAGAAGGTCAAGTAATGTATTGAGTATGGTTATTTCAGATACTATTTGGAAGGTTGTCCTCTGGGGGTCAGGAAAAGAATCCTGATAAGGGGCTCTATGGGATAGGACAATAAGCTGGAAACAACTATAGTAGAGAGAGTTGGAGGGGACTAGGTGCTATGGAAGAGGAAAGAGCCATGGGGGCAATGAAGACTAGGGAAACTCACAGAGCAAAATGAAATGGGACCAGGTAGGAAGAGGTGATTCCAAGTGTGGATGACTCACCCCAGGTCTTCCAGACATAAACAAAGCTTCTTGTCTGAGACCAAGGGCCCGATGGGCAGGCCCTCCCATCAGGAAAGATGCAGGCATCATCAGGTACCTGGGGATACACTGGCTGTCCTCCCCACACTTGGCTCCCTGAAAGGTAGATACAGAGTCACCCTTGAAACCTGACATTCCTTTCTGTACATCAAAACCCCTAATGGCTCCCATAGAGGAGCTATAGGAACACTCCTTAGCTATATATTTCATTCCTTTGTTATCACCCATTTGGGGTGGTAGCAGAAAGGATGGAAACTGGAATGAAAGATCTGTCTATACTCAATGACAGAGGAAAGAGATGGGAAGAGCTTGTATCAACATGTTTACAGTGGTTTGCCCTAGCTAGTGGGATAAAAACAATAAGGACATCAGCTAACACTTACTGAGCCTCACCTTAGCCTAGGGCAGGCATTAGGCTAAATTCTTTATACATTATCACATCTTAATCCTTAAAACAACCCTTCAAGGTAGGTATCCTTGTATCCTCATTGCACAGATAAGAGAATGGAAGCACAGAATAGTTAAGTAACTTACCCAGGGTAACATTTATAAATTTAAACCCATGTCTGTCTAAACTCTACGTCCACTGGGCCTTCTGTCCCCAGTTTTGCATACCAGCTATTTTTTTGCTTTATCTGTGTTTTCAATTTTTCTACAATGAATATTATAGAATATGTATATAATTTGTTGTGTTTTTTTTTAAAGTAGAGGGGAAGGGGGCACTTCTTGAGCTCACTGGGGACATCACGCAATTTGAGCCCTTGGAATAGGGCCTGGAGTAGAGAGGTACTCACCATTGATGATGGTGTTGTTGGCCCAGACGACCTGCCCATCTGGTAGCACCTTTTGGCTTTTGGGGAAGTGCAGGGCAATAGAGAAGGAGGCATTTGCCCCGACCAGCGTAGGCCCATCATTACTGACCTTCAGGGACACCTGGCCACCTGGGAAGGACTAGCTGCATTAGCTCGGACTCCTCAGTTTTTATTCCCCCTATACCTTTCCCCTTCCCATCTTCCCAAGTTACATTTAACCCAGATCTTGCTCCTTTCTGCACCCCATGCCCTCCCTGGAAATTGCCAAGTTCCCACCTCTCCAGCAGTCAGGTCTCTGCATTTCTGTCCACTCTGGATACAGCTGCCTGTTCCAGGCTTTAGCTGAGAGCTGCCTTGGGATACCAAGCCAGTCCTGGTCTCTGGGTCCTGAAAAGAAGGCCCTATGGATCACCACTAAGTCCTTTGTTAGGGGATAGCCCTGTTCCCATGTCACCCCATTCACTCTCACATTCAAAGTACCTTTTAATTTACTGAATAGCCACCATGTACCAGGCACTGTGCTAGGTACAGAGGACTTAAGAAATGAATAAGACATGGCCCTGAAGGAATTCAAGATATGTCCGTATAATTATAAATAATTCAGGGCACTGTTTAGTATGAGCCATAACAGACATGCACTGAGTACAGCAAAACGACAGCCTAAAGAGATTAGTTCCACTCTGGAGGATTGGGAAGGACCACTGGAGTGAGGAGCTGGCCTGTGGGATCAAGCACTCTGGACAGAAGGACCAACACGAGAGGACGCATGGAGGCAGGGTAGCATGAAGCATGACATGAACTACCAGTGTGGTTGACACATACTGTAAGAGATGAGGCCAAGAAGACAAGTGAAGGCCCTGAGTGCCAAGCAAAGGAGTTCGGCCTTTATTCTGTAGGAAGACCGTGGCAGGTGATTTTGTTTGTTTCACTGAGATATAATTCACAGAGCATAAAGTTTACACTTCAGAAGCTTTTCAAATATAACCAGATCCGTATTTTAGAAAGATCACTGTGGCAAACAGTGTAGAGGATGGATCAGAGAAAGGCAGAGGTTGGGAGTGGGGACCAAGCAGACAAAATTATAACTGACCAAGAGAGAGGTCTGAGAAACAAGGATAGGATGGATCTACATAGGCCTCGCCCAGGTACAACAACTATCAACATTTTGCCACATTTGCGCTATCTATCCTTTGTTGTTGTTTGTTTATTTGTTGGTTAAAGTACTTAGAAGCAAATCCCAGACATCTTGTTTGTTTGTTGTTGTTGTTGTTTTAATAAACATAGTTTCTTCTGTTGTTTTTTTTTTTTTAAGATTTTATTTATTTATTTCTTTATTTGACAGAGAGATCACAAGTAGGCAGAAAGGCAGGCAGACAGAGAGGAGAAAGCAGGCTCCCTGCTGAGCAGAGAGCCTGATGCACCCTGATCCCAAAACCCTGAGATCATGACCTGAGCCAAAGGCAGAGGCTTTAACCCACTGAGCCACCCAGACGCCCAACACCTTGTTTTTTTAACCCTACAATTTCAACGTATCTGTAAAAAATATGAATATTTTCTTTTTTTAAGATTTTATTTATTTATTTGACAGAGAGAAACACAGCTAGAGAGGGAGCACAAGCAGAGGGACTGAGAGAGGGAGAAGCAGCCTTCCTGCTCGGCATGTGGGATTTGATCCCAGGTCTCCAGGATCATGACCTGAGCCAAAGGCAGTCGCTTAACCAACTGAGCCACCCAGGTGCCCCTGAACATTTTCTTAAATAAGCACAGTGTCCACACCGGACAAAATAATAGAACTTAATTCATATGAAAGTTCATGAATATCTAAAAATGTCTTCTTATAATTTAAAAAACCAGTCTCCAAAAAGTAAGCATAATCTTTTAAGAGGCTAAGGCAGACAAGTATGAACAGAATGTTTCCAGAATACATTAAGGAAATAGTAAAAGAAAAAGACTTGAAACAGGGGGAAGTCAGATCAAGGAGAATTTCCTAGAAGTCTGTGAGACCAGGGATCTAGAGAGAGAAAAGGAAGACTGGGATATGATATCTGTATCTTAGCCCAGAAGACACTATCTTCGCTCCATTTCTAATGTGTATTGGAAACCTAGCTGAGTCTCCTGGGGGTGGGGGTGTTTAGAATCATCTCATTGAGCATCTCACCACTAGAGTAAGAGAATCATAAGATATCCCATTCTTTCTTTGCTCCCAACTCTCCCTCCTCAGAGCAGCACGGGACATTCCAGACCCTCTCACCACCCCCACCCCCACCCCTTGCTCCTGTCACGAGGCCCCAATCCCCCAGAGCCTTTTCATGTGATGCTCAGCTGAGACCCCTCTGCCTGTCTCTTCCAGCCCTCAAACAAAAGCCTGAGCTGTGTTCACTCATCCCCATCCCAAAGAGGGGAGGTGGTACCTCCTTACCTTTTCTATCCAATACCACATTCTCTTAGTCCTCACTTAAAATACCCTATCCCAAGTGCCTGAGTCATTCCCTAAGTCTTCCACTTATTCCCTTTTGAAGCCCCTGCTCCAGCTTATTGTTCAGGGAACCTCAGAATTAGGGCCACAAAACCCACTATTCTTTTGCCCTTCCAAGCAGATGGGATTATTTTCAAGCTCAGTCCCAAATCACTACATAGGGAGGGAGCTCAGATGCCCATGTCCTCACTAAATCAAATGGGTGGGAGAAACCTGAAATATTGCTGGTAACTCCCATGAGGAGAGGAAAAAATCAGCAGGTGTGCAACCCCAAATTCACACTTGTTCAGGTCCATCCATCCCACACTCACCTTCTGTGGCCCCCACAGCCAGAACAGCACCCATCACAGCCATACGGAGAAGGCATTTTCTCAGCACCAGATTCATCTTGTTCTTTCTTTCAGCAACGAAAGGCACTGAGGGGCTGGCACAAGCCCCTATATAGGAGAGGGGTGCTCATTTGCATAGCCCTTCCTCCTCTTCCTCCGGGAGAGGCTTGGGAGGGGCAGGAGGACCAGAGAAAGGCCGAACTGACAAAGGATCCTGGTCCCTGGACATCCCGCTACTCAATGTGTTTTTGGTTTCACTGGGTCACTCCCCTTCTTGACTGGGAAATAACTGATTGAAGGTCAGGGGCATAACATGTAATCGACACATAAAATTCATCATAGGCTAGTGAATCAATCTGATTTTTGAGTCAAACCAGTAAACCTCTCAAAGAGACAGAGGCCTTGCACCCCAAAACAGAGAGAGATAGTATAAGATGGGCAGAGGCGCGGGACGAACATCTTTGAGGCCCAGAAAACCCATACTATGAGATTCCTAGCTTCCTGCTTACAAAAATAGGATCTCTGGCCCAGGTGGAATTTAATCTTAGGGCGAGACATATATTCCCTAAGGTTGGTGAAACGGCGCATTAGAGATCAGGAAATCCCTACAGATTCAGGACACAGGTAAGAAACTCGACTTCAAATCAGGTACTTGGAAAATGACATTTAGCTTCCCCACGGAGACAGAAACTTATATTAAGTAGCCTCAGAACTAAACTTGCGTGAGGTGGAGTCATTTGCGGCAGCTACGGGCGCTGGGCTCGCCCCCGGCTCTGACGTTGACCAATAGGAAGGGTTGGGGGCGGAGCTAGGGAAACGCGGGAAGGAGGGGCGGGGCCTCTGGTGGCGGTAGGGAACTGGAGGGGAGGCGGCAACATTGTTTCAAGTTGGACAAATTGACAAGAGGGAGAGATACACTCCGTTCCATCCCGACCTGGGGCCGCAGAGCTGGGCCGGTTTCCCCCTCCTCCACTCCCCGAGAGCCGGGGCCCGCCTTTCGCAGGGTTCCCAGGCCCCGGCTCTAGGGCCGGGCTGACCAGACTCGCTAGCGCTTCATGGAGAACTTCCAAAAAGTGGAAAAGATCGGAGAGGGCACGTACGGAGTTGTGTACAAAGCCAAAAACAAGGTGACGGGAGAAGTGGTGGCGCTTAAAAAAATTCGCCTGGACACGTGAGTGGCCTCTGTACCCGGGACTCCTCTAACTCCGGAGCTCCTTGAGTGCCCCCCGCCCCCACCCCAACAGGCGGGTAGCCGTCCAGGGACCGGAAGGTAGCAGGGAGGGACGTCTTTTGAAGTGAAGAGGTGGGTTGGAAGACAGTGAAGGGTTTCCCTGTGGAGAGTATAGGGCACTGTAGAATCTGTGGGAAACCTCCTCCGCAAAGCCGAGTGATGCCCCCAAACGTGCAGTCAGAAAAACTGAGGAAGAGGAAGGAGGCCTCTGAGATGGAGTCCAGGACTCTCCGTGGAGTTGGGTTTTGTGGGAACCCGTGAAGAACACCTTTTTGAATGAAGAGCCCTCCTCACTGCCCCAACCCCACCCTCATCTTAGAATTCTCTACCTCTTTCAAAAGAGTGGCAGTTGAACCTCACTGGCCCCTCCAGGGGAGGCTGGGTGCTGCTACTCCTATTTTTTCCATGTTACCTTCTCTGTTCTCCACCTCCACCAGAAGGCTTTACTTACCTACCCCTGAGAAAAGAAGAAATAATGACCTTAACTAATCCAAAACCACTCTCTGTCCACCCATGAATTAACTCCTACAGCACCCTTTCTCTTTTCTCATTTTCCTAGGGGATCCTGGGGGTGGTGTCTCATTGGGAGGAAAAGAATGACTGGGCTGGGGGAAAAGGAGTATTTGTAACCACATTTCTATCTCTGCTTTCTCAACCTCTCCAAGTGAGACAGAGGGTGTACCCAGTACTGCTATACGAGAGATTTCTCTGCTTAAGGAGCTTAACCACCCTAACATTGTCAAGTAAGTATATATCTAGGAAGTGTTCTGTCTGTGTAGCCTTGGTATTACTCTTCCTCACCTCCATTCCTGGACCTCCCTTCCCTAGGCTGCTGGATGTTATCCACACCGAAAACAAACTCTATCTGGTTTTTGAGTTTCTGCATCAGGATCTGAAGAAATTTATGGATGCGTCTGCTTTGACTGGCATGCCTCTTCCCCTCATCAAGGTAATCCTTCTCATCAACTCCTCCCCAACATGGGTAAGTTTTGGGGGGACTGAAGGCAGGCAATTCAGACTGAGTGATGATGTGATCTTGGCTTCCTTCCCAGCCCTTATCCCCCTACACACACATACACACACACACCCCTACCTTTCTTTTGTGGCTCTTTCACTGCTCATTATGCTTATTAACCCCTGGGCTGGGCAGGAGAATCAAAGAAGTTGAAACTCTAGTGAGTCAACTTTGTAGCACAGGTGGAAAGTCAGATGAAACTCAGATAAATGGGACTTGAGGGCACTTGGTAGAGTCCTCCAAGAACTCCTTCCACCTATTTGGTAGGAGAAATAGCCAGTGAATCTGTTGTCTGTTTTAGGCCTGGGTTCTTTATTCCCTGAGCTACCTTCAGTCTATCAACAAACATTTACTCGGTGCACGTTTATTGAGCACCTTCAATGTGTTAGGCACAGGATATGGAAAAGAGATGCAAAAGTAAGTAAGACGTGGTCCTTGTCCTCATTGGAAGGGCCTCTCACTCCAGTGAGAGATGTGGCTTATAAACATGTAATTATAATCCAATATAGTAAAAGGCTGTAGTCGAGTTTTGCCGTCAGAGAGTAGACCCTAATAGCTCACTGTGGTAGAGAAACAAAGTCCTCTCTCTCTCTTCTTTGTCAGAGCTATCTGTTCCAGCTGCTCCAGGGCCTAGCCTTCTGCCATTCTCATCGGGTTCTGCATCGAGACCTCAAACCTCAAAATCTGCTTATCAACGCAGAGGGGGCCATCAAGCTAGCAGACTTTGGACT
The DNA here is from genome assembly GCA_004023965.1 of Spilogale gracilis. Classification (NCBI taxonomy): domain Eukaryota; kingdom Metazoa; phylum Chordata; class Mammalia; order Carnivora; family Mephitidae; genus Spilogale; species Spilogale gracilis. The sequence continues at coordinate 169,524 of PITA01001145.1, forward strand.
AGCCAGAGCCTTTGGAGTCCCTGTTCGTACTTACACCCATGAGGTGAGACGCTTTCTGCATTTCTTTTCTGAACTTCCTGGGAGGTGTTAACAAGGACATTCACAAAATTACTAAACCTATCTGGCCAATTTATTTCTCACTAGATGGAAAGTATCTCTGGCACCCCAGAAGGTTTTAGAGTATGCACCAAGTTCATATTGTGGGGCTAACTGGGCTTTGATAGATACCAAGCCAGGAGAGCTGGATGGCACACCATTAAAATTATGACTACTTGTCTCAAGTTTTCCAGGAAGGTTGCAAATTATGGGTTCAGAACATCTGGTCCTCAGAGTCATGGGTGAGACTATAGTCTAAGAAGATGTATATAGTCATTTTACTGAGGGGAAGTTAGAAAGATGGGAAAGATGAAGGGAGAGAAGCTGCTTGTTAACAGGCTGAGACTTAGCAGAATAACACTGAGGAGCTGAGATGTGGGAATTACCACGCCCTATGCACCACCCCTCCCCTTCCTGCTCTTGTCCCCAGGTGGTGACCCTGTGGTACCGAGCACCTGAAATCCTTCTGGGCTGCAAGTACTACTCCACAGCTGTAGATATCTGGAGCCTGGGCTGCATCTTTGCTGAGATGGTACGGAGGCAAGCCCAAATTCCACCTAGCTCACTCCTCCCCACATTCAAGAACAACAGAACTGTTTCTTTGCCTAGACCCGTGGCCCTTCTTTTATCTTAGGACTTTTTTCTCTAGAGTGCCACCAGGGCGGGTAAGGGGGAAAGGATAGGACTATTGCCCCTGATGTCAACTGCAATGTTAGTACAGCCTCAAATGGCCTTAGCACTCAATACACATCTCTTATCCCCGAATTGAGCCAAATCATTTCTGCAGCTCTTTTAGCTTCGGTTTGCATTTTTCCAGGAGAATGAGTACCTACCATTCGGTGCCTCCTTCATTTGGCCTTTAGACCTTATTGTAGGCGAAACCAACTGTATTCACCTTATCCATACCATTTATTTAAACTGCAAACTGAAATCATGTCCCTCTCAACTTCTGGCTTTTCAGAATAAAGGATCCCTGAGGCCCAGCCTTTTATAAGCACTTTCATCCCCTTTAATCGTGGAGTGGGCTATATTTTCAAATCGAATCAGCAATTTGTTTTATAGCCTTTATCTGGGTTGTAACTGGGGCTTAGAGACCATTAGCCTGTATATAAAATGTGCATTTATCCCCCAGTACATTACCTTACAATTGCCCATATTCCTCTCTCAATTCATCAAAAAATATTTGTTAAGCACCTAGTGTGTACCCAGCACCATGCTAGGTGCTGTGGGGAACACAGAAGAAATGGAAGACACAGTCTCTGCCCGCTGTGCTCCTATCTAGAAGTGGCTGCATCACAAGGAGGGGGGATGACCGCAGTGTCTACCCCACACCCCGTGAGTGGCTTGGGATCCCTTTGCTACATGTCAGTGGCACCCCAGACATTCACCCCCTCCCAGCCCCACCCAGCCTTGGGGATCTGCAAAGGCATGGTTGGGGGAAGGAAGGAGGGGCGAGGAGAGAGATGAAGGGACTTTATTGTCTCAAGCTCTGTGTGACTGACCCCATGAAAGGCCCTGGGGAGGGAGTCATGGGGCCCTGCTGACCTTCCACTGCCTGTGGGAACCTCCATTGCACAGGGAGCGGCTTTGACGTCAATGAGGGTCTTGGCCTTTTCTCTTTCCCCATTTTTAGGTGACCCGCCGGGCCCTGTTCCCTGGAGATTCTGAAATTGACCAACTTTTCCGGATCTTTCGGACTCTGGGCACCCCAGATGAAGTGGTTTGGCCAGGAGTTACTTCTATGCCTGATTATAAGGCGAGTTTCCCCAAGTGGGCCCGGCAAGATTTTAGCAAAGTTGTTCCTCCCTTGGACGAAGATGGACGGAGCTTACTATCGGTGAGAGTTGGGGATGGGCATCCATTTCCTCTCATTTACTCCCCCAGGGCAGTTTTTTTTCCAGGTGAAGGAAGGATGAGACCCTGGATACTGGGTCTTGGCATTTCCCTAGCCCCTGCTTCTCTCTCTCTCTCCCTATTGGCACACCCGTTCAAATATAGGGAGGAGGGTATTGGGAATTCTGCGTTGGGTAAAAGGAATTCTGGTCTCCTGAATTCTTGGAACACCTGCTGCCCTTTTAGTCCACTGTCAGATCACTGAAGTCAGCATACATCTCTCCCTCCAGCAAATGCTGCACTACGACCCCAACAAGCGGATTTCGGCAAAGGCAGCTCTGGCTCACCCTTTCTTCCAGGATGTGACCAAGCCAGTACCCCACCTTCGACTCTGATGTCATGTCCTTCCCCCAGCCCCTACCCTAAGTCTCACCCTCTCCTCCATCAGGGGCCTCACTTGGCTTGGCCCTGGGCTATTTGCCCTCTGGTCTTGTCTGGCTATCTTAACACTCACCTCCCCCTCTTAGCCAGCCAACACTGGGGATACAAGGGGTGAAGGGGAGAAACAGGTGAAAATGAAAGGAAGCTTCAGTATTAGATGCACTTAAGTCCCTCCACCACCCTCTCACCCTCCTCTTAGTCATTGCTGAGGAGGGCTGGTATTTAAAAAACAAAACAAAACCCACGTAGGGTTTGCCACCCCAATCCCTGAAAGCCCTGAATTTATTATTTCCTGCGTTTAGGATGACAGAGATCCCAAGCCTTCTGCGGCCACCATGTAAGGCCAACTGATAGCAGAGGACCTAAGTTGGAACTTTTGAAAACCAAGCAAAACAAAACACACAGGGAGGGACCTGTTTTAAAGAATTAGGTTAAAAAATAGACCAACAAGTTTATATCCTAGTTTTAGTGTTTCATCTCACCTAACAGTCTAAGAGACTCAAGACTCCCAGTCTCCATAGTCCGGGGACTGCAGTAGAAATGTTTGCCCGTAGTCCCCCTATCTGTCCCTCCTATAGGCAAGAGGTGTCTGGGAAGCTCTAGGACAGGGACTGTGCTTCACTGTGGCCTTATGAGGCAAGAAAAAGTTGTCTGCATGTTTCTTTTCCTGTTAAGATTCTTGATTCTTCATGTCCCAGGTCCCATCTTCCTCTGAAGGCCAACCCTTAGGAGTGGAAATTAGGGTTTAAACATTATTTTGAGAATGCTGACACTTTTTAAGGGCTGTGACTGAATAAGGGCATTGGGAAAATTTTTTTCTTTAAAAGAAGGATGAATAATTATATTTATATTTCATTCAGGTTATAGTAGTTTAAGTGGGAATGGGTGGATTTGTTGCCATGCGCACCTTGGGATTTTGTAATGCAAATGTTTAAAAAAAAGAGTATTTTTTTCTTTTTATGATTTTGTCTCTGTTCTCCCACCTCCTGTCTTCAAGTGTTCTTGCTATTAACATTATTTGTAATTTAGTTTGTAATTCATTAAAAACAAAAGTTCCTAGTTTTATAGTTCATCACTTTCCTCCTTTAATTACATACTTATTTACTTAAAGAATGATATGAGAGAATATGAATGTGTATATGTGATAGCTGGTTTCAGAGCTCTTTTCCTAATCTCTCTGTGCAGAGCTCCTCACCTCACCCCAGTTCAGTCTCTTACGCTATTGGGATAGTGCTCAAAGTGGGCAAAATGGGAATTGTTGCGCCCATTTTGTTGCTGGGGAAACAGAAACCTATTTCACTTTCCCAACAAACCTGAATCATCCCCTGAACACACACACACACGCCACATACATATACATACTAGGTGGTAGTTCCAGAATTTCAGAGACTTAGGAGGGACTTAGCAGCAATGTGGTTGGTAGTGGGGTCCATGGGAATTCGCCTTAACACTGAGTTTTCCAGTAAGCTCGTCGTTTTTCCTTTTTTTTCCCCCCAGCACTTTTTATTTGAAAATTTTTTAAAACTTTAATTCCAGGATAGTTACCGTCGTTTTTCCTTTTTGTTGTACATCACAGTTTTCTAAAGATACTTTAATCACATTTACATGCGACTCAGAATACATCAATTGTCTGTATGAAAAGTCTCCCCAAGCTACCACTTCTCGTAGTTGCCTCCGTCTCAACCCCACCAAAAACATCTCAGACCGCCGGCGCCGGCCATCCCAAAAAGTCCTGTCCTCTGAGGCCCCACAAAAAGGAGGCCGCATCGACGAGAGCGCCACTTAAATTCTCAGGCTCGGGATCCTTAGGTTCAATGTTTCTTTCGACGCCGCCAATTTGTCATAGAGGGCGGGGCGCCAGGGCCAGCCCTCGCCAAATCCGGGGGGAGGGGCGAAGGTCAGCAGCGGCCTTCCTAAGGCTTCTTTCAACCCCGCCTTGCCTGCCATTCAAGTTCCGAATCTTCCCAGTTACTGGCTGAAGCTTCACTTTGACCCGCCTCCGTCACTCACCTGATTAGATGTTTATGAGTCAAAAGGCGGGGTCATGAAGGTGTCTAGATATTATTGGTTGACATGTACACCTGTCAGCAGTGCACCGCCCCGTCTCAGAAAGCTCGCTCTTTAATGGCTCCTCACTTCGTCCATCTTCAGAGTTTCCCTATCTGTATTGGCCTGAGGCCCCGCCTGTCCAGTCTTTCGCTCGTACTCGTTGGTGACCGCGCCGGAAGAGGCCCGCCTTTCTCCAGAGGATTGGCGGATTAGCACACATCGCCCACCCTTGATGGTAGGCGGGTAATCGTGCTATTGGCTGGGTTCCCCGCCCCAGGACGAAGAGGAGGAGGAGGAGGAGGGGCAGGAGGGTTTGGTTGAGCTGCAGCTGTTTGTCTGTTCGACACAGGCTTCGGCCCGACGGGGGAGACGGAGCCCCAGGTATCGGGCTGATGGAACCCACAAGGGCAGGGGCGGAGGCGCCCGGGAGAGGAGAGCAGCCTAGCCTGAGAGCAAAGGCGGGTCTGGGCCTCAGCGAAGGGTCAGAGGGGACCACCGGAGAGGGCAGCAGGGGGCCGGGCCCCGGCAGGCCTAATGGGGGCGCTGAGGAGGGGGTCGGGCGGGCTGGAAGCCAGTAGTTGGTGAGGCCGGGAGGCGGCCGGGTTCTGTTGGCGGGCCAGGGCCTGGCGCGGGAGGCCCCGGGCTGTGTGAGGGCAGGGGCAGGCCTCATTGAGCAGCGCTGGAGAGGGAGGAGCTGGGGGAAAGGGACTGGGCCACGGGTGAAGTAAGCCCATTTGCCGCGAGATGAGGAGGGGTCAAACCTGACGCCCGGGCTGCGAGGGTAACCGGGGCTAGGGCTCTCGAAATGTCTAATGGGAAGGGCCTGAGAAGGCTTCTTAGTTGGGTAAGGGGCATTCTCTTTAGGGAAAGTGACTACTATAAAAATAAGTAGGGTGCCCCTGATTTGGGTTCATTGAGTGAGAACGGAGGCAAAAGAGGAAAGCTTTACTAACCTAGAAGACTAGTTAGTTGGAGAAGTGGCGGCAGGGCCTGGTATCAGTTACGGGAGCTTCTGGGAATGCTCAAGGGTGGGCCGGAGGATCTGGGTTATGGAGGACCCACCCTTTTGTTCCTTTTAGTATTGAGATGTGGTAACCTGAAGTTTTTGGGGACTCCCAGGTAGCTAAGGAAGACAAAAATTAAAAAATTTCCCCCCTGTGGCTGTTGACTTCCAAACGCAGCCTCTACTTTCCCTTGACCCGAACTGGTTTAAGGTGCAGTCTCTTTCTTGTTATCCGCCTCAGCTGCGTTAGGGTGCAGTCATGTGAAAGAGCTAAGAAGTTGAATTTGAGGGGTGTTTGTTTCTCACTTAATAATCTGGTCTATGGTAGATACTGTATCTCTGACCTAGAAGCAAGGGATCAGTGATTTTATTATCTACACTTGAAAGGTGAAACTTTTGTGGGACTTATACTTGGGTATTTCCCAGGCAGGTAATGGTTAGGTGGAACCAAGACTGGAAATGAGAGGTGATATCACTGAGGAAGGGATTTGAGGAAGAGTGAGAAATTCCATTCCAGAAGGTTGGCATCACCCCTGTTCTTCGGGTACTTCAGGAGCCCAGGTTTCTCTGCTATTAGAAAGTTGGGTCAAATGCTTCAACGGTAAGGCATTTGAGGAAGGGGGTGACTCGAGGAAAAGAAGATTGATTACTAGGGCACAGGAGTTCCCCCTCCCCCATGTATTTTTAATGGTCTGCTGACCTCTTTAGTCCCCAATAGATTGGAGCTTATTGGATTTTCCCTTATTATACTTCCTCCTTTTACCCTTTTATACAAACATGTTTTATAACTACATTTCTTCTTAATTACAAAGGTAATATGTACATATTTTTAAATATTCAGACTTTTTACACTGTAAAAAGTGTAAACCTTCCCACATATTCCTCTCTCATTTCATCCAGAAAGGTCAGAGACTAGAGACGGCAGATCAGACTAATCTCACTTTGCTTTGGGGGATGTGCCACTGTTTTCACCAAACTCTGGTCTCTCATTCTTTCCAGTTTTCCTTTCTGGAATGATACTCTATTATTTATTGTGCTCCTTTCACACTGCTCATTTTGTCTTCTATCAAAATCAGACAAGCAGAGAGGTATACTCTAGGTTATCCCTCACCTTCTTAAAACACACAGAGTGCCCCCTGCCCCCAGTGCTGCCTTGGGCATCCTAGGAAATGCCCAAATAGATGGCCAATACTTTTTTCTCTTTTATGGGCAAGAAAGGAACATTAGGTGATTAATTTGTTTGGGAGAATTATTGGATCTCTGCTAAAGTGAGGAATTCAAGACGTCTATCTTGTGGCTCATGGTCTCTGCATGTTCAGATTACATGTCTGTCCTTTCATTAACCTAAAAGATGATGATGGTTCTCCTAAAGGGCCTCTGTATCTGTCTTTCTGTAGTGATGTGAGAAAACTCTCAAGTTTCTTTGGACTGGAAGTTGTTTTCCTCTAAAGCTCAATATTTCATTCTATCACCTTATTAATTGAATTTGTCTTTACTGGCTTTAGAAAACTCTAGTTTGCTCATCCTTTGTACAGTGCCCTCAGAAACTTTATGTACCCTGACGAGTTTTTATTTTCCTTATGCAAAGCCAGCCCTAGAGAAAATTGTGTGTGTGTATGTTAATCATCTCTATAGGCTTTGCCATTTTCTTCATTCTGCTGGTATACCTGTCCCTTTCTTCTTCTTTTTTTTTTTTCCCCCACTTTTCCACCTTCCTTTTGTTTTTTTCTAAAGTAGGCTCCACACCCGGCAGGGTGGAACTCAACGACCCTGAGATCAAGACCTGAACTGAGATCAAGAGTCAGATGCTTAACCCACTGAGCCACCCAGGTGCCCCTCAACCTTCCTCTTAATCAGTCTAGCTTCAGGAAACAATCTGACACAGATCTAGAGTTCACTGTATTTGGAGAAGTGGGCTTTCCCATTATTCTTCAAGTTATACTTGACTACAAGTCATACCTTGTAACTCTTAGTTGCCCAGGAGCAAGGATTGCTTTTCTATAGTTTGCTTGTTTGTATGCATTGATAATGAATTTGACTTCTGAGGAGGCATAGGGTAGGAGAAGCAAGTGTATAGGCTGCTCCCTAATCCTAAAGCATTTCAGATTGGAAACCAAAGTCTTAGAGAATGAACTTAAAATAAGAAAATGCAACAGCCCCCTCTAGGAGGAAGGATAACTTAAAACCCTACACAGTACACTCCCACTTCCCAAGAGTGTTGTAGGTAAGATTTAGTTATTGAACAGTAAATGAGCTAAGTAAGGAGCCAACCAGGTGAGCCAAGTGTATGCAAATTTCTGGGCCAGATTGTGGCTATGGTTTAGGGGCAGTGGGTACCTTTTCAGAATGTCCTCTAGCTCTGATGGTTTTGGGTTTTTTTATCTTGTGTTTCTCAAGCTCAGGAATTAATAGAGATAATGACCCAAAGTTTTTCAACAATTAACATTAACTGAAAACTCAGGGAACTTTGTTTTAAGTCACAGTTGCTTCAGTGTTAGGGTGAAAGGGCTGCATATTGGGATGATTAGGCCATCTGAGCATAGTAACGGGTGACAGGAAAAGCAGTTAGCCCATGTGAGTTGCAACAGTACTTTGTGGCTGGGTCCCAAGAGGGCCCTCCATCCAAGGGAGATCACAAAGAGGCTAGGGAGAGAATTGGTTTTCTGAGGACTATTAAAAACATTCCCAAATGGAACTGAATAAGAAGCTATCCAGATGACATGGAAGGAATAGATGAAAGCGGGAAGCAGAACTGCTTTAGCCTTAATTAATTTAAGGAGCATTTAATGAACACTTACTAGGGACCAAATATTGTGCTGTGCTCTGGAGAGTCAGAGTGACATAGAAAAAAATAGTTACACTTCTTGAGAAGTTTGTAGTTCAGCAGAACAGACATACACAATTAACTCATATAATAAGTGCTGTGATAGAAGTATCATCTTGATACTGTAGGACCCCAGAGGAAGCAGTGATGAATTTTGCTGGGGTGAGAGGGTAATTATGCAGTTTTACAGAGAAGGTGACATTTGAGCTTGGCCTTAAAAGATACATTAGGATTTTACTAGGCAGACAAAGTGAGGAAGGGCATTCCTATCTTTTCTAGTCAATAATAAAGAGCTTGTTCTACCATGTTGATAAGAGATAAGCATGCTTTTTACCTCTTGGGGAAATAGAAGGGAGAGAGTGGGGAGAAGTGGAAGGACTCTCATTTAAGACTGTGACCCATTATAATGTTAATCTTAGATCAATGCAATGAAAGAGCTGAGCCACGTAGTAGAACTCCCAGTTCTAGATTTTAGTAATTTGGGGTCTAAACGAAGTTTAGAGTTGAAGGTGTTTACTGGCTTTTGTCCTGTCTTCCCTGATCAGTAAAGCACTTAGGTTAGTCCCAAGGTCCACAGACTCCTGTTAAAGCTATGACTCTTTCCCTATCATCTTCCATTAAATTATTTCCATTTCAACCATCCTGGCAGGGTTGGTCAAGACCTTCTAGAAAGGCATAGTAATGAGTGAGTTCTTCTGATAGAAGAATATGGAACTGAATTCCAGTTCTCCGGGAAGGCCTGGGTCTAGCTGTTTTTTTAAAGATTTTATTTATTTATTCATGAGAGAGAGGCAGAGGGAGAAGCAGGCTACCAGAGGAGCAGGGACCCCAATGCAGGACTCAATCCCTGGGCCCTGGGATCATGACGTGAGCCAAGGGCAGGTGCTTAACTGAGTAAGCAACCCAGGTATTCCAAGCTGATTAATATTATTTGTAATAGCTCTCTGTATGGTAATACTTGGCAAGTTGATTAATACTATGTGCCTCAGTTTCCTTACCTGAAAAATGCAGAGATTGGACTAGATCTCTAGACCCCCTCTTATCTGGGAAACTGACCTTATGGGGCTGACATTTGGGTGTGGGCTAAACTCTGGTGCCTGTACATCTGGAAGTTAGTCTTTCTGTTAATAGGTAATAGACTTCTAAAGTCTCATAATGTGGTTGGCATAGAGACTCAAAGATACCAAGTGGAAGAATAGTCTTGCCCTAGCTGGGACCAGCAAACTAAGAAACCTTTCCTATTCATAATTTCCTGAGCTGCTAGAGGTGCTGCCCACACTAAAGAACTTGCCCCTTGGGGCACCTGGGTGGCTCAGAGGGTTAAGCCTCTGCCTTCAGCTCAGGTCATGATCTCAGAGTCCCACATTGGGCTCTCTGCTCAGCAGGGAGTCTGCTTCCCCCTCTTTCTCTGCTTGCCTCTCTGCCTATTTGTGATCCCTCTCTCTGTCAAATAAATAAATAAATAAAATCTTTTTAAAAAAAAAATGGGGCGCCTGGGTGGCTCAGTTGGTTAAGCGACTGCCTTCGGCTCAGGTCATGATCCCGGAGACCCAGGATCAAGTCCCATGTGAGGCTCCCTGCTCAGCGGGAGGCCTGCTTCTCCCTCTCTCACTCCCCCTGCTTGTGTTCCCTCTCTGGCTGTGTTTCTCTCTGTCAAAAAATAAAATCTTAAAAAAAAAAAACTTGCCCTTAATCCTCTACCTCCCCATTGTACTGATGCCATGGTCAACCCTCGGTCCTCCCTAATTGGTCATTTGAGAAACCATTTTTGTGGAGCTGCACTTCTAAGAGAAGTTAAATCTGATTTTTTTTGTCTTTATTTTTATTATATATATATTTTTTGCCTCGGGTTTGAAGGTAATCATCACACCACTTGGCTGGATGGCCATAGTTTATTTTTTGTCTTTGAGTGGATGCCTATTGTCAACTCTTAGCAAAAAAAAAAAAATCACTAGAAATCATTTGAATTTTTTTTAAGATTTTATTTATTTATTTGACATAGAGAGCAAAAAAACAAGTAGGGGGAACAGCAGGTAGAGGGAGAAGCAGGTGGAGGCAGGATGCAGGGCTTGACCCCAGGACCCTGGGATCATGACCTGAGCCGAAGGCAGACGGTTAACAACTGAGCACCCAGGTGCCCCAAATCATTTGAATCTTATGTGTATTTCACTTCTGTACCCCTGATCTTTGAGAGCCTGGCTATTGCATAAAAATACATGATACCCTTATATACATGTTGGTATTAAAGATCAAGGCACAGTGATGGGCAGCCCATCAGTTACTGTGAACGGGAAAGGTAAGACATTATTGAGGTGACACATTGGGGTAGGAGGTAGTTTTTTCTAACCCAGTAATTCCTAATCTGTGACAACCCAGGGTTGCTTGGTAGCTTGGTTTGCTGATTGTGTCTTGGCTCTGGCTTAATTTACTGTCTGGAGGGGGTGACAGGTTTTGCAACGTGAATGTGTCTGTGACTGTTTCCTATCTCCACATTTCTCCTACTCCCTACTGTTTTCCCAGGCCTAGAGTCATGTGTCTGCCTATGAGAATTCAGTTCATTCTAACTCCCGTGTTTTCTTATTGTAAAGTAGTTACATTGAGGCTTAGTGTTCTGCCCCTTGGATCACATGCTTTGAAATAGATGAAAATATGAGCAATAATTGGGGTGCTTGGCTGGTTCAGTGGGTAGAGCATGTGAATCTTTATCTCGGTGTTGAGCTCAAGGCCCACCTTGAATGTAGAGCTTACTTTAAAGAAAAAAGAAAATGTGAGCCAATAAGTCAAAGAATCTAGTAACTTTTCCTGTTGTCTTTTTTTTTTAAGATTTTGTTTATTTGACAGAAACATAGCGAGAGCGAAACACAAGCAGGGGGAGTGGGAGAGGGAGAAGCAAGCTTCCCTCTGAGCAGGGAGATCAAAGTGGGGCTTGATTCCGGGACTCAGGGATCATGACCTGAGCCAAAGGTTGACTCTTTTTTTTTTTTTTTTCAAAGGTTGACTCTTAATGACTGAGCCACCCAGGCGCCCCCCTGTTGTGTCTTAAGAGTGTAGCATATATATGTTATCTAAAGGAAACGATGAGCTTATTATCTGTAGTTCTTTGTTTGTTTTTTGTTTGGTTGGGTTTTTTTAGATTTTATTTATTTGACAGAGAGAAACACAGCCAGAGAGGGAACACAAGCAGGGGGAGTGAGAGAGGGAGAAGCAGGCTTGCCGCCGAGCAGGGAGCCCGATGTGGGACTCGATCCCAAGTCTCCAGGATCATGAACCGAGCCGAAGGCAGTCGCTTAACCAACTGAGCCACCCAGGTGCCCCTGTAGTTTTTTCCCCACTATGGCGTCATCTCTTTTCTAAAGTGTAGTGTTATGATGGCCTATCTTTTGTTATGAAACAGTGTATATAAAGTGCCACATAAATGGGTTTTTTTTTCCTTTTTAAAGATTTATTTGACAGAGAGAGACACAGCGAGAGTAAGAACACAAGCAGGGAGAGTGAGAAAGGGAAAAGCAGGCCTCCCTGCTGAGCAGGGAGCCCGATGCAAGGCTCCATCCCAGGACCCTGGGATCATGACCTGAGCCGAAGGCAGACACTTAATGACTGAGCTACCCAGGCGCTCCATAAATATGTTTTAAAAAATAATTCCTCACAGATTCTGAGAAACTCTTAAGAGAAAGGAATTTCTTAAACGTACTCAGAACTTTGGAATTGAATTCAAATTCTGTTCTTTACTACTTTTTCCCACTCTCCTCCCTCCGCAAAGATCCTTACAGATAAGAAAGCTAGGGCTTAGAAAGGCAAAGGGAGTAGGTAGCCGAAGATCACAGTGGCAGAATAGAGACCAAAACTCAACGTTGCTTGATTCCAAAGCCCTTAACACCGCAGGACTGCCCCTGTCTAATTTGGCTTCCCATTTCCATAATTGCGTCACAACTTTAGTAGCAGGGTTGGAGAATCCTCTGACCCTTGAAGAGCTATATTCAGCCCTCAGCTAATTTCATCTAGAAATGCTATAATAGTAACCATAGCCTATACACTGCCCAGAAACTAGACTTTCTTCCATCCTTATTAACCCATCTTCCATTGTCAGGCCTCTCCAAAGCAGTGTTTTTTAAACTTTTTTTTATCATGACTCATAATAAAACAAAACATTTCATATCATAATTCAGTGTGTATACATAAAGTGAAACATTTTCACAAAATGATTCTTACTATTTGCAATACACTTATTACTTTTTATTCTAATTCTTTTTGTTTGTTTATTTGTTTCCCCAAATATGCTGATCATGATCTACCAAGTAATTTCAAGGTCACTGTTGGTTTACAGCTCACAGATTGAGAATGAAAAGAGCTAAAGAACTGTGATAAGTGGTTAAGAACCTAATTAAGGGGGCGCCTGGGTGGCTCAGTTGGTTAAGCAACTGCCTTCGGCTCAGGTCATGATCCCAGAGACCCGGGATTGAGTCCCACATCGGGCTCCCTGCTCAGCAGGAAGCCTGCTTCTCCCTCTCTCCCTCCCCCTGCTTGTGTTCCCTCTCTGGCTGTTTCTCTCTGTCAAATAAATAAAATCTTAAAAGCAAACAAACAAAAAAACCTAATTAAGGACCACCTGGATGGTTCAGTTGGTTAAGCCTCCCATTCTTTTTTTTAAAAAAAGATTTTTATTTATTTATTTGAGAAAGAGTGAGAGAGCATGAGAGGGGAGAAGGTCAGAGGGAGATGTAGACTTCTCACGGGGCTGGGAGCCAGATGGGGGACTCGATCCTGGGATTCCAGGATCATGACCTGAGCTGAAGGCAGTGGCTTAACCAACTGAGCCACCCAGGCGCCCCTAAGCCTCCCACTCTTGATTTCAGTTCAGGTCATGATCTTGGGGTCATAGGATCCATCCTGTGTTGGGCTCCCCGCTAGATGGGGAGTCTGCTTCTTCCTCTGCCCCTTCCCACTCTTGCTCATGCTCTCTCTCTCTCCCAAAAATAAATAAAATCTTTCTTTTTTTAAAGATTTTATTTATTTATTTGACAGAGTGAAACACAGCTAGAGAGGGAACACAAGCAGAGGGACTGAGAGAGGGAGAAGCAGGCTTCCCGCCTAGCCGGGAGCCCGATGTGGGGCTTGATCCCGGGTCTCCAGGATCATGACCTGAACCAAGCCGCTTAACCAACTGAGCCACCCAGGTGCCCCAAAATCTTTTAATAAATAAATAAGATTTTATTCATTTATTTGAGAGATAGTGGGGAGAGCGAGAAGCAGGTTCCCCGCTCAATCCTAGGACGACAGTATCATGACCTGAGCGGAAGGCAGACACTTCACTGACTGAGCCACCCAAGCGCCCTGATTTACCTTTTTTTTAATATTTATTTTTTTAAAATATTTATTTATGTATTGGGGGAGAGAATATCAGTGGGGGAGGGGCAAAAGGAGAAGCACAAAAGGCTGTGTTTCTCTCTGTCAAATATATGGAATCTTTAAAAAAAAAAGGAAATATGCATTTTTAATTTTTTTAGGAAATATATTTAAAAGCTTTCTAAGTACTTTTTAATGCTCTAAAAAACAATGGTGTTGATAGGCAGTAGTAAGCTTTCTAAATACCCATACACGGGAAAGCAAAAACCCTAAAATTTAAATTAGCTGAACCAGGGCCCTTGGGTAGCTCAGTTGTTTAAGCCTCTGCCTTTGGCTCATGTTATGGTCCCAGAGTTTTGGGACTGAGACCTGTGTCATCAGGTTCCCTGCTCAGCAGGGAATCTGCTTCTCCCTCTGACCCTCTCCCCTCCCTCCTCTCATGCTCACTCTCTCTCAAATAAATAAAATCTTAAAATAAATGTTACAATGAGTACATAAATAAATAAAAATTGTGTAGAACAAAAACAAATCTAAGTCCTTCACATACCATGCTCCTCAGTCGCACTCCTCTCAGAGATGGTACTGTTAACAGATGAGTATGTATCCTTCCAGACTGTTTTCTGTGCAAAAACAAATAGGAACTAACCATGTGTTTTGTTCTACAACTTTTTTTCTTTTTTAAAAATTTATTTATTTGAGAGGGAGAGAATCTCAAGCAGGCCCCACACTGAGTTGGGAGCCCAAAACCGGGCTTGATCCCACCACCCCAAGATCACCAACCCAGCCTAAATCAGGAGTCAAGACACTTAACCAACTGAGCCATCCAGGTGCCAGCATCTCTACACCTTTTTAAAAATAGGTCTCAACAGTTTTTCCATATAATATATTTACCTTTGAGAGGAAATAAATACTGAGAAAGTAAGAAGTTAGGGATACCTGGGTGGCTCAGCCCATTAAACATCTGTCTTCAACTCAGGTCATGATCCCAGGGTACTGGGATCGAATCCCTTGCCCAGCGGGGAGCCTGCTTCTCCCTCTGCCTGCCACCCCCCCCCTCCTTGTGCTCTCTGTCTCTCTGACAAATAAATAAAATCTTAAAAAAAAAAAAGTAGGGGCGCCTGGGTGACTCAGTCTTTGGGCATCTACCATCAGCTCAGGTTATGATCCCAGAGTTCTGGGATCGAGCCCCGCATCAGGCTCCCTGCTCGGCGGGAAGCCTGCTTCTCCCTTTCTCACTGTCCCTGCTTATATACCCTCTCTAACTGTGTCTCTTTCCGTCAAATAAATAAAATCTTAGGGCGCCTGGGTGGCTCAGTCGTTAAGCATCTGCCTTCAGCTCAGATCATGATCCGGGAGTCCCAGGATCAAGGTCCCGTCCCCCCCTATCATGCTCCCTGCTCAGTGGGAAACCTGCTTCTCCCTCTCACTCCCTCTGCTTGTGTTCCCTCTCTAGCTATTTCTCTCTGTCAAATAAATAAATAAAATCTTTTTTTTTTTTTTTTAAGATTTTATTTATTTATTTGACAGAGAGAAACACAGCCAGAGAGGGAACACAAGCAGGGGGAGTGAGAGAGGGAGAAGCAGGCTTCCTGCTGAGCAGGGAGCCCGATGTGGGACTCAATCCCTGGTCTCCGGGATCATGACCTGAGCCGAAGGCAGTTGCCCAACCAACTGAGCCACCCAGGCGCCCCAATAAAATCTTTAAATAAATAAAATCTTTTAAAAAAAGGTAAGAAGTTAGAAATCTTGTTATCAAGAGTATTCTTTAATAAAAAAAATAAAGAGTATTCTTTTAAATTAGGTAAATTTAGGGGCATCTGGGTGTCCAACTCTCTCTCAGCTCAGGTGTGATCTCACAGTCCTGGGTTCAAGCCCCATGTTGAGCACCATGCTGGATATGGAGCCTACTTTAAAAATTTTTGTTTCCTGAATAAATTTAGCTTTATGAAAAACTTGCTCTATCGTCTCTATTTTTTGTCCTCTTGTCATAAATCACCAAAACTTCCTTCACAAAATAGCCTGTGTATTTCTGAATTCTTAGGCCTTACTGGCCTGAGGAATATAAAATACCCAGTAGAATTAGAGTAATTTCTTACATTCTTCTTAGTCTACTTTGGGATTTTTCTGAGTTCTCACTTCTGTCTCATTCCCCTGTTAACTTCCTCTTTACACTTTTGTTTTTTCTGGTTTTTTTCTCTACTACTTATAATCAAGCCTGCTTTTTAGGATTATATTCATTAAAATTAATATTGAGATATTTTAATATATTAAGTTGATCTTTTCTGTGAATCAGGGCCACTAAAATAACAATACTTACTTTTTAACACTATGTTAAACACATTTTTCCTTAATCTTCACTGCTACTCTAGGAGGTAGGTATTTTTCCATTTTAAAGGTAGAAGCAAGGCTCTGAAATTTTCTTGATGTCATTAATAATGATTAATAGTTAATATTCATTGAGCACTTGTCAAATACTTATATTTATGTTATTTCTATTTAATTCTCAACAGCTTTCTGAAGTAAGTGCTCATAAGGCTATTAACCCATTTTACAGGTGCAATGAATGCACAAATAGATTTAGTAACTTGCCCAAAGCTTCACAGCTAGTAAGCAGAACTGTCAAGTAAACCCAGTGAATTGGACTTCACAGTCTTTGTTCCTCTGCACTGCTTCCTGTGTGATTTTTCTGCCTTTATTGTCTTTGCTAGCTTTACTAGAATTGCAGATTTGTTGCTAGAATCAACCTTGGAGAAAGAAAAGATTAATTTGAACAAAGTACAGACAAAGCAATGCTTAGGTTTTAGACAGGTTTTGCATGCACTGATCATGCTAACGCCTTTGAATCTTATAGTTCCCTTCCCCTCAGAGTCAGAATGATGAAATATATTCAGGTTTGGATGATTAGACTCTCAAAGTCTCAACCTCTTCCTGTCTCTTCCTCTACCACCAGCTTTCCAAGTCTCTTGAAAGGTAAAATTAAAGAAGTTCAGTTTATTTTCATCGAATGTTTAAGTATTTACCCCTATGGGGCGTCTGGGTCACTCAGTTGGTTAGGCATCTGAGTCTTGATTTTGGCTCATATCGTGATTTCAGGGTCCTTGGGTCAAGCCCCACGTCCACCTCTGCACTCAGCACAGAGTCTTCTTAGGATTCTCTCCCTTTCCTTCTGCCCACCCAACCTCCCCTCCAACTCACACTCTTTATAAAATAAATAAATAGGGTGCCTGGGTGGCTCAGTTGGTTAAGTGGCTGCCTTCGGCTCAGGTCATGATCCTGGAGACCCGGGATCGAGCCCCACATCGGACTTCCTGCTTGGCGGGAAGCCTGCTTCTCCCTGTCTCAGTTCCTCTGCTTGTGTTCCCTCTCTGGCTGTGTTTCTCTCTGTCAAATAAAGAAATAAAATCTTTTTAAAAATTAAGTAAATAAATAAATAAAATGTTTTTTAAAAAACTACATCATTCTCTGGAGACTTCTGCATGTGTTTAGAAGGTACACTTTTGGGGCGCCTGGGTGGCTCAGTGGGTTAAAGCCTCTGACTTCGGCTTAGGTCATGATTTCAGGATCCTGGGATTGAGGCCCACATCTGGCACTCTGCTCAGCGGGGAGCCTGCTTCTCCCTCTCCCTCTGCCTGCCTCTCTGCCTACCTGTGATCTATCTCTCTGCCAAATAAATAAATAAAATATTAAAAGAAAAAAAAAGGTACACTCTTTCTTTGCCTCTAATATGGAGAGCTACAGCTGTAGGCCCATTTAATTAGAGGGCTATCTAATCCCTAGGCACCAGGAAGATAGCTGCAAGTTCAGAGTAGGTCATGCCTATGGATTCTTCAATTTGAAGATTCTCAGACTTGGAGAGGTAGCAGGAGCAAAGTGAAAGAGTTGATGCTGAATGTGGTCTGTTGGCTGTCTGTGGTTTATTTTTCTACTCACTTTTGACCAGAAATGAGAAAGGACACATTTTCTGGCAAATGGACCCTCGTTAGAGTTTCAGAAATGTCAAGAAGACTACTGGTTATGTATGAAGGATATGGAACCAGAAGCAACCCCTCTGCTCTTAGGGAGGGGTGACTCATCCCACACCCCCAAGTAAATCATTTTGAGAGCTAGAAAAGATAGGAGTTGGGGGGAAGGACAGTACCAGGATACTAGGGATCTAAGGCATGTGTGGGTGCATTTGGGTGTTCTTCAGGCCAACTAAAAGTTGATTGGTTTGGGGTGCCTGAGTGGCTCAGTCAGTCAAACATCTGACTCTTGATTTCAGCTCAGGTCATGACCTCAAGGTTGGGAGATGGAGCTCCCTCCTCAGGCTCCATGCTGGGCTTGGAGCCTACTTAAGATTCTCCTTCCTCTGCTCCCTTCCCCCAAAAAGGAAAAAAAAAAAAAAGTCTCAAAAGTTGATCAGTTTGCTGTTTTTTGAAGACCTGGGATGAGCATCTGGCTCTTGGTTTCGGCTCAGGTCATGATCTCATGGGTCATGGGATTGAGCCCTGTGTCCAGCTCCAGGCTTAGTTGGGGAGTCCCTCTGCCCCTCCTCCCATTCGTGTTCTAAATAAATCTTTAAAAGAAGAAGAAGAAGATCTGGTGGGGAATTAATGGGAAAGTTATTTTACACAGTTTTTAGTCTCTCCATTTCAGCTCTCTTGGCAGTTGAGGGTTATGTAGTAGGGCAAACTCCACTTCAGATGTAATTGTTTTGTTTTTTAAAATTTTATTTATTTGAGGGCACCTGGGTGGCTTCGTTGGTTGAGCGACTGCCTTTGGCTCAGGTCAGGATCCCGGAGTTGTGGGATCGAGCCCCACTTCGGGCTCCCTGCTCGGCAGGAGGCCTGCTTCTCCCTCTCTCACTTTGCTTGCGTTCCCTCTCTCACTGTGTTTCTCTCTCAAATAAATAAATAAAATCTTTAAAAAAAAAAGATTTTATTTATTAGAGAGAGAGAGAGAAGCAGGCTCCCTGCTGAGCAGGGTGACTGCCACAGGGTCTGATCCAGGCACCCCAGTATTGTGACCTGAGCCGAAGATTGATGCTTAACTGACTGAGCCACCCAGGCGCCCCCAGATGCAATTCTTATTTTATTGTTCCCCATTCCTACCACTGAGTGTCAGCTGCCTGGGACCCTCTCAGTGGGATAACCATTTAATGGTGGATGATTTTAATTGTTAAGTCCTCATAAGAGCAGAGAAATGAAGAGATTTATCTTTTTTCTAAAATTGATTGCAGCTGCATTGTCCTTGTGTTTCATTTTACCCACTTTTTTTCTTGCAGGACTGTTGAAGCCTGAAGTCCCCTCCCCTCTCCCCCTCCCCCTTTTGCCGCTTTGTGGCATCCCCCTCCCTCCACCCTTTCCCATCCTGATAATCTAGCCATGACTAGCAGAAGCACAGCCAGGCCCAATGGGCAGCCCCAGGCCAGCAAAATATGCCAGTTCAAATTGGTCCTGCTGGGTGAATCTGCAGTGGGGAAGTCCAGCCTGGTATTACGTTTTGTCAAAGGGCAGTTCCATGAGTACCAAGAGAGCACCATTGGAGGTGAGTGCCTCAGGGAAAGAAGAGGGTCAGTGTTTAGTGAGGCTCTTGAAAGGAGATGTAGAGCTCCACACTGTGGAGCTGGCCTTTTTAGCTCCTTGGAATGGAAATCCTTTATATAAAAGAGAAAAAAAAAAACAACTGCGGTAACGCCAAAAAGGAGGTATATGTTTGTCCCCCTGCTTCCTATAGAAGAAAATTAGAAAGGTTGACCATTGCACACTTAGAAAATCACTCATTTTTTAAATCTCAGTTTGTCTTTGTCCCACTTTTTTCTTAAGCCATTTGAAGTTCAGTTGAGTGCCACCTTGAGCAGGGCTGGTTTGGAGCAGTGATTCATAATCAAAAATGTGTATCAGTCACTTGGAAAACATTTTCATCCTGACATGCTTAGGCTCTACTTTAGATCTACTGATTAGTATTGGGAAATAGACTGAGGTTGGTGGAGGTATAGACATGTATGTTGGGAAAAGCTCCTTAGATGATTCTGATGCACATACCTACTAAAAGAGAGGCTGGAACTAACTACAAAAGATAAAAGGCATCTGCCTTTCCCACCTTTACTACCTTCTACCTTCTGCTACCCCCAAAATAGGGCCTTACTTAGTTCAGTAAAAGATCTTTCATAAGAACTCCCATGTTAACTCATTCGCTGCTTTTACTAGTTACCTTGGAAATGTGGTGTTCTTGGACCAGCAGAAGATTATATTAAAAAGTAACAGCCAAATAATATTGATAACAGTGGGGTCTGTCATCAGGCTAAAGTCATCTAATTAATTATTGATGTGACCTTTACCTGAAACTTATTTTCTGTCGTCATCTCTTATTCCTCTATTTTGGTTAGAAGAGAGATGACTTGTGTAAGTGTCATTTCTCCTCTCTAATCTTCATAGTTTGTGTGTCCTCATTCCTTAGGTAGAGGAACTTCTGGCAGAAAGGACTTATCCAAAGGCAGTCTTAATCCTGGTTCTAGGACCTATACATAAGGAGGGGAATGCGAAACCTTTTCCTTAGCTCAGTGACCTGTTGGTGACTGGTCTTAGAGAATGGAGATATTGTGAAGGGGGCTGGGATTTTCCCATTGATCCTCCCACTTACAACTTCTTCCCCTCCGTTCTCTCACCTGTAGCGGCCTTCCTCACCCAGTCTGTTTGTCTAGATGACACAACAGTCAAGTTTGAGATCTGGGACACAGCTGGGCAGGAACGATACCATAGCTTGGCCCCCATGTACTACAGAGGTGCCCAAGCTGCCATTGTGGTTTATGACATTACTAATCAGGTAAGTGGGCTGAGAAGATTCTCTTGCTTTTATTTATAGGAATTAAATTAGGTGGGGAAGAGAAAACCAGTTCCTGAAATAGCAAAATAAAAATATAAATTGTACTTCCAAGTGCTGGTAAGACTGAGGTAATGGATTATCAGACACAAGTGGTTTCAGTGAGGGAAGGCTGCCTAGGAGAGGTGAGTTTTGAGACTGGGTTTTGAAGATGATGGGCCTGGATTGGCAGTCTTTCCAGCCAACCCTTCTCTTCCTCATGTTTTTCTAGGAAACCTTTGCCCGAGCGAAGACATGGGTAAAGGAACTACAGCGACAGGCCAGTCCTAGCATCGTTATTGCCCTGGCGGGGAACAAAGCTGACCTGGCCAATAAGCGCATGGTGGAATATGAAGTAAGATAACCCAGAGAATCCCTCTATAACATACTCCCTCTGTGCTTGGGACCTTTTTTTCATAAACCTGACCTCTTTGAAAACCTCATCTGAGGACATTTATCATCTCATTCCCCAGTGCCGCACCAAGTTAAATACAGCAACACTGTGACCCTAATGACAGCCAGGAGATTTTAGAGGACACAGAAGAAAATTCCAGAGCAGAGGGGTAGGGAATTACCAGCTCTGGGGGTACAAATGTGAAAATGGGAAAGAGGGAGCAGTTGAATTTCAGGAAATGGACTATTCAAGTGTCATAACCTAAAAGCCCCCAACCACTTACCTTCTCCCTCATAATTAAGATTCCTGACACTTGCTTGTTGGATTAAGCTGTCTAGATCGTGAGTTATCCTTGAGAGAGTTGTTACCAAAATATGAGTCCAGGGCCAGCTTGCTCAGAGGGGCAATTAAAGGGAGGGAACCTGGGGTGCCTGGGTGGCTCAGTTGGTCAAGCAACTGCCTTCGGCTCAGGTCATGATCCCGGAGACCTGGGATCGAGCCCCACATCAGGCTCCCTGCTCGGCGGGAAGCCTGCTTCTCCCTTTCTCACTCCCCCTGCTTGTGTTCCCTCTCTGGCTGTGTTTCTCTCTGTCAAATAAATAAAATCTTAAAAAAAAAAAAAAGGGAGGGAACCTAGGGTACTGCCTAGCTCTAGTGCTGCAGGGGAGTGGAAAGGCAATACTTGTTCAAACCCTACATTTTGAGTACTGGTACACGCTCCTCTTGCAGGAGGCCCAGGCGTATGCAGATGACAACAGCTTATTGTTTATGGAGACTTCAGCCAAGACAGCCATGAACGTGAATGATCTCTTCCTGGCAATAGGTAAGGTCAGAGCAGCCTGGGGTCTTCCTGTCTTTCTCTCTTGCCTCTAGATAAGATCACTAACCCAACTCATAAAGGTAGAGGGCAGTGTCTCCCTTTGTAAAAACTTTAGGTATGGAAATGTCTTAATTTTCTATTATGACCTTAGTCCTTTGGCTGTAGCTTTAGCCCTTCGTCTTCAATGTAGTTTACAAGTGAACCTTCCCCTCTTCAAAACAATCTTTTAATCTTTCATATTTCCCCCTTCCCCATCTCTCCCCCACCCATAATCCTTTGGCGAGATAAGTAAAATCTACCATACTTTTTTCTCTTCTCTTTTTATCTCTAGCTAAGAAGTTGCCAAAGAGTGAACCCCAGAATCTGGGGGGTGCAGCAGGCCGAAGCCGGGGTGTGGATCTCCATGAACAGTCCCAGCAGAACAAGAGCCAGTGTTGTAGCAACTGAGGGGGTGGCTAGCAGCAAACAAGTATGGAGCTAGCACGAGAGCTAAGAAATAACCTCCATCCCCACCCCTCAGCACACAAGCCCCTACGGTAACAGCACACTGAGCCCTGGCTCCCAAGAGCTGCCTCCTGACAGCTCCGTCATGGCACTTTTTAATGCTTCAGCAACCAACACCAGGCAGCTGTTGCCACTGGCCTCCTTACCCCTACTCTGGGGCTTCGGGGTCAGATCCCCCAGGACTTAACCTTCCAAAACAAACTTTCTTCACTTTGTATTATAGGTGCAAGATAGTGACCTACTTATCTTTCCTCCTCCTCCTCCTCATTTTTTCAGAAAACAATTTTTTGTGTCCTGCCCTTTCCCCTTCTGCTTTTGGTCAATCCCTGTTCTTGATCCCCTTTTCCTCTTCTCCCCAGGATGGAGAAGGTGGTGAACCCAGGAACTGAGGAAGGAGGTTTCCAGTTCAGTCATAGTAAGGACCCTGGGGGAGAGTAAGGCTCAGAGCAGGAGGGAGTAAGGAAACAGTTCCTTTTTTTTTTTTTTTCCTGGTTGGAGTTTCTCACATTTGAAAACACTGCAGTCTCCATTAGTTGGCCTTGTGGAGGGTGCTTCTAGGTAGAGGTGAGAAAAGTACGGCAAGCTCTTGGGTACTGGGTAGGCGTTGTGTTAGTTAACTGGGTAGATGTGGAGGAGGTGGAGATGCAGTGTCACCTGTTGCTCTGGAACTGTTCCAAGGCCTAATATCCCTCTCACCCAGCCTCTTAGGTAGCTCCTCCCCCATAGTGGGGGATACTCTGGACCCCAGAGTCCTCCAAAGAATTTTCACTGGTTGCCTGCATCTTTGGCTCTGCTGTGATCTAATTAGAGGAGGGACCACTTTCTGAAACCCATCCTCTGATTTATACATATGCATTTTCCCCCCTCTGGCCTTTAGATGGCCTCAGCCCCAGCGACTATATTCCCCTGCAGTTTGCACTTTAATTGGTGGTAGTTCAGTTGGGATACTTGTTTTATGGGGGTTTTGATTGATTTACCTGCCCTCATCTTTTTAATTAAATGGAACCCAAGATAGTATATATATGAGGTTTTGGGAGGGGCTGTAGAGAACAGGACCAGTGGCAGCTACTCAAGCCCAGTTTCCACTGCTTGCTTCCTCCAACTCTGATTCTTAACCTATATTCTTGCCAACCTAGCTCTCGCGTATAGGTTTGCCTTTCCTGGGGAATTAACTGAGCAACTGGAAAGTGGTCTCAGGATAGCCTAGACCATGGTTATGGAAGTGAAGAGGGGTCAGGCAAGAGGGAGGAGTTTTCTGTCCTTTCCTAAGGTTCATGTTCAATGAGCTACCCATTACCATGTCTTTTCTACTTCCCTGTAAATAGATTTGATCTTTATTCCCATTGTACAGTCTGTTCTGTCCTCTACCTCCTATCAGTCCCTATATCTTTTATCCTTTGTTAGGATTCTTGGTTTAGTCCTTCCATCCTTATCCTTATACCCAGCCCGAGCCAGTGGTTTAATTCACGTACCACTAGGGGCTAATACTACAGAGGCCTACTTGTGGCCCCCTCATACCATAACACCTGTTCTGTGGATAGGGAACAACTGGCACTAAAGGTCATCACAGCTGTCTCACATCACCAGGGAACGTGGGTCCTTTCTAAATCTCTAGCCAGTCTTCACATCACTCATCAGGTATTTTAAGATGTCTTTGGGAAGTCATCAAGGCAAGAGAGAACTCTAAACTCCCTTCTTGTTCCAACCCAGAGTTTTGGGAAAATTGGGGGAAGTAAGATAGGAAAGGTCACAGTGACCCAAGATTGGAACCTTTCTACCCTTTGGTTTGCAGACTGCCTTCTGTTCCAGAGAAGTTGAAAAATCCTTGGAGCTGAGACTCTGAAGGACCCAACTTAGGTTCTTCCACTTAGGACTTATTTCCCTTCCTTTTCCAGGGGCAGCCTTAGTTCCCATGGCCCTGAAACACATACATATTCCCCTTCCTTTCCCAGCACCCACCAGCCTCCCAAAGCACCCAGTGCATCCTTATAAGTGGAAGAACTAGGATAGCTCTCTTAAATTCCTTTGAAATGAAGGGTTTTTTTTCCCTCTGTGCATCTTTCCCCATGGAACAGGAGTGAAGTGTTTTCATTGCCTTGGGGCTAGGAAACCATTTTTCCAGGCTTCTCCCTTCCCCAGCCCCCTTTGGAACAGGATTGGCCTTAGCTTCTGGGCCTATCTGCTGCCTGCCTTCTATTTCCTACCAGTTCCTCTGCTTTCCTTTGAGGTCTCTTGGGCTTGGGGATCTTAGTTTTTATCTCCCCGCTCTTCATTTTTTTTTCTTCTGATTAGATTTTTTAGGGGGGGTGTCCTTTTTTTTCTTCTAAGAAAGCATTTGCCTTTTCCCCTTTTCTTCCTCTCCCAACATAACAATCGTGGTAACAGAATGCGACTGCTGATTTACCGATGTATTTAATGTAAGTAAAAAAGAAAAAAAAAAGAAAAGAAAAGAAAAGCGTATTGGAGTGTTGCTTCTTTTTTTCTTTTTTCTTCCCTTTTTTTTTTTTTTTTTCTATTTGTCTGATACAAGAAATTTGGGAGAAAGGGCATCCAGTGTTTTACTGAAACAGAAACATACCCTCTCCTACATCTTGGTTATCTCCTTATTCCCTTTAATCTTTTCTTAAATAATGACATAGCCCAATTTGGAAAATATTTTTTTTACTGTTAAACTGTTAAACTCCTATTCCCAGATCACCAGAGAGTTCATCAAATCCAACCTAGCTTATTTTTGTAGGCCTCTTAATGGAATATATATTGGTGGGGGGAGGAGGGATCTCTGGGCAGACAGCTGTTGAGCCTAGAGGGAGAGGTGGTATTTGTGAATCCTTTGAAGTATTACACAAAAGTTTATGTGCATTTCTCCAGGGAAAGGGTGCATTGCCTTAGTATCTCAGAGGGGTCCATGACCTAAAGAAGGTTAAAGAAATCATTATTTGTGTTTTTAATTGATCATGTGGCTTCTATCCCAACCAGAAAATTTCTCCTATATCTGAACTTGTTTGCTACTGTACTTGAAGCCCTTCAGTCCATCACAGTTTAAGTGGAGGTGGATGGGAGAGAATGATACACAGAAAGACTGTAGGTATGGTTGCAGAAGGACAGAAAACAGGACTGGTGTCAAACAGCTGGCATTGCAGTCCTATCTGCCAGCTTACCAACTGTGGCCTTGATCAAGTTACTTAGCTGCTCTCTGCCTCAGTTTCTTCTGTAAAATGAAGAAAAGTTGAGGGGTTTTGTTGTTGTTGTTGTTTTTTAAGGTTTTATTTATTTGACAGAAACACAGCCAGAGGGGGAACACAAGCAGGGGGAGTGAGAGAGGAAGAAGCAGGCTTCCCGCCGAGCGGGGAGCCCAATGTGGGACTCAATCCCGGGTCTCTGGGATCATGACCTGAGCCGAAGGCAGTCGCTTAACCAACTGAGCCACCCAGGTGCCCCAAAAGTTGAGGTTTAAAAGTCAGTTATGTAAAGTGTGTGTGGGGCACACAAGGTGACACTGTTATTAGGGAGCAGTCTTACCCTGTGACTTCAGACAGTCCCTAACTGATTTCTCTGTATCCTTGGGCTGAGCCTATTTTTCAAGGGTGTAGGATAGGTTGGACATCACACCTCTCCAAAGATTAGTTGAACACAGCTGAGTTGGAAGTTATTTCCAAAAACCTCTGGGCCAAAATCACCTTTTCCCTGTCAATTCCCCTTTCCTTCTATCTCTTAGTACTTCCTCCAAGATTCCTTGATTCCTCGCAAAAGCTCTGGTTCACTTTAGGAGAGCAGAAAGGGAGAGAAAATGATCTTCCAAAATTAAAGATGAAGACCTTCATTTGAAGTAAGGTTGTAGGTCAACGTTCTGAACTCTAGGGGGCAGTGTGGATACGTTTGCCCCAAATTTACAGACCTCCGATAACAGTAAGTTTTCAGTCCTGCAACAAAAGATAAAGGGTAATTGTAAACGTCTTCTTCGTGCGCCACTCAAAGATTGCGAGTGAATATAATATTCCTGCTTGGGGTTTTAAAATGTTGCTCTCGTTATGACCAATGATTTTTTAATTGAGTTAAACGAAGGGAAAAAAGGCTATATTGTTTCATAATTTGAGAGGAAATTCAACAAGTCCAGTGGATCACAAAGTCTTTGAACCACTATTTAGGCTTCATCTCTGCCCTTATTGTTAAATAGAGAATTGAGTGCTTGACCTTGTTTTCACTAAAAGACAAACAAGGCTGTTGTTGCAACACAGACGTTCGTCAAAAACAGGTAGAGGCGGAGCTCACCGCTGGGAGAAAGCCGGCGGGATTTCAAGGCCTCTTCAGTAAACGCACCTTGTGTCTCAGCTGTAGGGGCCGGGCGGGGGCATCTCAAAACTTCCCACCTTCAGCCCAACCTTTGGAGTCCTCGATACCTTACACTACCCGCTTCCGGACAACAGTGAGGGTCCCATTCCTTGTCGCGCAGGGATGGAACAGAAAACAGCCAGTCTTAGCTTTGCGGCGCACCGCCGGCCTCAGCCTCCAGGAGGCGGGCACAGCAGCTAGGAGGCGGTCCGCAGCCCGCCAATGGCTGGGGAACCGGCTGAGAGACGAAAGTGGTCCTTCACTCTGGACCAACGTCATGGTGCTGGCCCCGCCCCTTTGCCAGCAGTCGTCTGGAGCCGAGTGGGTAAACCAGTCGCCAAGCGGACGCCTGAACCCGGTAAGAGGTTTTGGGGACTGGGAGAAGGAAGAGGTGGAGGGAGGCGTGGTAACCTGGGCGATGTCCGGGGCCCTGCGACCCCGAGGTGTTCCGAGCCGCTTGGGTTTTGAACAAAAACTGCCAATACCGCCTCCACTCCCGCTGCCCAGCTGCTCCTAGGGGTGCTGTGTGTTGCTACGAAGACACTTGTGTCAGCAGCTGGGCAGTTGCATGGGACTGGGTTGTGCTCTGGATATATCCTCCTACCTAAAGTACCCCTGAGGAGTAAGGGGCCACCACCAGCACAAGGGGTGTGGCATCTGTTTTGGAGCAGAAGGTTGCTTCTCCCAAACCTGGGACACTGAGCTGACTGAGTTCACCTGTAAGGCAGCTCTGCTTGCACAACTCCAGCCTGGTTATTCTAAGTGGGCTGCTGGCATGGAGGGTCGGTGGGAGGAAGAGGGAGGATCCCATGGCCCAAGGGTAAAATGCAGACTCTGCTCCTGCTCCTATAGCCCTTGCAGTTTCCCTGCCTGCTCCCTTCTTTAGCATTTCACCAGCTATTGGGACTTTTCTCACTCTTCCCTATTTTGGTATTCCTGGGATCAGTGATCTGCTCAGTACTCTGAGGAAGGAACTGCTGCAGAGCAGAGTGGGAAAATTATTTCTTCTCTAGCCCATCCCCTGACACCCTGGCCATTAACTTCCCAGTTTGCTGAGTTCACAGGAACGGCATAGACAAGGTAGGAATGGGGACTCTGGGTGGGGTCCAGTTCCCAGCTGGATTCTGTTTTTTCACTAGGGTTGGTAGAGGGAACCAGGGGACTGAAAGGCCTTCAAAGACAGCGTTATTACTTGTTTGCTCCTCAGAGCTACTCTGCTAGGTAGATCTCATTCCATAGATGAGGGCACAGTTCTGAGAGGCTTGGTATTTTGCCCAGGCAATGGGGCTGGTTAACAGCAGGGCCAGTTTCACAAACCCAAAACAGTTCAACTCCAGAATCTGAACTCATTCATCTCATTAGGTTACCGCTACCTTTTTCACCTTTTTGTCCCTAATCTAAGTTAGTCTGCCCCTCAGTTGTCCTCTATTGACTGTGGAAATAATAAACCAGCAAACTGGACTGTAGATATTTTGGCTTCTGTCCTTTAGGCCCTTGGCCCCAAACATTGTTCTCTGTAGTGGACAAAGTAGCGAATGGAGGATGGGAGATAGGTGATTCTAGAAGACCAACCCCCTTCCATCACCACCGCCCCATTCCCTTCCATCCTGTCAGCACAGTCTTTCTGAAATCCGTTAGGGTTTTCTCTAAGGACCCATTTGGACACAGACACACACACACACACACTCTCTCTCTCTCTCTCTCTCTCTCTCTTTCTCTCTCACTCACTCACTCACTCACTCCCATCCCATCCTTTGGCCTCTTTACCACGAAAAAGCATCCTCATTTGCCCAGGAAGTTCATTGCTTACCTTTCCTGTGTCTTCCTTCCACTTGAGTTTCCTCAAATTGCCCTAATATCATCCCCTTCTAAAACTCCTATCTTGATCCTTTTTCCCACAGGTCTGCTGCAATGCTGCTGCACAGGGTTGTGATCCCACGTCTCCGACAGGCCTGCAGGTAGGCCAACCGATCATATAACTCGTCTCCTAGCCCTTATCTCTCACCCCCCCATCTTTATGATGTTTAACCTACCAGATAAGATAGTTGAGGTGGTGACTACTAGGGAGGAAAGGGAAAACCATAACTTATCCATTTGCCCCACCCATCCCTGGACAAACAAAAGTCCCAACTGAAGGAACCAATGGCCTACCTGGTAAACCCCAGACTTTCTCTTCCATGTGATAGGAACCGTACTACTAAGAAGACCTCTCTCTGTTCCAGGCTCCAGTCAGTCCCCTCGAGGCTCTGCATTCGGGCCTGCTCTACAAATGATTCACTTCAGCCCCAGTGCTCCAGCCTTGCCTTCTCTGGCAATAACTCCAGCACTAGGGGATGGAAAGTTATGGGGACTCTGCTAGGTCTCGGTGCAGTGTTGGCCTATCATAACCACCGGTGCAGGGTAAGTGGGGAAGGAAGGGACTTAGTTGTCAGAACAGAGGGGCCCTAGTAAGCTCCCCCAGACAATCCAAGCTATTAACACAGACCCATGGTGGTACTGTCTTCCTGCAGAGTAAAGATGGAGTTTGCTACCTCTGTTTCACAGTGGCCATGACTTTATGGGTTGGGTCAGGGTGAGCTAGAGTATTCTTTCTTATTATTTCTGTTTCTTTGTGCCTTACCCATGCCCTGCCTGCAGGCTGCTGAGAAGTCACCACGCATATACACGAGAGAGGAAGTGAGATCTCACAGCAGCCCTGAGACTAGGATCTGGGTGACTCTGGGCTGTGAGGTATTTGATGTTACAGAATTTGTAGACCTACACCCAGGGGGGCCAGCAAAGCTGATGCTAGCAGCAGGTGGTCCTCTAGAGCCTTTCTGGGCCCTCTATGCTGTTCATGACCAGCCCCACGTGCGTGAGTTACTGGCTCAGTACAAAGTTGGGGAGTTGAGCCCTGAAGACAAGGCACCCTCCATCTTGAAGACCTCTGACCCTTACACTGGCGATCCTGTACGTCACCCAGCTCTGAAGGTCAATAGCCAGCGCCCCTTTAATGCAGAGCCCCCCCCTGAACTGCTGACAGAAAACTATATCACACCTAACCCTATCTTCTTCACCCGGAACCATCTGCCTGTACCTAACCTGGACCCAGAAACCTATCGCCTGCATGTAGTAGGGCCACCTGGGTGTCAGTCACTGTCCCTATCACTGGATGATTTGTACCAGTTCCCCAAGCATGAGATCACGGTCACTCTTCAGTGCGCTGGCAACCGACGCTCTGAGATGACTCGGTTCAAAGAAGTAAAAGGTCTGGAGTGGAATACAGGGGCCATTAGCACTGCACGCTGGGCTGGGGCACGCCTCTGTGATGTGTTGGCCAAGGCTGGTCACCAACTTTGTGAAACTGAGGCCCACGTCTGCTTTGAGGGACTGGACTCAGACCCCACAGGAACTGCCTATGGAGCATCCATCCCTCTGGCTCGGGCCATGGACCCTGAAGCTGAGGTCCTGCTAGCATATGAGATGAATGGGCAGCCTCTGCCTCGTGACCATGGCTTCCCTGTGCGGGTGGTGGTTCCTGGTGTGGTGGGTGCCCGCCATGTCAAATGGCTGGGGAAAGTGAGTGTGGAACCAGAGGAAAGTTACAGTCACTGGCAGCGGCGGGATTACAAAGGCTTCTCTCCATCTGTGGACTGGGACACAGTAGATTTTGACTCAGCTCCATCTATTCAGGAACTTCCTGTCCAGTCAGCCATCACAGAGCCCAAGGATGGGGAGATGGTACAATCAGGGGAGGTGACTATCAAGGGCTATGCATGGAGTGGTGGTGGCAGGGCTGTGGTCAGGGTGGATGTGTCCTTGGATGGGGGCCTAACCTGGCAAGTGGCTGAGCTGGATGGAGAAGAACAGCGCCCCCGGAAGGCCTGGGCCTGGAGGTTATGGCAGCTGCAAGTCCCTGTGCCAGCTGGGAAAAAGGAATTGAATATTATTTGTAAGGCTGTAGATGACAGCTACAATGTGCAACCAGACACGGTGGCCCCAATCTGGAACCTGCGAGGTGTACTCAGCAATGCCTGGCACCGTGTCCGTGTCCATGTCACCCCATGAAAAGGTGAAATGGAATTACCTACTCCCAGAATCATTTTCTCAACCCCTTTCCATACCTATCCTTTACCTTCCTTACCACAGAAAAACCTTTCATCATCATGTCTTGAATCACAACCCTGTACTATGCCTCCCTAAACCACACATAGATACACACATTGCACATTTCCAAGCAGGCACCAGCTCTCCTTTGACACTATGTTACATAACTCTTATCAAGCCCCTTGTTGAGAGCTGTTGGAGCAGGGGACTAGAAGGGGGGAAATTCTGTAAACAAGCACTCTTATCTTCTTATCCTACCTCCACTGCTAATTATATCACCACTTTATTTTGCTTTTCTTCTTGGGCATCTTCAGAGAATGTGTGTGGATAGTTGTAAGAAAAGTGTATATGCAACTTTCTACTGACTTTCTGGGTTGCCAGGGGTGAAATCCTGCCCTTTATAGTTCCACCTTTCTAAATACATCAATAAAGTTTAATTCTACAGCTCTGAAGAAAAGATTACGACTTTTGGGACTTCTTGAGGCTGGAGCGTGAGCATGTAGCTGGAGGGAAGTGCGCTGGTACTGGGATACTAGCAAAAACAAGATGGGGAGAAGAGAGAAGGGAAGGCGATGCAGGGGCGTCAATAAGTGGGACTTCCTTCTCTGAGGTCAGCCAGCATCTGTAGCGTTGCTTAGGTGACTGACCTCTGAATACCTCCAACAGAGATTTTTTAAATTGATATTATTAAGCTCCTCCCCGCCCCTCCCTACACTTGGCAGGAAAGGCAAAGAATGCTAAGAGATTAAAAACTGTATTCTCTTAGTAAGGGCAGGGCAAAACTTGGCAAAAGGGGCAGATATGCCAGGGCACGTGGGGGTGTCCAATGTGCGCCTAGTTTGCAAATCAAATGCAGATGAAGGGGCAGTCATTGAGTTACCCTGGGCAAGCGACCGCCCCTCTTCGACTTGAAGCTTTCGGTGCTCGGCTACTCTCCCCTAGCTCTTCTCCCTTTTCCCCAGCAGTCTCCCCGGCTTTGGGGACGCTCGGTGTTCGGCCACGCCGCCTGTCGCCTGATAGTGGGACCGGAAGTTGTTCGGGGGAGGGGGGGACGGCTGTGATGGGGGGGGCTAATGGGGGGGGCCGGTCCCTCCTCAGGTGAAGCCGCTGATGGAGATGGAGCCGCCGCCGCCGCTGAACGCCCGGGTCCCGGGTCCGGCCCGGTTGCCGCCGCCTTAGTGACCCCACTTCCCCCGCACTGGGCCGCCCGGGCCAGAGTGGGGGACCCCCGCTGCCCCGCCCCCCTCTTCCCCAATACCATCCCCTCTCCCACACCCCCCTAGCCTGCGCGCGCGCGGAGCTGCCTCAGGTGAGTGAGGGGCGGGGCTTGGGCGAAGCGCTGGGGGCGGGGCCTCTGTCGCCGGGGGCGGGGCCTGAGGGGCTTGGGCGTGAAATGTGGGGAGACGGGGGCCTGGGGGTGCTGGTGGGAAGAGGGTATAGCCCTCTGGGCTGTGGCTCAAGGAGAGAACGCTGGCCCGGGTGGTAGGGGAAGCTTGGCGCGAGTCTTAAGGTTTAGGGGAAGGTAACGGAGAGTCTAGGGGTCCTAAAAAGGCGGGAGATGGGTCAAGGCAGGGGACCGAGGATAGCCAGGAGCTGGGTGTGTGAGGCTCCTCGGTGAGGTACGGCTGGGGTAGAACAGAGAGACAGAGTAAAGAAAGGAAAAAGCAGAGGGATACCTGGGCAAAAAAACGAGGGACTTGGGAGTTTTGTCGAGAAGTTTAGAGAGAAGGACAGAGGCCTAGGTGAGGCGATCTGGAAGGCAGCAGAATAGGAGAAATGTGGTAGAGAGGAAACTTAGAGTGGAAGTGGAAAGTGCTGTCTAGGGTACCATGTAGGGTGAAAAGTCTACAGAACCTGAGAAACAGGTTCCTTTCTGGGAAGGAAGAGATTGACTGCATATGAGTCCTAAGAACTGTAACAGAGGAAGCCCTGGGGCTGACAACTCTAGGGAGACATAGACTTGGGAAACAGTTACAAGCTAAAATAGGCCTCCATGTACCTCCTCACACGGCCCCATCCCCAGTTATTTTCTTACCCCTTGTCTGCTAGAGTTGTAGATTCTCAACTTTGGAAATTTTTGTTTGATGTCTGTGCTTTAAAAAAATTTTTTTTATTTGTAATTGGTCCTGTCTGGAGACAGTTGGGAGTTTAAATGGAACACAGATATTTAGATACAAGATGTTTAGGAAATAAGGTACACCATTTCTCTCTCCAGGGTAAGAATTTACTAACTCTGCTTCCAGGAAGATGCATTATCAACCAAAATGTCAAGTTTTGCACCTTTAGCTTCAGTCCCTTCTCTCATAAGCAAAATTGTCTACTGTTATGACTCACGGATCCCCCACCAACATGTTTCATAGCTCCACCTGCGCCCTAGTCCACGTCTCCTGAGCCCTCAAAGCATCAGTTGTGAGCTTAGAAAGTTCCTGGATTGCTCACATGTCAGTTCTAGGCTTTCCATCATCATCATGGCCAAGCAGAAGACTGTTGAGGTCTGTTGTTTCCCTCTTACTGCTACTTGTTCACTTTACCTGTGTGAAGGTGCATGTTTATACTCTTAGGAAGCATTAAAAAACAGGCGTCTGACAACCTACAATATTTCCACTTAAGATAACAGAGATTCTGAAGATAAAACCAGGACAAGGCCAAATCAAACAATCTTTGAAAATGTAGCTTCTTATTTGGTAGGAGTATATGAGAATGGCTAGCTGGGAATCCCACATCTCCCCATGGGTCTGTCAGTAGGTCAGTGAATCTTGCTTTGTGGTATGGGGGACTTCAGCCTTCCCTACAACAAACTAAAAGCAGAGAATCCAGACAACTCCCTGGGTCATGAGAATAGTCAGAAGAGTGGCTCATGAGATAAAAATAAAGTCTTAGAAGAAGAAAATAGTGTTGCCATTGGGAAACAGGACAGGTCTTACTGGAGCTTCTTGGGTGGGTCTCAGGGTGGTTGGGGCTGCCCTCAATTTGACAGGTTGAGAATTATGTCCTGCTGTAGTCAACAGATGCTGATATCTCAAGCACAAATATAATGTCTTTCTTGTCCACCGCGTGCAGTTAGTTAGTTCAATTGTAGCTTCTGGGCAATCCCCTTCCTCCTAGTAGGTTAAGGGTAAAGCACATTTTGGGACTTGGCTCAGAAAGAAGTCCTGACTTTTTTCCAGTGAAAATGCAACTGAACATTCTTCTTTTATTTTCTCTTAGTTTAAATCTGCAGCTTGTACTTCCCAGCGTGGGAGGAACATTATCCCACCTTTTACCTCCTACCAACATCCACAAAGGAATTATTTTCTCCCAAACTGGCCATCTTTCTTCCCTCAACATATGCACAAAATAACCAAGGAAAAAAATTAAGATAAGTTATTGTTGGGAAGGTATTTCTAGGCTTGTTTTACTCTAGTGGAACAAATAAGAGTGTTTGGAGCCCTGTGGGTATAGACAACGCTATAAAGCAGAGGGACTCCCTCTTTTTCGTTGGTCTCTTGACCCTGCCGGAAGGAGACTCTGAATTCCAAGCCGTTTGATCTGCCTCCTCTTCTCAGAAGGATTATGGATTCTGTACTGGAAACAGGGAGACAGTTTCAAGGTTTATCTGACAAAAGCATCTAAGAAAGGACAGTGCTGATATGAAGGGCCTATCCCCTCCCACCCCACCAATGCAAATAGCCCCAACCTTATAGACTCTGCTGGAATACATATGCTGGTGTAATCCCTGGGCCAAGGAGTCCTGTTTCTACCTGAAAGAGACCTAATGAGCATCTAGGTTGGCATTTTCCTCAGACTCAGATTCTCTAAGAAGAGACATGGAAGGGAGAGGATTATTTCTCTTGCCATCCATAAACCTGTGTTTCTAGTTCAAGGATTTAAGTCACTAAGATGTAGACCCCCAAACTGTTCAACACACGAGAAAGAATGGTGACCCCAAACCTTCCCACTGTGGGAAGATTTAACTTTGTATTATAAGTGGAAAGACTGGTTACCAGCCTGGGAACCTAGGTTCTATTTGTCTTAATTCTGTCACTAACCAGATGGGTGACTCAGCTTAATTTCCTCTTGTTTTAAAAACCAAGAGATTGAAGATCATCTCTCAGCTCCATTCTAGCTCCAAGATTCCCCAGGTCCTACAACATCCCTGCCCCTGGCCCTCCACATGAAGAGAGGGTTACTAAATTGGATTGTCATGGCAAGATTCATTGTTAGTGAAGGAGCCCAAAAACATATTTCAGGCCCAAACAACAGTGAGTCCTTTTGATCAGCATGCGTTTGAGACTTCTGGTCAGGACTGCCACCAAAGGCAGTGGTTCCCTCTCTTCCACCTTTTTGCAACCCTGCGCCAGGCAGAATAGTTCATTGAGACTTCCATGTAATTTCAAACCTCATTTGATAGAGCTAACTTTGTTTTGGGGGCATCTTTGGCTTCAAAACTAATTATTATAAAATTCAAATTGAACTCTGCTGCCCTACTTCCCTCACCCCTGCCCAAACATATGGCTGAAAGCAGTGACTCTGTAGGGCCTCTCTATAAACACAGGGTTCAAATGCTTGAGGGTATATCCAAAAAGCCAGAGAATATTATCTCATGTGCATCATACCTAGTGATTTAAACTGTTTAGTTTGGCCTTTTCCTTAGTTCCTTAAGTCCTAAGATGAGACATGGGAGGGGTAGGATTGTTTCTCCTCCCACCCATAAACCTTAGCCTTCTCTCTCTTCCACAGTCTACATGGGGAGGACAGGGAAGCGAAAAGGACAAGAGAAAAGATGCATCCATCTGAGATCTAAAAGGAGACAATGAGGTGATATTTTCCCACTGTCCAGGTGTTGTGTTTCCAGCTCCTACCCCTTCTTATTTTGGAGACTGGCCATTCCTAGGATGACCTGAGAATTCAACCCCTCAGCACTGATCCCCAGGCACTTGGATAATGAAGTTGAGCTGTCTTCCTCTGTATTATATGTAGACAGAAGTTCACCATCTACAGCCTGGTGAAAAAAATGAAT
Organism: Spilogale gracilis; assembly: GCA_004023965.1. NCBI lineage: Eukaryota > Metazoa > Chordata > Mammalia > Carnivora > Mephitidae > Spilogale > Spilogale gracilis. Next base: position 205,085 of record PITA01001145.1, read on the forward strand.
CTGATTTTTCTGCTGTAAAGATAGACACATGAGCTGAGAAAAGGTTGGTGGGTTTCCTTCAGAGGGCACAAGGTTGACCCTAAAGATCATTTCAGAGCTGCAGACTGCTGGACGTCAAGGTCTGTTTCCTGGAAAGGGGCATGTCATCAGTCAGACTGCAGACAATGCCTCATTCCACCTCTTCCCTCAATCATTTACCTCTTTCCCCTCCCCAATTATGCAAAGCCCTGACACACAACCCTGGCATGCCAAGGGACTCCAGTACATTTTTGTGTTGATTTCCTTCAGTTCACAAAGGTACAGACAAGAGAGGATGATGCTGTGGATTTGGTTTACTTGTAGTACCTGAACTGCTCACTCCCAGGCAGGTGGAAAAATTCTGTCTTTTTTTTTTTTTTAAGATTTTATTTATTTATTCGACAGAGAGAGAGATCACAAGTAGGCAGAGAGGCAGGCAGAGAGAAAGGAGGAAGCAGGCACCCTGTCGAGCAGAGAGCCCAATGTGGGCCTCGATCCCAGGACCCTGAGACCATGACCTGAGCCGAAGGCAGAGGCTTAACCCTCTGAGCCACCCAGGCGCCCAAAAAATTCTGTCTTGTTCATAATCGCTGCACTCCACTTCAGGTCCCAGGTCCTAAGAGAGACCAGAGAAAAGATGTCTGCTTCTCCCTGCTGCAGTTCAGGAACAATAACCAAAAGGATGGCATAGATCTTTGCCACTCTCTCCACCTCCACTCTCTTTCCCAACAATATCCTCCTCGCTACCTTTCTACCCACTAGACCACATGGAGTGTATTTTAAATTCCAACTGTGGAGTGTCACTGGATCAAACAGGACTCTTTAGAGGATTTGAAGAGCCTTAAATACTTGTGATGTCCATCTTATTTTGGTGTTCTGAGCTACCACATAGAGAGAACTTGACTTTCTGACATTTTTGTCACCAAATAGTGAAAGCGGTGGGGATGTTTTGTGGAGATGGGAAGTTGGGGGGTAGCCATTGAGTGACTTGCCCTTAGAAGTCAGACCTTGGATTGTTCGTGACATGTTGCTTGTCGGGAAGTGGGGTGGGAAGTCTGTCTAGAAGGAATGTCCATTCCTGCCCATTCCTGTTCAAATGCAATATTATGCTGATGGGAGAAAGCCAGGGCCATAGAGGACTCTTGTTACAGTGCCAAGTGGATTCAAAAGAACAGGGAAGAAAACCTTTGTCTCCGGAGGTTACAGTGACCAACCTTTCCTCCCTTCTCACAGAGACACTTCCTTTTGAATTGGGAAACTAGCTATTTCTAGTTGCTTTGTATTCAGCTCACTGAACTGAATTTACAGTACATATGTGCCTACCTCCATCACTGAATGGCGCCTATGTTGCTCTAAAGCCGGTTTCTTTCCAAGATCTTTGAGCCAAAAACCTGTCTTGTGTAACTAACTTCTCTCTTTTTATACCTCCTCCCCCTGCGGTATGTCTCCAATTGGCAGTACCTAATTTGACCTAGTTCCTCTAAGGAGACACTAAGATCTGCCCGCCTGGCCAGGCAGAGGAGGAGGTGCTTTGAGGGGCGGGAGTAGGTAGGCTGGGAGGGGCGTGCTGCCTGGAGACTTGAACAAACAGTGAAGTACATCTACTGATTTGCTCCTGGCTCTCAGAATACCAGGACTGGGAACAGCAGAATCTCCGTCCCCTCTCACTTCCAGGGTTACCAACTTGGCAGGTGGACCTGTTAGAGGCAGCCAAACACTGATTTTGCCCAAGATGTGTCATGGAGCACCTGTTAAGAGCAATTAAGAAGCAGAAGAGCTCAGTTTACTGCTAGGAACAAAGTCCAACTCAGAAAACAACTCCTTCAGACCCTTCTGGAAATTGTTTTGGGACCATTTGGGCAGGTGTCCAAGAATGAGATGCACTTCCTGCGCCAGTGCTAGCTGAATGCTATGCTTCAACTGTTCTGCCTACCTAGTGCTTATCTAGCCCCTGGTTCATTTGTGTTCTCTTCTCTCTGACACACACACCACACACAAATTACCTTACATTAGCATATTCCCCCCGTAGAGGCGGCTCAACTTGTTCTTTTTAAGTAACAGACCCCACTCCCACAGGGGTCACACCAAAGGAAAAGATACCTTAATTGTTAGAAGCAAGGAAAAGCAAGAAGATCATGACTTTTGAAAAGAAGTTGGATGGTTTAATGGGAAGAGCATAGCTCAGAGTGTTGGGAGACCTGTGTTCCTGCCAGTCTCACCATGATCCCTGAGACAAGTCACTTATCTGCTCGGAGTCTCAGTTTCTCCAAGAGAAAATGGAGGAAATCTTGCTCACTCTTGCTTCTCCTGCAGGGGAGGGAGGAGGACGGCAGGGAGGGTATGTGTGTGTGAAGGAAAGTCACATGTGGCACCGAAGCTTTGCAGTCTTGAAAAATCCCAAAGGCCAATTATGGAGGTAATGATTCGGAAATGAAAGGGGCCCCATGAGTACCAGACTGCCCTTCCTCATTCTTGGAATCTCTGCCCACCACAAGTTCTATAGCTAGTTCCAGAGGGTATGAGTTTGCTAACCACCATGGACTTGGGCTCTTCTAATCATTACCCCTACGGGAACCTTCAAGGAACCACTCATTATTGTGGCTTGGTCTAGCAGTCTGATCTCAAAACTCAGTCCATCCCAGGGAGGATGTGAAGAAAAGAAGAGTTGAAAATAAACTTAGATAATCTTTTTCTTCCACACCCGGGCTTCCTGGGTAAGACTAGGACTCTCTAATGAGATCTAAGACACAGCTGCTTTGTGAAGTGAAGGAAAGCCCATGTTTCAGGTTTTCTCTTGAGATTTTTCAAAAGAGTACGATGTCTCTCAGCACACAAATGACCTGGGGGTGGGGGGGAGACGGGGTAATAGATACTTTTCCGCTGTGCATCCTCCAGAATCCTCCACCCTTGCTTCTAAAGTATAGTATTACAAACAAACCAAATTTTCATCCATCTTCCTCAGAAAGATCCTTTGAAAAGACCAGGAATCCTGGTGGTAGCTCAGGCTGTTCACTTGCCCCACTCTTGTGCCCCCAAAATCTATCCCCACAAAATTGTGAAATCAGTTTTGGAGCTATGTAAATTTCCACCAAAGAGATTTTTTTTTTCCTCCTCCCACAGGCTCCTAAGGAGATAATTCATTGGAACAAATTATCACTTTTAATTGTTCTCAGTTCTTGATTTGTTTAATACTCTATTGCCAATTACTGCTTGCTTCTCTTAAATAGACTAACCTGCATTTTAAATTCAGGCTTCCACCTTAAAAAAAAAAAAAAAAAAAAAAAGCATAGTGAAGTCATTGACAAGAAGATGGGGAGAAGCCACTTAAGGGTTTAATTTGTTTATTAGACCTTCAGTGGAGGACTCCTCACGGAACCTGAGGTGGGCTTCTCTCCATCTTCTACTTTCCTGTTCCCCTCCCTCCCCTACACACCCAGAAAACGAATCCCTTGAGACAGAATCCAGCTTCATCCCCTTGTTACTACGCCATCCTTAAGGTTTAGAGCTTCTGTGGGGCAGGTTTCTTTGCCTCCAGAATGCTGGGCTGTAACCTGTCTCCTTTCTCACAACATCAGCTCCACCTACAGGAGGGTCTACTCTCAAAACAACACAACCAGGATCGCTCTGGAGTAAGACAATGTTTGTACTCCAGAGGCTGGAGAAGCCTGCCAAAGTTGTGGGTTGGAGGAGATCCTGGAGTTTGTAAGTCAGGGTACACTGTCTTTCTCATCAGGACCAAGTAGGAGGTTTTTCTTCTTTAGGATAGGGTTGAACCAAACTTGCTAATCCCGGAATGTTAGAGAGAAACCTCCTCCCTTCCCAGATCTGGCTTCTAATCACAGCTCTTTTCTCTTTCAGCAGATTCTAAGATGGACATAGAAGACTGCAATGGCCGCTCCTATATGTCCGGTATGGCTTCTCGTGCATTCTGTTTGTAAGGGGCTGGGAGCAGCCATTTGCCCGTGGAACAGAGTGGAGTCCAGCCTTCAGCCTGGCACAGGACCTCAGGGGCCGCAGTCACAGAGCTGCCACTCCCACCTGGTAGTGCTTGGTAGTGTGCATCTATTTTGGTCATTTCATATTCCCTAAATAGGAGATTCTCTTCTCAGACTTCTTGGGTGATAAGGGAAGGGGAAGGGAACAGAAGGGGAATACGAGTGGAGACTGTTAGACAGGAATGATTTAAAGAAAAGAGATGGAAAATGTGGGTCCTTCTCCTATACTCTGAGGTCACCAGCCAAACATGATCTTCTGTCCCAGCCAGGTGGAGAGTGGAGCAGGGTTTCAAACCTCAAACGCCTATAGGGGCCAGGTGGATATGTAAATGAGTGAACGGGGTTAGGATAATGTGCAGAAGGGAATGTGGAGGCTGTCATGTACTAGAGAACACATGTCCTACCTCAAAGAGCAACAGCTCCTCAGTGCCCACCAGTCACTGGCATACCAGAATGTGTATCCAGTATAGCCAAAACTTCCAATTTCTCAAGAGAAGTCGAGAATCCAGATTTGATGTAAAATGTCTCCATTTTAGAATAATGACTCAATATTTTAAAAAATGTTCCATGGAGCAAGCCAAACTAGTCTATGGGCTGAATTCAGCCAGTGGGCCAACAACATAGAGCTTTTGAAAGAAAGATATAGAGCCCAGCTCTCTTTTCTCCCCGTCCTTTCCCACGGTCCTAACATGCTGTGGCTTTGCGTACCTGCCAGATACTTTTACTGAGGCAGAAGAGATCGCTGCTCATAGTATGCATGACTTATAGAGATATAAAAGTAATCGGGGTCTTCTCAGAGTGGAACAAGGTGAAAAGAAATGAGGACCTTTATCTGGCTCCCTCTCTGACAGTGTAGAGAAGGGCTTAAGATAGAGGTTGTCTCTAAGAAGGAATCATTTTTTGAACCATTAGAACATCAGGGCCAGAAATGATTATAAAAGGTAAGGGAAGCCAGAGTGGCTTTTGACATGAGGAGGATGCCCATCAGAAATCCAACCACGGCTGTAGAAATGACCTATAGCTTATTTTTTTTTTTACCCTGAAGTGGGACCAGTGGAATTATGGGCACGTTCAAAGGATGATAGCAAGATGGGTCAGACACACATATCAGAGTCATTGACAACACCTGGGTAATGTAAGGTAAGACGCTGACTCTGACCCCTTTCTCATTTAAGGAGGGAAGCTGTTGGAATGGCTAAAGGCATTTGATACCTGCCACATGCTGGTCTGAGTGACAGGGATCAAGTGGACTAATTTAACTGAAAGAAATCTATTGGAATGAAAGTCATGGCCCTTCTGAGGAACCAGCCAGTCCTTCTCTCTCTTGCTCAGTTAAGCCTACTCAGAAAATCACTGAGTAACAATCACACTCCGGACCCTGTTCTACTGCTGGGGAACACATAGACAGATAAAAAACAGTCCCTGTCCGGGGCGCCTGGGCGGCTCAGTTGGTTGAGCGACTGCCTTCGGCTCAGGTCATGATCCTGGAGACCCGGGATCAAGCCCCACATCGGGCTCCCTGCTCGGCGGGAAGCCTGCTTCTCCCTCTCTCAGTCCCTCTGCTTGTGTTCCCTCTCTGGCTGTGTTTCTCTCTGTCGAATAAATAAATAAAATCTTTAAAAAAAAAAAAAAAAAAAACAGTCCCTGTCCTAATGTAAGTAAATAAGAAAAACTGAGGAAGTGGCCGGAGAAATAGCCCATGGAGCTCTGTCTCTGGAGAATGTGGATTAGAGGAAAACCTCTTAGGGTGTTTGCTTCATGTGCTCTGAAACCAAATGTTCCCTGTTTTCAGCAGCTTGATATTTCTGAGGTAAGAAAAAACTCTGCACTGGATGGTTTTGGAATAAAAGGGGAAGCCAAAAACCCCTCACCTGTGTTTTGCAAATTCTAGATGCCAGCAGCTACCTTAGAGAATGGGAAAAGGGAAAGCCAAGGGAGGGCTACTGTTAGTTTTGAAGAGTAACGCCTGTGGGCTGGGCATGGCTGAGACTGTCCACAGAGCCCTGCAGGGACCCATCTCTTCTGGGCCAGCCCACAAGCTGTGGGAGAGGCTGTTATGTGCACCACCCCCAAAGCACACTACGGCTCTTCAAGGTCATCACAGCTCTTCTGTCTGTCCCCACACCAGGTAGCCTTCCCTCACCTGGCCCTGTGATAGAAGGGGCTATCTCTTCCATTCTTCAAAGAGATTTTCCCACCTCTCAGAACCCCTCTCTCCCCTTGTCTCTTTCTTTCCTTCTTTCTCTTTCTTTCTTTCTTTCTTTCTTTTTAGATTTTATTTATTTATTTGTCAGAGAGAGAGAGTACACAAGCTGGGAGAGGAGCAGGCTCCCTGCTGAGCAAGGAGCCCCATGCGTGACTCTATCCCAGGACTCTGGGACCATGACCTGAGCGGAAGGCAGAGGCTTGACCAACTAAGCCACCCAGGCGTACCTCCTTGTCTCTTTCTAAAGGTGCAGGTCACTCCCTCCTGGGGTCTTGAGAGTCCATTAACTTACCACACATGCTCTCCTCCCCTGCATTCCCAATCTTTCAGGGGAAACTGAGTTGCTCAAACCCAGTTCATACAATTAATTGACTAAGCAGTGCTTGTAGCAAGTTTTCTGGGACTCTGAAATGTTTAAGGGAACCTTAGAAAGGGATCCAGGGGTAGGCAGCCCAAAGTTTCACAGCCCCTCCCACCCCCAAATTCTTCGAATCAGAAAATCAAGTCTCCAAAGTAGGTCAGCACGTCAGTGAGCAGCTCCTCTGGAAGGGAAGGGAGCAGAGGCCTTGTCTTGATAGAAGGCGGATTCATCTAGGACTGTAGGCTGCTGGGCCCCAGGGGCAATGGAAAGGAGGGGAACGGTGGAGGTGGGGAGACTATACCAGGATTTTGCCTGGGATCTAAAAGCCTCAGGGCCACACAGCAACACTAGCCTGAGATCAGACTGCTGGGTCTTCTCACTGCTGGGAGGGAGGGGGCTGTCAGTCCCCAGATCTAGAGAGCGACCTCCCTCCTGGAGGAGGAGGGAAAGGAGGGAATCTGAGTGCCTGAGTTTCATGGGGGAGGGGCTTTCTGCCGATCTGAGAGCCTTGAAGCTGCCCCGTGTCCTGGGCCCCATGACCTCTGGGGCCTTGGCTTCCCCAGCTGGCAGAGGATTGGGCCTTCCCTGGGGCCCCCCCCCTTTCTCCCTCCCACCTCGAGGGCCCATCCATCTCTCTCTCTCTCTCACACACACACACACTCTTGCCTCTCTCAGGCATTTGTTGTGCAGTTCCTCTTTGTCTGCTGGGCACGAGGGCAA
>PITA01001146.1:0-212252 GCA_004023965.1 Spilogale gracilis
GGGTAACCTGGAGGACAGTGGGAGAAGGAAAGTAAATGGGAACTAGGGTAATCTAGGGAGGGAAACGAAACAACAGAGACTTTGGACACAGAAACAAACTGAGGGACTTGGAGGGAGGGGGGTGGAGGGATGGGAGAGCCTGGTGGTGGGTACTGGGGACACCTAAAGCATGGAGCACTGGGTGTGGGGAATGGGGAATCTATCTTGGAACACTGGAAAAAAAATTTTTAGTAACAATAAAAAAAAAAAGAAAGTGTGCTGGTAATATTAACTGTAGTCATTATGACACCTTGGTGTAGTGGGTTTAAAATCTCCAAATTTCTGACCCTCTTTCAGAAATGTGGGAGGTCTGTGTCCCTTCTCCTTGAGTCATTATGGATTATGATGCTTGATCAATAGAACATAACAGAAACATTGCTGTGCCAGTTTCTTAAAATATGAGTTTGGGAACTGGCACTGGATCTGGTAAGATACAAGACCAGATTTTAATAAATTGCTTGTGGGCACCTGGGTGGCTCAGTGGGTTAAAGCCTCTGCCTTCAGCTCAGGTCATGATCTCAGTGCCCTGGGATTGAGGCCCACATTGGGCTCTCTGCTCAGCAGGGAGCCTGCTTCCTCCTCTCTCTCTGCCTGCCTCTCTGCCTACTTGTGATCTCTGTCTCTGTCAAACAAATAAAATCTTAAAAAAAGAAATTACCTCCCTCCAAGTCCCTCAGTTTGGATGGGAGAGCCTGGTGGTGGGTACTGGGGACACCTAAAGCGTGGAGCACTGGGTGTGGGGAATGAATCTTGGAACACTGGAAAAAAAATTTAAGTAACAACAACAACAAAAAGAAATTGCTTGCAGCCTTTGTAGAATGTGGTAAAAGGCTCACTCTAATAAGGAGATACACAATGGAAGAACATAAATACATGACCACCACACACTACTCAATACCCAAACAATGTATAGTCTTTGGCACACCAATGTGCATTCTATCAGCCATGACTACTTGGAAAAGACTGGGATCCAAGTAGAAAACTCTGAGGGAACTAAATCTAAGGTTTGGTGGTCTGTGCACCATGTATTGGGGTGAGGAGATGTCAATAGAATGTAGTAGCCCATCAGTCAAAAAGGATTAAACTCAGGTCCCGATTCCCATCCATACTCTGTTTCACTCACAGTCTTCCTCATTTCAGCAAAATGGAAACTCCATTCTTTTTGTTGGTCAGGCCAAGTCACCAAAGATGACTAGTCTTTCTCTCACATGTCCTGTCTGGTCTCTTAGGAAAACCCATTATTCTACTTTTAAAATACATTCAGAGTGGATAAAATATATACATCTTCATTGTCTCCTCCTTGGTCCACACATCCACTGTGTCTCACCTAGATTGTTGGAGTAGTTTCCTACTGGCTGTCTGCTCCTACCTTTGACATTCTACCTCCTCTCCATTCTGTTGTCAACACAGAAACTGGAACAAGTTTGTTGAAAAGTCCAGGTGGATGTTGAGGTGTAAACTGACAAGCAATAAACTGCACAAATTTAAAATGTACAATTTGAGAATTTTTGATACACTTATACACCCATGAAACCATTTCCATAATCAAAATAGTAAACATATCCATCATCCCTACAGGTTCCTTGTTGTCTTTGGTAAGCCTTCCTTTTCACCCTCATATACCCCAGGCCCCAGACAACTATTAAGCTAGCTGTTTTCTGTTACTACAGATTAGTTTGCATTTCCAGAAATTTACATAAATGGAATCATGGAATACATATTTTTTTCTGGCTTCTCCCACTCAGCACAATTATTTTGAGGTACAGCCATGTATCAATAGTTCATTCCTTTTATTTGCTGAGGAGTATACCATTGTATGGTTATACTACAATCTTTTTATCTATTTGCCTGTTGATGGATATTTGAGTTGTTTTAGATTTTGGCTATTATCAATACTGATATGAATGTTCATGTGTATGAATGTATGATTGCATTTTTCTTGAGTAAACACCTAAGGTAAAATGGCTGAGTCATATGGTAGTTGTGTGTTTAAGACTTAAAGAAGATTTTCCAAAGTAGTTGTACCATTTTACATTCCCAACACTACTCTTTGACAGTTCCTTTAAAACCTCATTGACATTTTGGGGCGCCTGGGTGGCTCAGTGGGTTAAAGCCTCAGGTCCTGATCTCAGGGTCCTGGGATCAAGTCCCACATTGGGCTCTCTGCTCATGGGGGGCCTGCTTCCTCCTCTCTCTCTCTCTGCCTGCCTCTCTGCCTACTCGTGATCTCTCTATCAAATAAATAAATAAAATATCAAAAAAAACCGCACCGACATTTTGAAAAGCCATTTAAAAATTTTTTAAGACATTCTGATAAGCATGTGGTGATATCTCATTGTGGTTTAAATTTGCATTTTTCTAATAACTAATGGTGTGAAAATCTTTTCATGTGCTTATCTGACATCTGTATATCTTCTTTGGTGTACATCCAAATTTCTTTTTTATTGTATTGTATTGTATTTATTTTATTTTATTTTTAAATTTAATTTAATTTATTTTTTAAATATAAAATGTATTATTTGTTTCAGTGGTACAGGTCTGTGAAAGCCTTGTATAATTCACAGCACTCACCATAGCATATATCTCCCCCAGTGTCCATAACCTAGCCACTCTCCCTTCAACCCCCCTCCCCTCTAGCACCCCTCAGTTTGTTTCCTGAGATTAAGAGTCTCTTGTGGTTTCTCTCCCTCCCCAGTTCCATCTTGTTTCATTTTCTCCCTCCCTTCCCCCATGACCCCCTGCCTGTAAAAGTCCTCATATCAGAGTGATCATATGATAATTGTCTTTCTCTGATTGACTTATTTCACTTAGAATAATACCCTCTAGTACCTTCCACATCATTGCAAATGGCAAGATTTCTTTTTTGATGGCTGCATACTATTCCATGGTGTATATTTCTATCTATCTATCTATCTATCTATCTATCTATCTATCTATCTATCTATCTATCTATCATCTATCTATCTATCATCTATCTATCTATCTATCATCTATCTATCATCTATCTATCTATCATCTATCTATCTATCTATCTATCTATCTATCATCATCTATCATCTATCTATCTACCACACTGTTATCAGTTCATCTTTTGATGGGCATTTAGGTTCTCTCTATAGTTTGACTATTGTGGACATTGCTGCTATAAACATTTGGGTGCATTTGCCCTTTGGATCCCTACATTTGTATCTTTAGGGTAAATACCCAGTAGTGTAATTACTGGGTCATAGGGTAGCTCTATATTCAACTTTTTGAGGAATCTCCATACTGTTTCCCAGAGTGGCTGTATGAATTTGCATTCCTACCAACAGCATAGGAGGATTTCCTTTTCTCTGCATCCTTGTCTACATCTGTCATTTCCTAACTTGTTAATTTTAGCCATTCTGACTGGTGTGAGGTGGTATCTCACTGTGGTTTTGATTTGTATTTCCCTGATGCTGAGTGATGTTGAACATTTTTTGATGTGTCTCTTGGACATTTGGATGTCTTCTTTGCAGGAATGCCTGTTCATGTCTTTTGCCCATTTTATGGCTGGATTATTTGTTTTCTGGATGTTGGTTTGTTAAGTTCTTTATAGATTTTGGATATTAGCCCTTCATCAAATATATCATTTGCAAATATCTTCTCCCATCCTGTTGGTTGTCTTTTGGTTTTATTGACTATTTCCTTTGCTGTGCAAAAGCTTCTCATCTTGATGAAGTCCCAATAGTTCATTTTTGCCCTTGCTTCCCTTGCTTTTGGTGATGTTTCTAAGAAGAAGTTGCTGAGGCTGAAGTTGAAGAGGTGGTTGCCTGTGTTCTCCACAAGGGTTTTGATGGATTCCTGTCTCACATTGAGATTTTTCATCCATTTAGAGTCAATTTTTGTGCAGTATAAGTAAATGGTCCATTTTAATTTTTCTGCATGGGGCTGTCCAATTTTCCCAATACCATTTGTTGAAAAGACTGTCTTTTTTACATTGGACATTCTTTCCTGCTTTGTTGAATATTAGTGACTGTAGAGTGAAGGGTCCATTTCTGGGCTCTCTATTCTGTTCCATTGATCTATGTTTTTGTTTTTGTGCCAGTAATATATGGTCTTTATTATTACACCTTTGTAATAGAGTTTGAAATCTGGAATTGTGATGCCACCAACTTTGGTTTTCTTTTTCAACATTTCTCTGGCTATTCGGGGTCTTTTCTTGTTCCATGTAAATTTTATGATTATTTTTTCTGTTTCTTTGAAAAGTTGATGGTATTTTGATAGGGATTGCATTAAATGTGTACATTGCTTTAGGTAGCATAGACATTTTCACAATATTTGTTCTTCCAATCCATGAGAATGAAATGTTTTTCCATTTCTTTGTGTCTTCTTCAATTCTTTCATGAGTATTCTCTTGTTTTCTGAGTAGATTCTTTGCCTCTTTTGTTAGGTTTATTCCTGGGTATCTTATGGTTTGGGTGCAATTGTAAATGGGATCAACACTTTAATTTCTTTCTTCTGTTGGTGTATAGAAATGCAACTGATTTCTGTGCATTGATTTTATATGCTGACATGTTACTGAATTCCTGTGTGTTCTAGCAGTTTTGGAGTGGAGTCTTTGGGGTTTTCCACATAAAGTATCATATCATCTGCAAAGAATGAGAGTTTTATTTCTTCTTTGCTGATTTAGATGTCTTCTATTTCTTTTTGTTGTCTGATTGCTGAGGCTAGGACTTCTAGGACTATGTTGAATAGCAGTGTTGATAGTAGACAGCCCTTCCATGTTCCTGACCTTAGGGGAAAAGCTCTCAGTTTTACCCATTCAGAATGATATTTGATGTGGATTTTTCATAGATGACTTTGATATTGAGGTATGTACTCTCTCTACACTATTTTTTTGATCAATAAAGGATGCTGTACTTTGTCAAATGCTTTTTTTTAGCATATATGGAGAGGTTAATATGGCTCTTGTTCTTTCTTTGATGTACTATATCACATTGATTGATTTGCAGATGTTGAACCAACCTTGCAGCCCAGGAATAAATCCCACTTGGTCATGGTGAATAATCCTTTTAATGTACTGTTGGATCCTATTGGGTAGTATTTTGGTGAGAAGTTTTGCCTCTGTGTTCATCAGAGATAATCGTCTGTAATTCTTCTTTTTGATGGGGTATTTGTCTGGTTTTGGTATCAAGGAGATGTTGACCTCATGAAATGTGTTTGGAAGTTTTTCTTTCCTTTCTTTTTTTGGAGTAGTTTCAGGAGAATAGGTATTAATTCTTCTTTAAATATTTGGTAGAATTCCCCCGGGAAGCCATTTGACCCTGGGCTCTTGTTTTTTGGGGAGGTTTTTGATGACTACTTCAATCTTCTTACTGGTTATGGGTGTGTTCAGGTTTTCTATTTCTTCCTGGTCCAGTTTTGATAGTTTATAAATCTCTAGGAACGTGTCCATTTTTTCCAGATAGTCAAATTTGCTGGTGTATAGCTGCTTGTAATATGTTCTTATACTTGTTTGTATTTCATTCATGATTTTATTAATTTTGGCCCTTTCTCTTTGGGTAAGTCTGGCTAGGGGTTTATCGATACTATTAATTCTTTAAAAGCTCTAGCTCCTAGTTTTGTTGATTTGTTCTACTGTTCTTTTGGTTTCTATTTCACTGATTTGTACTCTGATTTTCATTATTCTCTTCTCCTGCTGGGTTTAGGCTTTCTTTGTTGTTCTTTCTCCAGCTCCTTTATGTGTGGGGTTAAGTTGTGTACTTGAGACCTTTCTTGTTTCTTGAGAAAGGCTTGTATTGCTATATACTTTCCTCTCAGGACAGACTTTGTTGTGTCTCAAAGTTTTGGATCGGTTGTGTTTTTGTTTTCATTTGTTTCCATGAATATTTTAAATTTCTTTAATTTCCTGGTTGACCATTCATTCTTTAGTAGGATACTCTTTAGCTTCCATATATTTGAGTTCTTTCCAATTTTCCTATTGTGCTTAAGTTCTAGTTTCAAAACATGGTCTGAAATATGCAGGGAATGATCCTGGTCTTTTGGTAATGGTTGAGACCTGATTTGTGACCCAGGATGTGATCTCTTCTGGAGAATGTTCCATGTGCACTAGAGAAGAATATTTATTCTGTTGCTTTGGGATGGAATGTTCTGAATATATCTGTGATGTCCATTTGATCCAGTGTGTCATTTAAAGCCTTTATTTCCTTATTGATCTTTTGTTTAGATTATATGTCCATTTCAGTGAGGGAGGGTGTTAAATTCCCCTACTATTATTGTATTATTGTCACTGTGTTTTTTGATTTAGTTATTAATTGGTTTATATAATTGACTGCTTCCATGTTAAGGGCATAGATATTCAAAATTGTTAGATCTTCTTGTTGGACAGGTCCTTTGAGTTCCTTCCTCATCTCTTATTATAGTATTTGGTTTAAAATCTAATTTATCTGATATAAGGATTGCCACCCTAGCTTTCTTTTCATGTCCCTTAACACGGTAAATGGTTTTCCATCCTTTCACTTTAAATCTGAATGTATTTTTGGTGTAAATAGTGTTTCCTGGAGACAGCATATCGATGGGTCTTGTATTTTCTATCCATTCTGATACCCTGTGTCTTTTGATTGGGGCACTTAGCCCATTTATGCTCAGGGTAACTATTGAAAGATATGAATTTAGTGCCATTGTATTGCCTGTAAGGTGACTGTTACTGAATATTGTTTCTGTTCCTTTTTGGTCTGTGTCACTTTTAGGCTCTCCCTTTGCTCAGAGAACCCCTTTCATTATTTCCTGTGGGCTGGTTTGGTGTTTGAAAATTATTTTTTGTTTATTCTGGAAGCTTTTTATCTCTCCTATTTTCAATGACAGCATAGCTGGATATAGTATTATTGGCTGCATATTTTTCTTTTAGTGCTTGGAATATATCATGAGTCCTTTCTGGCCTGCCAGGTCTCTGTGGATAGGTCTGCTGCCACTCTAACATTTCTGCCATTCTATGTTACAGACCTCTTGTCCCGAACTGCTTTCAGGATTTTCTCTTTGTTACTGAGACTTGTAAGTTTTATTATTAGATGATGGGATGTGGACCTATTCTTATTGATATTGAAGGGGTTCTCTGTGCCTCCTGGATTTTAATGCTTGTTCCCTTCACCAAATTAGGGAAATTCTCTGCTATAATTTCCTCCAATATACCTTCTGTACCTCTCTTTCTTCTTCTTCTTGTTCTTGTTCTTCTTCTTGGATCCCAATTATTCTAATATTGTTTCATCTTATGGTATCACTTAACTCTCAAATTGTTCACTCATGATCCAGTAGTTGTTTGTCTTTCTTTTTCTCAGCTTCTTTATTTTCCATCATTTGGTCTTCTATTTCACTAATTCTCTCTTCTACCTCATTTATCCTAGAAGACTCTCCATTTTTGATTGCACCTCATTAATACCTTTTTTGGGGGCCTGATTTAATTCTTATATTTCTCCAGAAAGGGATTTAATTTTCTAGAAAGGGATTCTCTAATATCTTTCATACTTTTTTCAAGCTCATCTAGTTCCTTGATAATTGTCATTCTGAACTCTAGTTCTGACATATTACTAATGTCCCTATTTATTAGGTCCCCATCCATCGGTACTGCCTCTTGTTCTTTTTCTTAAGGTGAGTTTTTCCGCCTTGTCATTTTATCCAGATAAGAATAGATACATATGAGAGAACAAAATACTAAAGGGTAGTGATGACCTCAGGAAAATATACACTAAGAAAATCAGAAGAGACGCAAAACTGGGGGGAGAAGAAAGGAAAAAAATCTATACCTATATCTATGTATATCTGTCTCTCTCTGTATATATGGTTAGACTGGTGAATAGAACAGAGCCACATACTTGATTTTGGGTATATTTTGGTCTGTTAGAAGAAACTTCCTCCTAAAATATTAAAGAAAGAAAAACTTATATATGTACAAAAGGGTATACCTGATGAAAGGATGGAATATGACTATAAAGATGAAAATTTAAAAAATTCTAAAAAATTAATTGATAAGATAAGAAGTTGGTTGAAAAAAGAGAAAAGGAAAAAAAAGAGGAAAGATATGATGAGGCTGGGGAGTAGAACAAAGTCATGTGGTAGATTTAGAGTATAATTTTATCTATTAGAAGAAATGGTATCTCAAAATTTTAAAGAAAGAAAAGCCTATATGTATGCAAAAATTAAGCTTAAGTACAATGAAGGGACAGAATATGCTTAAGACAATAAATATTAAAAGATATTTTATAAAAAGGTATTGATGAGATAAAATAGTTAAAAACATTAAAATATTAAAGAGAAAAAATTAAAAATAGAATAAGAAAAAAATAAAGTAAAATAAATTTTACTTAGAAGACTAAAGAATCATGGGAAAAAAGCCCTGAATTCTATGTGATACCTTCCCCTAGCTATGAAGTTCCATAGTTCTCTTTGATCCATGAACTTGACCGTGGCTGGTAGTCCTAGCTGATCTTCTTGGAGAGGGGCCTGTTGTATTGATTCTCAAATGTCTTTGCCCGGCATAGAACTGCCCCGCCCTTTGTTCTCAGGAGCTTTTGTTCCCTGAATGCTTTCTGTAGAGCTTTGGAGGAAGGGAAGGAAGATGGGGACCTCCCAGTCTCTGGCCCAGTGGAGCCGAGAGCTCGGGGACCCACTCCTCAGTGCACCCTCAGAGGAAAGCAGTCAATCACACCCATCTCCCTGCTTGAAGAGCAGTGGCTGGACTCCGCATTGAATCATGGTTTAAGGTAACCCTGAGCTGAGAACGAACTCCTTGGCTCTGTCTCTGTAGCAGACTTCCTGCTCTGATACCTGAGAGCTCTGCTGCACTCTGAAACTCCAGGTCCTTCTGTGACCCTGCTGGTTCTGCCAAGTGAGGGTTTCACCCTCCTTTCCTCCTCACCCCACTTAGCCTCTGGGGTGACATCCCTCAGTGGAGCAGACTGCTGGCCAGAGCCAGCCCCTCCTCTCACAGTGTATCTTCCCAAATGTTGATGCTGGTTCACTTCTCTATGAGACCTCCTTTTGAGAAAGTGGTCATTTTTCTTTCCTAGAAGTTTTTATTCTCTTTGATGTCTGTTGAGTTTGTAGGTGTTCTGACTAGTTTGTTAACTATATAGTTGAACTCATGGGGCCTGATGATATCTCCTACTCTTCTGTCATCTTGCTCCTCCCCTTGTCCTCATTTCTCATCCATTTTTTTTTTATTATTGAGTTTCAGGAAGTTTTTAAAAATATATTCTTGATATAATTTATTTATTGGATATTTAATTTTAAAATATTTTCTTTCAGTGTCTTGTATTTTCATTCTCTTAAATATATTTTTAAAGAGTTTTAACATAGGTGAGTTATTTTATGAACTGCTTTACACTTAAAGAGGAGCATAGGTGGATCTGGGAAGAAAATACTAATAACAAACAATTGAATGGTTTGACATTGAATGCCTATTTTCTTCAGTTGGCATATATTGATTATATTACAATTCTTTGTAAAGCATTGTAGCATAAATAAGCATTATGGTAAGTAATGTTTAGACTTGAATTTAATCTTTTAAAAACAGTATCCAATTTAGGGGCACCTAGGTGGCTCATTCAGTTAAGCATATGACTCTTGGTTTCACCTCATGTGATGATCACAGGGTCATGAGACGGAGTCCTCAGCCAAGCTCCACATTCAGTGGGGAGTCTGCTTGAGATTCTCTCCATTTTCCCCTCCCCACTCCCTTGCTCTCAAATAAACCTTAAAAAAAAGACTCTCCAGTTTTGAGAAGACCTTATTCTCATAGTTCTCATTGTATTATGTCTGGTCTGCAGACATAATATGCATGCATGCATTCTATCTGTATTTCTCTGCCTTTGTTTTCACTTGTGGTTATAACTATTTTTATTTCTGTATATGTATGCATGACTTGCAAAAAAAATCTAGCTTGCATTCACATTCAACTCATATCTTTGGTCATACATAACCGATAGGAACACAGTTATGAACTCAGAAATAAAATATGTGATAATATAATATTTGTCACAATACCCATGTACTTTAGTCCACAGTAAAAACACAGATCTCTCAGGCCTTTATCCAGACAAGATTATTTATAAAGTAAGATAGATTATAACTAGTGAGGCCGCACTGACAGCATGTGGAGTAACAGTTTACAATGGTGGGAGGAGAGAGAGATAAAATACAGATCCAACAACCACAATGCACAGAAGTCTGGATTTATTTTATATAGCTACAGAAAGCCTTATAAGCATAAATTCTCCAGAGGACCTTGAGTCATCAAAAGTTTATAACAATTTATTTCTGAAATGATTGAAATAAGTTATATTTCTTAAAAAGAATAAAGTTTTGAGGAACATATAATTAAATCATTGATAATATGAAAGAATTTATGGTAGAAAGAACTAAGGCTATAAAAAGTCCAAGACTTACAAAAGAATGGTGTCAGAAAGCTGAATGGAGTTAAGGTAGAGAGTTTATCTCAAAAATGCTTCTGCTTTAAATATTCTAAGTACAGAGAGTGTCTGGGTGGCTCAGTTGTTAAGCTTCTGCCTTCAGCTCAGGTCATGATCCCAGAGTTCTGGGATCCAGCCCCGCATCAGGCTCCCTGCTCAGGTTAAAGCCTGCTTCTCCCTCTCCTACTCCCCCTGCTTGTGCTACCCCTCTAGCTGTGTTTCTCTCTGTCAAATAAATAAATAAATAAATAAATAAATAAATAAATAAAATCTTTTTTTTTTTTTTTTTTTTTTTTTTAATAAATAAAATCTTTAAAAAAATTCTAAATATGGAATAGAAAGATAATTGGAACTGAGAAACTAATACTTATTGACTGGATTTCTGTGCAGTGGCAGTAATTAAAGAGGGATATTTGCAAGTAACCCATTACTAAGTCTCAAAATTTTATCTAACATTTGAAATATTTTATCTAGAAAATTAAGAACAGGTAGGACCTGAAGGAAAGAGGTTCATTTCCTCTTTGGAGTTTTTTTAAATTAACATATAATGTATTATTTGCTTCAGGGGTACAGGTCTGTGAGTCATCAGTCTTACACAATTCACAGCACTCACCATAGCAGATGCCCTCCCTAATGCCCATCTCCCACTCTATCCCTCCCACTCCAGCTGGAGCCAGTTAAAACTTTTTAATGCTTCAGAGCTTAACTTTAGAAACAGCCCAATCTAGGTTTTAAGTCATAGCATGATCTCTGTGTTGGCTTCTGGAAACCCTAGAGTTATCATCTGCAAAATAGAGCTAGAAATCCCCATCTCATGGGATAATGGTGGAGATAGACATAGAATGCAGGCAAGGTTTAAGATACTCAATAAATAATAAATATTACAATTATCATTCTTGTTTCCTTAGGCAGAAATTTGAAAGTAAGGAGGCACTGGAAAATTCGAGCAAAGAGCATCAGCTGTTGGTCCCATAATTTGGGATTGAGGATGGAATTGAGGGTTTTATCTTCATTTGTTTTTTTTTCTTTGATTTTAATACAAACTTGAAGCCCCCCAAAATAATTGGAAAATGTTCAGGGTGTCCCTAGATGCTTTGTGGGTTCCACCTGGGTTGCAGCCATTATTCTACCTACTCCAGACAAGGAGGTCCTTGAGGTTAAGTGTTCTTCACAACAAGACCCAGGTTGAAGACAGAATTAAAGTATGTCCCAGGTCACATAGCTCAGTCTCTGTTTTAGAATCTTCCCTAATCCCTGGTGCCATTTGGGAATGGCTTCAGAGGCATTCCAACTATAGAATCATGCCAGTGCACAGGTTATCAATTATTTTGTTGATCGTTTAGCAAATCCTCAAACTGATTTTTCTGCCCTCCTGGGACACAAATCACAAAGCTGACCTTAAATACTTTGGCATCCCCGTCTACTCCCAGGACACACAAAAGAGCAATGCAGGGCTAGTGATTTATTGTTTTCCCATGCAGGTCACCCTCGAGGCCAGAGAGATAGAGAAGATCTTTCTTTAATGAGAGAAATGTACCATTACTTGGTCATAAATTCAACTTAATGGTAATTTTAGTAGGGCAGCTTGCCCAGGCTTTGTAGAAACACAAATCAAAAATCCCAAATTCCAGGCATAACCTCCTAGAAACTCTTTTGTCAACTCCATTCCCTTTGCTTTTTAAGGAACTTCATTTCCCTAGTTATAGTCCCTAGTTGCTTAGGGTAGATTTTCCCAAAGTCTAGAATCACTGTGGCAGCACAGAGGCGAGTGGGTGGTATGCTGTTCAAATTATTTTTGCCAAGCATTAAGCCCTGACTTCAGTAGTCAAGGAGGCACAAATGAACTGACACACAGCTTCAGTATACAGCCCAGGAAAAGTAGTTTGCTGTAAGAGTATTCAGACAACTCTGTCTAAGGGAAGGTTTTATTTTTTTCAAATCTTTATGTCCTTGGCCAGTTCTAAACCAACTAATACTAGTCCTTACCAGGTTTAGCTTGCAGAACAAGTTTTTATCCCTAGAGATAACTTAATTTGAGTTTCTGGGTTAGAAATGTACATAGAGCATGTTCAGACATAATGCTATCAAACAGCTTGCCATACTCTTCAAAGTAGACTTGAATGCATCCTCTTACCTTGCATCATATTTTATGCTCACTTACATTGTAACAACTAGCATCTCCTCTTGTGCTTAACTCATGTATGCTGCCTTCCACTAAACTGTGTCCTCCCAGGTGTAGGATTATATCTGAGTATGTTCTTCTAGTTTCTAGCCCAGTACCTTCCATGTGACAGATGTGTAGTTAACATTTGTTGAATGAACAGAAGTATGAATAATCATATATTTCCAGTAAGGTCTGACTTTTAAGCTAGGGAGTCTTGTAAGTGGCCTTTTCTTTCTGTTTTCAGGATGATATACTTGGGTAGGTGAGGCAGTGCTCTGGAAGACAGAGAAAAAACATAACTGAGGACAACTGCCTCCCATAGGTGGGGTAAATGGAGTCTAATAAAAATATTACTCCATTAATTTAAGAAAATATGTACAGATGGCCAACATAGATAAAGCACATGTGTCAGCTACTGAAGAACATTCGGGTGACTAGAAATCAAAGAGCTTATAATCTATTAATTTTTAATTCTAAGAGCCAATGTATAATGTTATCATGCATGTTTTTTTTTTCCCAATGGCATAACTCTATTCAGAGAAAAGACATGAAATTCCAGCTCTCCTCCTCTGATTTGTTTTGCAGGTGGGTGTACTGACTCTCCTCTCTTCAATTGTAAAGTGAAGTTTAATTGGCAGTTTATTTGTGATGCTTTTCATTAATCTAGCATATGGGAGGGTCAGGATTAGAGCAGGAACGGAAGCCTGAAACACCCATGGGATGGCATGTTTGGATCCTTATAATTCTCTAGGAAAAGTGATGGAGATCTGTCATTTGTACATCTTCCATTTACATGATATTAACTTATATATGGTGACTAGAAAAAAGGAATTCAGCAATAATGACAAAATGCAGTGGCTCTCAAATTTGGGCCAGCATCAGAATCACTGGGAAGCCTTATAAAGACACAGATTTCTGGGCTCCACCTCCAGTTTCCAAGTCAGTGGTACTGGGTTAGGATTCTAGGAGGTGTATTTCTAAAAAGTTCCCAAGCAGTGCAGATGATACTGGCCCAACACCCACTGATCTGAGCTAAGAACTGATACTTACCTGATGTCTTGTTCTGCCATTCTCTTGTGCAACCCCATAGGGTGAGTCTATTTTTTTTTAAAGATTTCATTTATTTGACAGAGAGAAACACGGCCAGAGAGGGAACACAAGCAGGGGGAGTGAGAGAGGGGGTAGCAGGCCTCCTGCTGAGCAGGGAGCCTGACCTGGGACTCAATCCTGGGTTTCTGGGATCATGACCTGAGCCTAAGGCAATCCCTCAACCAACTGAGCTACCCAGGCGCCCCGAGTGAGTCTATTTTTATGGTTTTGTGAGGGTAGCCTTGGACTGGGGTGAAAGAAAATCAGTTTGAATTATTTTGTAGCCATTTCTTAGTGACCCAGGACAAGTTTTTTTGATGTCAGATATTTTCCTTTTGTCATTTAGCCTATACCCTTATAAGTTGCATCTCCTGCCTTTAGCTGGAGATAAAAACAATAGTAATATCAATGAAGGCAACACATAAATGTACTGTTAGCAAAGACATGTATACATGTGAAGTATTTTACTTATGCCATTGACCTTGTGTGAATAATTACCTGAAAGAATGAATTTAACATTAGCGCTTGGATTCTTTTTTCTTTTCTTCATCTGCTCTAAATAGGAAAATAATTGTAGTTTCAGTCTAAATAGGGGCAATATCAGCCAGGTCTTTCTGTTCTTCTGGATAGTTCCTGTAGTCCAGCCAAACTATCTGGCTTTCTGATTAGACAGTTTTTATAAAGAGAAAATTTTTTCCCCAACAATTATTTTTAGCCATTTTACCATTTCATGATGAAAGGCTTATCTAAAAGCTCAAACTTCATTCAGGATTCTTCCACAATCTTTGTCATCACCCGTCCTTCCCTGACCCAACTCACCCCTCAGACAGCCAGGGATTTAAAAATATGTTGGAAGATTTGAATGGTGTCTGCCGAGTAGAATTATATTCTTCTGTTATATAGCATTCAGATAGTGAGCAGAAAGATAACACTGTCTAACTTTTTGTAATTAATTTCATGATACTATTTTAATTATGGCACAACTTAATTACTGGCTATGCACAGATTATGTCACATAGTTAAAATAATTATAGGGATTTGATAAGATAATTCTTTGAATTCATAAAATGTTTCTTTTCCAATGGGCTCCATACTATAAAAGGAGAGAGAGCAAAGAATAATAGCCAATTGATGCCAATATTTTTCATTTTCTACACCTTGCCGGGGCTGGCCAGGGTAATATTATTCCTTTATTCCAGGTCATCTTCTACTTGCCCAAAGAAACATTTTATCCAGTACTCAAAGATTCTGAAGATAGTGTGAAATAATACATATCCCATTTGCAGGTGATATTTAATACAGACTACATACCTAGTAACCTATGCAAGCCTGTGTGGATGCATTAGTTCTAAATCCAATGTTTTATTTACATAACTGATGGCAGCTGTCTAAATAAGCAGTTCTATACTATCAGAAGAGTGCAGTCTGATTATAGGTCTTTCTTAGAACCACTCTACAATTTGTATGGTTTATTGAACATTCATTTGCTCACAGTAGTATACCTACTATGTGCCAAGTGCTATTCTAAACCCTAACAGTAAACAAGATAAGCAAAATTCCTACCCTCATGGCACTGATGTAGGAGACATTCCAGACATAGGGGAACTGACAGTAAACAATCAATAAGGGGCACCTGGGTGGCTCAGTTGGTTGAGCGACTGCCTTCGGCTCAGGTCATCGAGTCCCACATCGGGCTCCCTGCTCGGTAGGAAGCCTGCTTCTCCCTCTCTCACTCCCCCTGCTTGTGTTCCCTCTCTGGCTGTGTTTCTCTCTGTCAAATAAATAAAATATTAAAAAAAATCTTAAAAAAAAGAAAAAAACAAACAATAAAATAATGACTTCAGATATGATTAGTCCTATGAGTAAAATAAATCAGGGTTATAGAATAGAGAGTGTCTAGAGTGGGGAAATTTTTAGATAGATCAGGTAATAACTTTTTAAGAAGATAACATTTGAACAGAGTCCTAATGATGAGAATGAATTAAACATGTGAAGATTAGAGGAAAGGGAATTCTAGGCAGAAGGAAGAGAAAGTATAATGGGCTGAATTTATCTTGAGCTTAGTGGCTCTGGGAACAGCAAGCAGAGTAGAGGGGTTGGAGCAGAGTCAGTAAAGGGGAGAGATGTTAGGGCTGAGGTAAAGGCAGGAGCCAGGTCAGAACACTGTGCTCAAGGGCTGTAAGATTGGATTTTAAGGTGATAGTAGGTCTTAGAGCGTTTACATTGCCTGATTTACATTTTCAATTTGTGATTTCTAATCTGCTCGGGATTAGATTTATGAGCAAGAAATGAGATGGGAAAGGCTAAAAGTTATAAGACCCTTTTTTCCCAGACATTTGGGTTTGAGATAGGTATTATAAATCCAAGGGAGGAGTCTAATATAAATCTGGAACTCAAGAGATAGGTCCAAGTGGAAGAGATATATGTGGAGCCCTTCTGTATACACATAGTATTTATTACCTAAGCTGGATGCAAGACAAATGGAGAAATGAGGTAATGCAAAGGAAATATTTAAATCATTGCTCTTTTTTGGGCACAGTTGACACACAATGTTACATTAGCTTTAGGTGTACAACATAGAGATTCAAGAAGTTTAAACATTATGTTATGCCTTTTTTGATGCCTATAATGATTAATAAGAAGTTACCAAGTATGACTTTAATGTACTTTTTTGTTCAGTAGCAAACAGAGAAAACTTTAGATATCAAATAAATCTTATCCTTCAAAGAAGTCATTTGGGAGGGATAGCCAATTCATCTAACAATGCTGCCATTGCTTAGAACTTTCTTGTAAAGATTGGGACCCACTTTTAGATTTCCTTATGCCACATGAGAAAGTCAGCTTAAATTTTCATAAAATTTCATCTCATCTTTGTTTAAAAAATAGTACTGGCTTAAAATTTTACCTGCTATTATACTTGTAACATTTTAAAAAATATTTTTTCAATGCTCCAAGATTCATTGTTTATGCACCACACTCAGTGCTTCATGCAATACATGCCCTCTTTAATACTCAACACCAGGCTCAATCATCCTCCATCCCTCCACCTCCAAAACCCTCAGTTTAATTCTCAGAGTCCACAGTCTTTCATGCTTCATCTCCCTCTCTGATTTACCCCAGTTCACATTACCTTTCCTTCTCTTAATGTCTTCCATGTTACTTTTTATGCTGTACAAGTAAATGAAACCATATAATGGACTTTCTCTGCTTGGCTTATTTCACTCAGCATAATCTACTCCAGTGCCATCCATGTTGATACAAAAGTCGGGTATTCATTCTTTCTGATGGAGGCATAATATTCCATTGTATATATGGAGCATATCTTCTTTATCTATTCTTCTGGTGACGGGTATCTTGGCTCTTTCTACAGTTTGGCAATTGTGGCCATTCTTGCTATAAACATTGGGGTATATATGTCCCTTCTTTTCTCTACATCTGTATCTTTGTGGTAAATATCCAGGAGTGCAATTGCAGGATCGTAGCATAGCTCTATTTTTAACTTAACGAATCTCCCCACTGTTTTCCAAATTACACCAACTTGCATTCCCACCAACAATGTAAGAGGGTTCCCTTTTCTCCATATTCTCTCCAACATTTACTGTTTTCTGTCCTGTTAATTTTGGCCATTCTAACTGGTGTAAGGTTGTATCTCAGTGTGGTTTTGATTTGAATTTCCTTGATGGTAATGATGATGAACATTTTTTCATGTGTCTGTTAGTCATTTGTATGTCCTCTTTGGAGAATTGTCTTTTCAGGTCTTTTGCCCATGTTTTGATGTAATCATCTTTTTTTTTGGAACCAGGAAAGACCCTAAATTGCTAAGGAAATGTTGAAAAAGAAAAACAAAGCTGGGGCATCACATTACCTGATTTCAAGCTTTATTACAAAGCTGTGATCACCAAGACAGCATGGTACTGGCACAAAAACAGGCACATAGACCAATGGAACAGAGTAGAGAGTCCAGATATGGACCCTGAACTCTATGATCAAATGCCGTGGCCGGTGCGACAATGTAAACTGAACCTGAGGGCAAGGAGATGGGAAAACAAGGACAAGACAAAGAACAAAAGAGATGGGGACAGAAGGGGCAAAATGGATGATGTCCAAGCAATGCTGATTTTATTAAGGGTTACAAAGCTTTTTATAGTGCTCAATTGAACAAGGAGTGGTGACATTAACAAAGTTACATATTTTCCTTAATATCATGATTTCAATGCACGCCCCGGATCATGCCCAAGTCCCATGATTCTCTTTGTTCATCCTACACTACTTCACTAATTCTTTGAGGAGGTAAGCAACAAGGGAGGTGCCTCAGGCCCCTAGGCAAGATTAAGACCCCATAATAGTGAAACTGCCTATGCGAGTGCTGCTGCTTATGTGACTGCCGCTGCCTCTAGCCTATGTGCACTATCATTGCTCATTGGGAGCCCAAATAGGCAAGTACCAGGAGTTTCGCTCCTTAACTCTAACCTGCCCGGCTGCCAATGTCCGAGCTAGTGAGTCCAGAAGCTACACCTCAACTGTTGACACCGCTAGGTTCCGGGCTCCCCACATTTCCCCCTTTTTTATTTTATATAAGGATATCAGTCCTTCTCAGGATTGAAGAGGCTATGACTGTGCCTGTCTTAGGCATTCCCTCATCCATTTCTCTCTTACCTGAAATCTGTTTGTATCTTCTTGGCAGATATGGCCTGTCTTAGGTTGAGAGAGTGGAGAGAGAATCTTACCAGTCATTGGCTAACCGGCCCCTCTTATACTTTTTCCACTGGGGGAGGAACAAAGAAATCTGTAACTGGCTGTGATCAATTAATTGAAAACACCACTGCACTCGGACAGCCACCTAATATTAATCCTCCTACAAAATGCTTGTACCAAATAGAGTTATTAATTTTTTGATAACCTATAACCCATAGTCATCATACCAAGGAACAGTTAATTTAACAGGTAGTATTATGTAAGGGGGTTGATTGACAATCATGAATTTGACATTAACATTTGGTGTGATACAATTGGTTAATATGCAGGCAGAACAAGTGATAGAATAACCATCATTCATTTTTAGAGTAATATTAAGAGTCCTTTATGCTCAGCAGACAGATCAGTGATTTTACTGAGTCAGGTGCTAGCAAGGGCGGTGTCCAGTTTCTGTGGATTGTTATTGTTGATCAAAACAGCTTGATAGCTTGGGCGATGAGGACTTCTAGCTGACCTCACGTGGGCGGCTCCGTCAAGGGATACCTCCTCCTCTTCCTTCAGCACGACTCATTCAGGGATAGCCTGGCCATTTTGTGGCAGATTAGTGATGACTCCGCACCATCATTCTGGGAGCCAGTGTGGCCCCTTTCATCCTGAGGAAAGATACAAACAAAACCAAGCCTCTTGTGGAGAACGGGGATCAGGACCTTTCAAAACACTTGTTAAATGATCCTTCCACCTAGCATAAGGGAGGGGGGAGAAATCCGGATGCCAGAAGCGTTCAGCCTATATCAACATTTAAAAAAATTTTAAACATAGAGATAGAGATATATATGTATATGAAGAGAATATTTTACAGTTCCTTGTAGGATCTCCCCCTCTTTTAATTTTTTAAGTATGATAGGGCAGTTTGCCAGTGCATATCTGAAAGGATTAGCGCTTGCAACTTTTCTGAAGTTAGCATAGGAAGTAAAATGAAATCAGGCTCTTTGCCAATGATATGAATAATTTGCTGATGACCCTTACTTATTAGTTGAGCCAAAGGTTCAATATGAGTATTAATAACATGTAATTGATGCACAATTGTAAAAACTTAGAAATAGGCATTGCCAATGATCCAATTTGAGAGTTATCACAATAGGATTGATAAGGAAACATAACATTTTGATAATTTTGGACTAGTACATTAAAACTTTAGGTAGGACACATTACCTCCAGAATAGTTATAGCACCCATTTAAATGTAACCTGAAACTTTTTATTTGTTTAACAATACTTCCCAAGCTACTTAGTAAACCGAATAAAAGGCCTAATAAATTAAGAAGACTTTCTTTATGATTTAAATCTTGGGAAGTATGGTAAAAGCTTAGCGTTTTTAAAGCACAAGCCTAAATAGGATTAAATATAAATCATAGAAATTGGTTTCTCTGGGCAGGCAAAGAGAAAGCAACTGTTTACATTTTCTCATCAAGAGCAGACCAGCAATGGGTGAA
This sequence comes from Spilogale gracilis, assembly GCA_004023965.1. Taxonomy (NCBI): domain Eukaryota; kingdom Metazoa; phylum Chordata; class Mammalia; order Carnivora; family Mephitidae; genus Spilogale; species Spilogale gracilis. Next base: position 19,904 of record PITA01001146.1, read on the forward strand.
AACCTTGCCCTTTGAAGGAAGAGAAAGCAGAGTTTCAATCTTATACTTTAAAACCCATTCATTTCAATCTTGGTCCATACCGGCCACATTTAAAATACTGTTCCAAAGATTTCCCCCACAAACCTTTATACAACTTTCCTTTACATTCAGATTTTGTCCCACGTCAATTTCTTTTCCAAACAACCATCTCATTTAGGACAAAACTACCTTCTTTTACCTTCAACAAAAATGCATTTCCGTTCTTTATCTTTTTTACTAATTGTAATATAAATCAATTTTAAGAGGTGGAATAAAGGGACTAATACTTCCTGAGAAGGTGTAACAACTATATTATTTTTCTCGGGAGGTGCAATAGTTTTAACATACTTTTCAGGAGGCACAGTAACTTTAACATCCTTTTCAGGAGGCACCATAGCTTTATCATCCTTTCTAGGAGGCACAGTAACTTTAGGAGTTTTTGTGCAGCCTCTTCAGATGGATGGAATAGTTTTTCCAACTGCATCTATAAGCCTTGCCAAAAAATCTCGATAAGGCTCCTTATTTCCCTGTTTAATATTAACTAAGCCAGAGGTTTTAGTTTCTGGTGCAGGCAAATATTGCCAAGCCTGAATGGTGAGGGGAGAGACCTGGGTTAAGGCTGGTCAACCCAACCACATTTGTTTATGTGCCTCTGCCCATTTATTTAATCCATAAGCATGTCATAGAAAATTGATTTTTGTCCTGACGGTGGGTGTGACCTTGGTTTGATTTTGTTGTTTTGGAGTTAGTTACTTTTTGGTTTTGTTTGCCTTTAGAGGCTTTAATTGAATTCCATAATTTTCCTTTTACTAATCTCCTACTTTTCCACATACAGAGTTTGCTTCCCTTATTTCCATCAAATTTTAGCTATAGTCAGCAGAATTTTGCATTCTTTAGAAACCTTAATCTCCAATGAAGACTAAGCAGTAAGCTATTATAGATTGTTATACCAGAATTCAGTTTTCCGCATTGGGCTGCCCGCCCATTGTGAACGGTGTCGCAGACAAAGGGTGGTACACTCTCAGATGCTGTCCTGCTCGCATCCCTCACAGGAACTTCGGGACGTCTTAGCTAAGGTCTGTCTGTATAAATCCCGGGCCAGGTTACCCCCATGAGGGTAAATGACCGTTATGCCATGTGACACCCCATGAGACCCAGGATGCAGCCCATTCAGATTCTGTAGCCAAAGCGGTGGAGCCATACAGACACACTCACACATTCAGGCACTCATCACATTCAGACAGGTTGGACACCCCCACTGCGTGCCCTTGACTAATGGGAGATGATCAGGCTCCCCTTCCATCAAATAGGACGGGTCTTTGAACATAAATTGTAATCCACATCAAGACACAAACAGTTAAGACAATTAACAAGGACACAATAACATAGACAAAGTAAAGAGCCCTCTGAAGAATCTCTGGCTCTCTGACAATTGTTGCAAGGCCCCCTTTGAGACCTTGGACCCTTTTTGCGTCAAAAGGGCCTGCAAAGCAGTAAAAAATAAACTTGTTTCATAGACTGTGATTTCCCCATAATTTTATACTCCTGTCGTGCCTCCCCCCCAACCCAGGGCTCTCCTTACCTGACTTGAATCTGGCGGCCTCTCACACTGATGTGCTCAGGTTTCTGTTCGGGTGCCACTTGTCACGGCCAGTGTGACAATGTAAGCTGAACCTGAGAGCAAGGAGATGGGAAAACAAAGACAAAGACAAGACGAAGAATAAAAGAGATGGGGACAGGAGGCGCAAAGTGGATGATGTCCAAGCAATGCCAATTTTATTAAGGGTTACAAAGCTTTTTATAGTGCTCAATTGAACAAGGAGTGGTGACATTAACAAAGTTACATATTTTCCTTAAGATCATGATTTCAATGCACACCCCCAATCATGCTCAAGTCCCATGATTCTCTTTGTTCATCCTACACTACTTCACTAATTCTTTGAGGAGATAAACAACAAGGGAGGTGCCTCAAGCCCCTAGGTAAGATTAAGATCCCATAATAGTATAACTGCCTACGTGACTACTGTTGCCTATGTGACTGCTGCTGCCTCTAGCCTATGTGCACTATCATTGCTCATTGGGAGCCCAAATAGGCAAGTACCAGGAGTTTCGCTCCTTACCTCTAACCTGCCCAGCTGCCAACGTCTGAGCTAGTGAGTCCAGAAGCTACACCTCAACTGTTGACACTGCTAGGTTCCAGGATCCTCACAATCAAATAATCTTAAACAAAGCAGGAAAAAAAATATGCATTGGAGAAAAGACAGTCTCTTTAATAAATGGTGCTGGGAAAATTGGGCAGCTACATTTAGAAGAATGAAACTCTACCATTCTCTTACACCATACACAAAGACAAACTCAAAATGGATGAAAAACTTCAATGTGAGGCAGGAATCTATCAAAATCCTGGAGGAGAACATAGGCAGTAACTTGTAACATTTTTAAAAAATAGAACCAAATATTTCACCATAGGGAGATGAGTTGACATCATTGATGATTTTAAAATGAGTTTTCACTTGCTTTGGGGATTTTCTGAATAACATTTGGATATGTTTTCAGCAATAAGGGGATAATTGGGATATGTACACCTTGTGTAGCCTGCAGTATGTGATAACTGTGATAACTTTGAAGAAAATGCTGTTTTAGGGCTTGAAACTTTAATTTTAGTCACTCATTCACTTAGTCATTCATGAAAAAAATGTACTATCTGCCACATAGCAAATGGTTTTCTAGGCACGGGAAAAGGCAGTTATGAGCAATAAAAAGAATAAGACAATGCTAATTTTCAGGACTTCATCTTTGGCCCAAAAGATTAGTATGTCTTAGCTTTCAAAAATCCCATTTCTGCAAATGGCTCCATTAATCAATTTATTGAAACAAAAACATTTATATGAAGGAATAACATTTAACTATACCTTTGCCTTCTCCATCTGTTTTCCTCTTCCTATCATATTTCCAGAAACCTAAATCTCAACTCTGATTTTTAAGTTTAAGATAATCTGTCCCCATATGCCAGATATCTCCTTCAGACATGGAACACCTTTCTATTTTTCTTTCTCCCTCATTTTGTTACTAGGAGATGTCTGCAAATTTCTGCGGTAGGATTTTAATTTATTAGTTAATTCATAGTAAGGTATAAGTGACTTAATGGCGATATACTATAAGTTTTTATTTTAACAACAGAATAAGATTTAGGCCAAAGAAATACATCTGTAATAACGGTAGGTAAAGCATTTTCAAGAAGTAAGATGATATATTTCTTGGCTGAGAGCTTTCTCCATGTCTATGAAATCACAGCCTATACAGCTTACTTAAATTGGCAATCATAATCTCTAGGAACAAGAAACTTTCAGTTTCCCCTTGATGCTAATATTTCTTTTTCTTTTAAAGAGATATTCTGTAGCCCTTCAGTGCCATATAATACATTAACAAGCAATCCTCATAGCTTTGCTAGAGCAATGGACCAAATTTTGCCTTGACCTTTGTTTAGCTGGAAGGTTCCTACCCATTGAACTGGGGCTTTCCACTACCATTGCTCCTTCAGCCTTGTGCAGCATATTATTACAATCAGCTTCACTTGTTCCCAGTTCTTTTAGCATCTGTAGTGGCAGCTGGCGCATCTCCCACTTCATCAGGAAGTGCATTCAAGGGTATCCGGCTAGAAAGCTCCCCCAGCAAACATTTCTTCATATTACAAAATGAAGAAGCAAGGTTTTAGTTGGAGGTAGTCATATTTGGGGTCAAGTAAGGTAGAGTAAAGTTGGGGATATCTTCCATCATCAAAATGTCTTTATCATGGGTGAGACCAGACCTTCTCCCCCCACCAAAAAAAAATCCATTATTTTTTTTTCTAGTGGACTGGCATTCCTTTGACCCTGGTTTAATCAGAAAAGGGATGAGCAGAATTATGCCATTGGCACTGCCCTTGTTTGTTTTCTAAATTCTCAAAGAGAATTGCTCTCATACCATGGGTTTCCCTCAAGATCTACAGTTCCGATTACTATGGTTCACTTTTGTGTGGAGTTTTATGCATTTTGCCTTTGGATACCCATCCCTCTCTTTATTCCAACAGTTAATAGGAAAATTCCATTGTGCCACTTGTAGTTTTGTTCTTTTTTTCTTGAGAAAACAACTTCTTTTGTTTTCCACCTGCCTTTACCTTCTACATTCTGTACTAATGTGTAATTGCTTATTAGAGAGTATGCAGTTTTATACTAGAGGGAAAGTGAATTTGGTGCTCTAAAAGAACAATGGTAGTAGTAAATAATTTGAAACAAGAACTGTTTGTGAAATATATATATTCAAACAGATTTAAATTACAGTAGGGCTAGTCAACACAACCAGAGTCAAGTCAGTAGTTCCAAGAATTTGGTGCTGTGGTAGTTACTGAGACTGGTCATCAGTATTTCCAGACATCCCCCTTAAGTAATGCCCTGTGACCTATAACATGTTAGTAAACAATCCTCATAGGTAGACTCTATTTTCCCACATCCTTAACATTAGGTGTGGCCATGTAACTTACTTTGACCAATGAAATATGAGCAAATTGATAAGTATCACCCTCAGGTAGAAGCCTTTAAAGTTAGTGCACAAATCATCAGGTTCCCATCCTTCAGTCGTTATGACTAACAACATTCCAAAGGGGGAGGCTCTGCCAACTGAGTTCTGAGTGAGGATAATTTAAAACCAAATTCACTACTGACCCAATACAGCATGAGTGACAAGTCAACTTGTTCTAAGACATTGCAATTTAGGGATTGTTTGTTAATGGAGCAAAATCTAGATTATTCTACTTAAAATTGTAGGCTCCACCCATCCAGAATGTAGAAACCACAAAAGTCCTTCCTAAATGTATCTGCTTTCCTTAACCGAGTGGTTTAACCACAGTTTTGAATGGACCAGCTCCTTGTGATGACTGGATAGTATAGAGGTTAAAAGTTCTGTACCATCAGGCTACCTCTGTTCCTGTACTGATCCTGCTATTTTCTACCTGTCACTTGATTGAGTTATTCAATCTCTGAATCTGTTTCCTCAACTAAAGTTACTACCTTACAAGACTATTGAGAGGGAAGTAAAGTACTTTATAAAAAAAACCACTTAGCTTGGAGGATAACCTTTTAAGGTCTTAGGAGGGAGGGAAATGTGGAGTTACTAAAAATGAACATAAAGTTTCTGTCAAGTAGGATAAATCAGCTCTAGGATCTGCTGTATAACGTTGTGCCTACAGTCAATAGGCACATATTGTACACTTAAACATTTGCTAAGAGTGAATCTCACTTTAAGTTTTCTTTTTACAATGATTAAATAAATGCTAGGTATCATTCTATTATCTGGTACCATTTGGGACTGGCTTTATAGATTTGGTCTTCTTATATAGTCTAACTGTTTCAGTGAGTGATCCTTAAAGTTCCTTTTGGCTTTAAATCTCTATGTTTCCATGAAATACTTTGCTTTCTAGTCCCTAACTTAACTTAGAGTAGCTTTAGCTGTGGTTTTTAATTTTGTGGTACATGAAGGAACAGATGCCAGCAGAGTTTCTTTGGTTTAGCAAGAAATCATCTACCAAAAAATCAATTTATTCTGCTTCAACATTCTCCTGTTAGTCCACTTCATCATTCTTTGAAGTTGCTCCGGAATTCTATTTAGTTTTCTAGTTGCTTTCTTCTTTCTCATTCTGAAGTACATTTTTATTTTTGGCCTTTGACACTAGATAACATAAATTTCCCTTTTAGTAGACTGCTTATATATGGTAAATAAGACCAGGATTATGTCAAGGAGACTTCCCCAAGAGATTATGGAGGTTTTTGATAGAAAGTGTAGTATTCTAAGATCTTCTAGAGACACTGAAGAGGGGAGAGGAGAAACACTTTTTGTCAGACACATATGACTTTAGCATTATACCAAAGTATTTCATATGCACAAATTTGTAGAAATATTTCTGATTTGCTGTGTATATTTGCCAGTACTCTCTCTGGGAAAGAATGCAGTGTCCCGTGAAGAAGTAGTCATCATTGGCTAAAAAATTTTTTGTTAAAATAAGAAAGGGGAGTCTTTATTATTTTAGTAGTGTGGTTGGGATTGGTGACTGTACTTTGAAATGCAGATGTGGATTGTGAAGCTGTAGACAGGATTGCACAAGGAAAATGACATTGTCTAGGATGAAGGAAAAGGGCAGGACCTGTGTCAGATGTGAGCAGGTAGTGCCAAGGTTATGTGTAGAAAAGATGATGGGGGAGGAAGATGGTTAGTTCCTGGGACAATAGCCTGAGAGCTAGGGGAACTGGAAAGAGTAGAGGGCGAGAAATGTGACCCTGGGTGTGGGGGAGGTGAGAAAAACTCAGCAGGAAGAGGGAAGAGATCAGAGAGGATACAGAATCAAGGCAGGGCTGTAGACAAAGCCCTCAGGACCAAAAGCCAGAGAGAATCCCAGTTTGTTTAGTCCAGAGACAGGAAAAAGGACATCCTCTAAAGGGACCTAGGTTAAGGGCTGGAGGGAGAAGATAGATAACAGGAAAGAATCCAGTTTCTCTGGGGACGCAAAGAGCAAATCCTTCCCCTCCCTGCTCTAAGCCTTCTTATAAGACAATAACTTGAATCTGAAGGATAGAAATGGAACAAACTGCCTGAAAGGACAAAGAACCTGAGCCCCCCCAGCCAGAGGACTGCGAGGGAAGACCTGGCAGGAAGGCCAGCAGACTAATGGAGCCTGTAGTCACAGGCCATGCCAGGAAGGGCTTGTCTCATACTTTGAAAACATTCTTTTATTGAATAAGTGAGTGTGTGGAGTGGGAAGCATTTAACTTGAGCTGAGCTTACCAGCAGTATGACATTCAATTCCAACTCTAGAAGCTGAGAGCCTGTAATTTCCACAGAGGTGGGAAAGTGCCTTGTCTAGAGTTGACACTCAACAGGTACTGTGTGAGGGAGATGACTCCTTCCCATAAGCTGAGTCAGATATAAGTGGGGGTGGAGAGAAGGAAGAGGAGAGGTACCCTATGCTGGAAAGCAAGTGCATGGTGGCAATTCCTTCCTTTCTACCACCCCCACCCCCACCAGTTTTCAGATTAGGTGAGTACTGGGGAATTCAAATTGATAAATCCATCGCCCAAAATGGGACTGTATAATTTACTGTAACACTTCCATCATCTAGGCCATAAGTCACAGAAAATCCAAAACAAACATAGGAAGTTTGGAAAACAACTAATGCTAAGAAAATTCCCAGAATCCTCTGTTGATTTGGTGTTATGAGTCCTTAGATATTTTTCCTTTGAAGTCTTAATAGATCCCAGTTGAATCAGATCTGACTTAACCTTAAGAGACTTTGGTTCCCCTAGTTTGGGTAAGTAGATCCTTGATTTGTGTCTTTTCTTCTGAGGGGACTTTTCAAATATTTTCTGGGAAGATAGCCGTGGGTGCTAGTACTTCAAAGTCTGGTTCTGCACTTGCTAGCTATATTTTTGGGAAAGTACCTTACTTCTCTGAATTCAGTTACCTTACCTATAAAGTGGGGGTACTAGTACTACCACAGGGAACTTCTATGAATGGAGTACCTGATATATTTGAAAAGTCCCAAGGCATGTAGCACATACAGAAGGCATTCAGTAAATATTGCCCTTTTCTCAGAAGGCCAGACAACTAGTATGTCAAACTAGGGAGTTTTGCTACAGAAAAAAAGCAAGCCAGCATGGTGTAAGGGTGTCAAAGACTGTTCAAAAGAGACAACCCTCCTCCTAAATTGCTGACCAAGCATGAGTAAAGGACACTCTTATTGCCACTTTCACCCCAAGCAGTAGAGCTCTTCTTAGAACTGGGTCAGCCACTAACCCCTCCATCAGTATAATAGAGGACTGGGCATGAGTATGGGTGAAAGTGGGTAACAGTACATGTGTGTTTTATGTGAGTTATACTTACCTGAGGTCAACTTAAAGGAAGTAGGTCTTAGCAAGACTGGGGATGATATCAAATAGGGTCATTTGCTAAATGTGGCCTTTTAAGAACCTGCAGTTCCTAACAGGAGATACAATTAGGTACTTCCCTGATTTTCAGCCACCACATAGAACCCAGTGTGGTGACCTCATGATTGCACTAGCATTGTATTCCTTTCTTGGCCACAGGTTGTAAAATAATTTACTGGATGTCACACAAATGTGACCTTAATGACTTATATTTTAGCCCTAGGCCTGAGAGAGGCTGAGTACTTCCAGCCTGGCTATGACCTCCCAAGACTGCAGGATTGATGCTGGAGGCTTCTGTGATTCAGAGGGTCAGCAGTGTGCATAAGGTAGAATCCTGTACCTTCTGGTGGACCTTGAAGAGTTCATGCCATCTGCAAGCAGGCAGCTATGTTTATCAGTTTTCCTTACCACCTGGTTTGCAGGTGGGTTTGGTCACTGTGAGGTATTGTTAGAAGTCCAAAAGACAGGATGGATCAGAGTATTTCTCCTCCTTTTTGCTTCAGATGAGGTCTCCAGCACTAGCTGCTTTTGTTTGCTTGTTTATTTATATAGTTTAAGATTCTATCTGTCAATCTCATCCTCTGTTTTCCCAGCTACTGTGGTGTGTTCCCTACCACAGTTCTAAATCTCACCAACTGGTTTCAGTTCCTGGCTCTGGTAATGCCACATCTTCCGTGGGTCCATTCAGCCTTAGGCTAGAGGCATCTTTCTGTTCTTGCTAATACCTGAGTTGCCTTACCAACCTTCCTGACTTCATAGCTCTTTCATCTCCTGTGTAACTAGTTCCTTTGGCATTGTTTCTGTCTGAAATTCTTTTGGTATGTCTATTTACCTTGCTAGACACCAACTGCTACACCTCCTTCAGTCAATGCTATTTTGTCTTCATGTTGGACCTCAGGATCTCAGGCAAGATTCGTAGTCTCCTAGGCTATACACTGGAAAACTAAGCAATGGTTCCTTGTAACAATTAGGTGTACCTGTACATACCCTAAGTTTCATTTATGTTTTGGGCTTATGACCCTGTGAAGAAGACAGGATGCTTTTCATTTCTTAGTGAGCTACTTTATCTAAACACTAGTTAAGCTTCTTGATATTGTCCTTGTCCTCCTCCCATTGGTTAAACTAATTTCTTATTGAGGTAAAAAAAATAAACTGTTATTAACTCATCATCCATTTCCCCTTTTCCTTGCTTTATGTTACACAGTCTGTTATTTCTCTAGACTTTGCTGCTAGAGACAAGCCTCTAAATAAAACAAACAGACATGCGAAAACAAGCCAAGGATGCAGAGCATCGGGGGACACACAGATCCATTAAAGTTATCAGACACTATGTCCAATTTCCAAGGACAGCAATGCCCTCAGGGCTATCATCAATATACAGTGGTAGTGGTAGTGGCAATGGTGTCTTTACCAGTCAGGTTCTGTAACATGATTTCGAACATGATCCCTGAGTGTGTAACATCACATCTGAGCCTGGTTTGCTGACTTTCCTAGAGATTTTTTGAGCTACTCAACATATTTTTTTGGGTACCTGTAAAAAAATTTGTTTCTGATACTTATAGCTCAATAATAGATGCAGAAACTGGAACCATGCACATTTTTTTTTTCTGATCCATAAAAACCCTACATTCTGGTGTGCCTAGATGCACTCTAACCTGATGTGTTTTCAAAATGTGTCCACAATATCTGAGTTCCATACAAAAATTCACTAAAAGGGCCTGTGATAATTAGATGATTAATATGATCTGTCCTTTGAATGCCAGTATGTCTTTGACCTCAGCTGTGCCAGTGGTGCCCAATGGGCTCATTAGTTAAGTGGTCATGACAGCAGGAACTAACCTAGTAGTTTAATTATATGGAATTCCTTTCACTAAGGATTTCCCAGAATCACCAACTTGTCAGCTCTAGTGACCAACCCTAACCGTCTCAATTGATAACATTCCAGTCATTCATATGGTGGCAGGTTCATCATATTTGACTTCTTTTGTGGAGGGAGAAGCAGTATGCCCTTACTAAAATAGGTATTATTTGGATATGGATTTGTTTCCCTTCCCTCTATGCTTCTGCCAAAGCTATCATCTGCAGAGACTCTGAATCCCTTGTTCACTATCATAGTACCTCACCCAGTGTTGTTTCTCACCATGAAACTCACATTTTAGGAAAGGACGCCAATGGGCTGATGCCCATGGAAATTCGTAGTTTCACTATAAACTCTGTCCTGGAAGACTTGTTTTTTTACAATATAATCACTGATATAAGACTCAGTTACTCTGTCAAAATAAGGTTAACATCTTGAAATATTGAGGTACCATTTTAGAGGTGAGACTTACATTTACTTGTGTTTGATATGTAGCACAGACCCTTACAGAAAATATGGGTCCAGGGACCAAAGTGAGGAAATGAGAGTGCCACTTCTCACAATTACATTTAATATTACTGTCATTATACTATGACTTCTGGGCAATAGGTACATAGTAGCTTTAGAGTTGGAAGAGACATGCCTCTCCCAGAGGAAAAAACAGAGACTGCCACTCTGCCATCCCAGGCAGGAAAATATATGCCATAACTTTGGCTGGGGTGACTACTGTGACTGATCCTGGTTATCAAAGCTTTCTGATACAGTGGGGTCAGAGAGGAGTATGAACGAAATCCAGAGGAAACTCCTAGGACTTCCCTGTTCAGTCATAAATTAAGGGAAGCTATTTTAATTCCCTATAAGTGGGAACCACTGAAAGCTCAAATCCTTCAGGAACAAAATTTTGAGATAGTCCACAGTCTGAACACTGGCCATCTGAAGAGAAATTGGACGGATGAGTAGTGGAGGGTAGAAACAATAGATATTTACTATGGTCTTCTTACCAGAGGAGTCATGGTTTGAGAGTAGACAAGAAAAGAATAGGAAGTAATCCTTATTTTCAGGAACATAAAGGAAACCCTTTGAATGTTTATTTTTGCAACAAGAATAAAATCCAAATTTTACTCTGATTTACAAAAGCATGTGTGAGTTTGCTACTGCCTACCTCTCTCACTTCATTTCATTCTATTCATTGCTTGTCATGTTAAAGCTTGCCAGTGAAATTCATTCTAGTCTCAAGGCTTTGTACTAGCTGTTCCCCTAACCTGGAATGCTTTCCTCCCAGATATCCACATGATCTCATCTCTCACTTTATTTGAATTTCTGCTTAAGTGCCCCTCATAAGTGAAATTTTCCTTGCCCACCCTGTATGAACTCCCCACCTCCTCAACCATGCTTTAGTTCTAATGACTATATTGCATATTAGATAATAGACATATATTTATTGTTTGTCCCTCTCCAATGGAATATGATCTCCATAAGGACAGAAACTTTTTTTATTATTATATCCATAGGGCCTAGAATAGTGGAGGTATTCAGATATTCATTGAGTAAGTGATTTAATTAATTAATTACTTGGATAAATTATTATCCGATTTAGATAAAATGTATTATCAGATGATGGAAGACCTTGGGAATCAGATGAGATGCTTGTATCTCTCAAAGTTCATAAAACTTACTAAGCATATCACACTGTTGTTCAGATGTTGGCTCTTGTAAAACATAGTGTGGAGTTAACTCTTTACTGTCCCATCAGGGTAGTCAAGATGGCTTTCTCTCCACTTGTTCTATCCACACTATCCTGCTGCTTCAAAATTTGTCCAGAAATTTCTGCTGCTCTTCCATGACTCACTGCTTTTCCCTTTGAACTCATTTCACATATACTGTTTCTACTTCACATTTAAGCCCTTAATTACGTACTGTTCGGCATTTTATTTCAGTGGGGGTTCAAACTCTTTTCTGTCTCCAGAGAGTTATCAGTTCCCACGTTCTCATTACCAAGATCTCTCTCCCATCAGTGATCATCAGTAGCGGAGAATTTGACATACCCTACTGCATTCCATCTGAAAACCTCTATCCATTTCATCTGTCTCAGTTATCTTTCTCTACCAGTTTGTGAGTTCTGGAATCCTCGATAGTATTTCATGTTTCTATAGTCTTCCTCCAAATAGTGGCTTAACATCTGGGATAGTGCTAGGCACATAGCAAGTACTCTTTTCAACAAAAAGCAATTGGTTGATAGATTTTTTTATTGATTACTGAGGTTATACTGAAATTTAGGTGAATCATTATTTGTGTGTATATATACACATACATATACATAATGACATACATATGTTATATATAATGACATGTATGTTATTTACAATGACACACACATATATTTGAATACTTTTTCTTCAATTCCAAACATCAGTAAGGCTGTTCTTGGCTTGATGCCATGATTTTGTACTATGGATGGGGGTCCTACAGCTCCATGGAAAGTCCAATTTTAGTTCTGCAAACATTAACTTCCATTTCAAGTATGGCAAACAACAGGTAGGTACCCTGTTAGCCCAGCCTCCTGGAAAGAGGAAATGCCACTAGAGACTGAGTTCAACAGTGCAGGCAATCAATCATCAATCAATCAATCAATCAATCTAGCTATATAATAAAAGCCCAGTAAAAACTTTGGACACTGAAGCTGTTCCCCAGTTGGCAATTACTGTGTTTGCATTGTTACACATAGATGTTGGCAGGGTAATGTGTCCTGAAAATGACACAAGCTTAGCATTTGGAGCTCTCTGAAACTCTGTCCTATATGAAATTTCCTTTGGTTGGTTTTAATCCTTGTAATAAATTATGTAGTAAATTATGACTGTGTATATAATAGTTTTCAATGAGTTCTGTGAATCTTTCTAGTGAATGACCAAAACTGAGGTGGTGTTGGGAATCCCCCAAACTTACATTTAGTGTCAGACATGAGTGAATTTTGAGAGACTGTGCTATGAGATTTTGCGGTTTGGCTAACTCTGATAATGACACCCCCATATTCCCCTCTTTTCTCAGAGTTTGAAACATAACCAGAAGCACAACTTTATATTATTATAGCTTGGGAGAGACAGGGCTGACCTTTGCTTTTGTCCTGATTTATTTTTCCACCCCCTCAGTCTGTGCTGGCTTTATTTCTACAGCCTTTCTCAGCTTCTGTTTTCCTTTTCCAAAATATTCATTACCTTATACTCAGCCTTGCTTAGCTCTACACTTCATAGAGGTCAGATGGATAAGAATAGCCTCCTCTCAGCTGGTGCAATTCACTATAGGTTCTCTAAAAGTTAACCATGGCGTTCAGGGATCTAGGCGTGACCCATGCCCAGTGTTCCCCAGACTTCAAACTTTCCTCCCTCCCCACCAGATATAGATTTAGTACCACAAGGGCAGGTCATCAGGTGCCTGAGGATGCTGGCTTTCCTTTTCATTAAAAACTTTTTTCTGCCCATTCTCAGCACTTCCTAAATTTGCTTAGCCATGTGTTTCATAAACCCAACTGTTTATAAGGATTGCTTGAGGTTCTTGTTAAACTTTCAGATTCTCAGCATATCTCATGAAGGTTTTGTTTTTAGGTCTGGGCTTTGGCCCGAGAGTCTGAATTATTTGAATTTAAATATTAAGTGTACCAGTTATTCTTATGATTACTAACCATCTCCATGAGCCTGAACTGCTTCATATCTACTTCTAACTTTCAATTACTGTCTTATGTATTTTCCTTGTCCCTACTGGTGTTAGGACACAAACCTGAATCTGTTTTGTACACTCTGGGTTGAAGGAGTCATGCCCTAGCCTTGGTCCTGGGGCTGGCAGTCCTCCTACCCCACCTTGTTATGGCCAACACTCCTCTCTGGCACTAGGATCTTTCCTGTTCCTTATCCCAGCGTCTGTAGTCTTGCCACACATGGAATGAATGGATATCAAATATGATGACCAACTCCACAAACAACTTCATTTAATTTGATAAATATTTACTGACTTGAATTATGTTCTAGGCACAGTGCTAGGTGCTAATGAAATGAAAAAAGGAAAATACTCATAGTTTAAAGACACATAAAGAAACAGCCATAATACTGTATGATAAATGCTTTATCAGCAACATGTACAAAGTGCTATGGAAACTCAGACAGGGAAGTGATTAATTCCTCATGGGAAGGGTCAGGAAAAGTCACAGAGAAGAGTTTACATTTGGAAGGTGACCGAAAGTTCTCTCAGAGGTCAGGGTGAGGTGAAGGCATTCCAAGGAAAGGCCAAATCCGATTCAAAGCCAAGGAGAGTGAGAGTATTCTCTGTGCTCAGGCAGTTTGGACTGAGTAGTCTGGTGGACAAAGAGCAGTGTTTTCAAGTGTGGCCCTCATACCATCTGCACCATAATTCTCTGGGGAGTTTGTTGGAAATGCACATTTCAAGACTTCTACCTTTTACTCACTGATTTAGAATCTTAGGGGTGGGAGCTAAGCCTCCTTTGGTCTTAAAAAGCCTCCTAGATGATTCTTAAACCAATTAATGCAGTGATTTTCTACTTCAGTATGCTATAATCACCAGGGGGGCTTCACAAAATATTAATGCCAGAGTCTCATCTTCAGATATCCTCAATTATTGGACCTTGGGTGTGAGCTGGACATTTAGGGCAAGCTCCCCTGATGATTCTGATGTGGAGAGCCATTCCACCCCACATTGAAAACCACAGGACCACAGCATCAGATTCAAGTAGGTGAATGATGGAAATGTAAGAAGTTCATAAAAGATTTTGGGGAGATTGGGGAGTTTGATTTTGATTTTATGAGTGATAGAATGGGGTGGTGGCTCCTACAAGCTCACATATTTCTTTAGGTCTCATTAAATAGTGGTGGTAGGAAACAACATCCAGTCTTATCTGTACATACCTTTTTGTTGGAGGAAGGGATGTTCTCTCGGGAGCTTGTCTACACTAAGTGGCTCAGTTATGTGTGACTGTGCTTTCCTGATAACTGGGCATTGAGTATTCCTGTTAATTTCTTCAGAGATGCGTTGAGCACCATTCTATGCCCACTATTGAAAAAAATCCCTGTCTGTATCCCAGGCGAATTCTGAGCTATGTTAAGCTTCAAGGAGGCAAGACTGCAAGGAGATTGGTAGTGGGGGTTACACATTTACATAGTCTCCTTTAAGTTCAGAGGTTAGAGGTATAAGCTTTAACCAAGTTCTTAAGAGTCATGAATAGAAAGAAATGTGTGGATTATAGTGCCTTTGGAACATAAAGGAGAAGTTTGGGGTGGACCAAAATAGCATAGACAAGGGAGAGGTAGGAGATGAGGAAGAAAGTATAGGAAAACAACCAATCATCATCCCACAATAAGATCCTAGAAGCTTAGTGATCAACTTGATCAAGATAGAATGAGCTATTTCATGGGTACAGATATGAAGGGAAAGGAAAAGGGGTCAGAAATACAGGAGCCACCTGAAGGCCCTACCTAACAACTAGTCAAGCAGACCTCAGTGAAATATCTTCCTCTCAGAATCTGCTCCAGTTACCTCTTTCCCTTGTCTGTGTTCTCCATGCTTTCTCCTCTTTGTTAACACCTCTGCATCCTCATTACCCATAGGGCTCTCAGGAACAACCAGCAAAACCTGGTAGACTCAGAAGTTTTTAAATGAGCCCATGAGTCACAGCTTTTGTTGAATCTTAGAGCTGAGAAAAAAAAAATTCTTGGTCCAACTCATTTAATTTGTAGAAGAAGGAGAGTGACTACCCAGAGAAGAGAAGATACACAACCAGTCAGTGGTCAGTGGCACAAGTGGGACAGACCACTTGGTGTTATATGTAAGCAATGAATCACTAAGTTCTACATGTGAAACTAGGACTATACTGTATGTTAACAACTGGAATTCAAATAAAAACTTGAAAAAGAAATCAACCAACCAACCAAATAATCAAAAGTCAGACCCATGTCTTCTGACTTTCTCTCTGAGACTGTGTATGCTGTATGAAGCTGTTGTCACAACGGTGAATTATTAGGTTTTACATGCTTTGAGTGAGAAATTTTATATTCATCAGTTTGGTTCCTAGAGCCACTTTATAAGAAGGTTCCAGTTATTAGTCCCTCATGTTTGCTAAGTCAAGTGAAGAAGAAAATTACTTTGTTTAAAAATATAAGTTTCCTCAGAAAGAAAGTACAAATCTACAAAATAGGGAATATCAGGCTCATATAATTTTAGGCCATATCGGATTTTTCATATAGTAGATTCTAGAATTATAGTTTGCCATTATCACTATTTAGAGTCCCAGAACCACTACCCTGGGACAAAGAGGCACTTTTATGATTCTGTGGTTGAGTGCAGAAAAGGACATTGTGTGGTTACATTACTTTGGTGCTGTGAGCTTTGTCTTACTTTCTTTTCAAGTCTTCTGACCTTATCTGCTGCTGCTCTCACACCAGGATGTGGGAAATGAGCTCATTGCTTCTCTCACAAAGCAACACAGTGGTGCCTTTGGCTGTGGCTTTATGGAACTCAGGAACCCAACACAGTGTCTGACTCAGAGCCTGACACATAGCAGGTATTTAGGTTATTTGTTGAACTGAACTGAGGTGACATCTGCAGAGCTGCATTGAATTACTATCAGGGCAACCTTGGACAAGTCATTTCCATTCTCCAAGTTCACTCTTGGTTCCTGCAAAATAGTAGACAAGAACCAGATACTTTCTGATGTTCCTTCCCATTCAGAGATTATATATTTTGACATCTCATTCAAAAAAATCCCAGAAATTTGGACCAGGAGTGACTTTGAAGGTCAAGTAGCCAACCCACAGCTTGTTCAATGCAGAGCCAGACTATTCAAAAAAATGAAGATTTGGCAAATTTGTGGTTTGTGTAATAGTGAAAGTCAGCCAAAAAGAATAATTTAGATTAAAAATCAGTTGAGGGCCAGAATTATTCTTATTTTGCTCAATGTCCATCAAGTCAATGAGAAATAGTTAAATCTCTGCTTTGGTTTTCTTTGTTTTCTATGAATGTATACCTTACATGTATAATAATATAAATGTACAGCTTGGTGAGTCTTTACATATGTATCCAGCAATGCAACTACTTTCCACATCAAAATAGAGAACACTTCGACACCAGGGGAAAGCTCTCTCATACTCTCTCTTAGTCTTTGTCTTCTCTTAAGGAATAGAGATCTAATTTCTACCTCTACAGGCTGGTTTTGCCTAGTTTTGAACTTTACATGAATGGAATCACACAGTCTATATACCTCTTATGTCTGCCTTTTTCACAGAGCATTATGTCTGAGATTTATCAATGTTGTTTCACATGTCAGTAGGTTGTTTTGTTTTTACTTGCTATATGTTAATTGTATGACTATATCACATTGCATGACAGTCATACAACTTAAGAATTTACCAGTGCAAAATATTAGCTACAGTCCAGGAGAAAAAGTCAGAAGACTTGGGTTCTAATCTTAATTTTACCACTAAGTAGCTTTATAAACTTATCTCTGGGTCCATTTTCCTCATTTGCAGATGAAGAGGTCAGGCTAAAGAACCACTAGTAATTTTTCTAATTCCAAAGTTCAAGAAATAGTATGAGTCACAGTCTCAATAAGGAATTGGAAGATCATCATAATGTATGTATCTGACTCATTTTGAGAACTCATGCCAAAGAACCCATATCAAGAATATGTATGGGACTCCTACAAATCAATAAGCAAAAGTGATAGACAACACAACTGAAAATAGGAAATATGCTTATATACTGCATATGTGTGTGTGTTACTGTGTGTGTCTGTGTGTGTTATTGTTTTTATGATGGAGTAGAAAGTTGTTGAGTGGGAAATCTTGGGGTGCTATGATCATGTAATAAATACTTAGACACTCAGAACCATTTGGTCATCTACATGCTGCAGAAACTGATTTTAAAAAAGTGTCCCTTTGTATTATTTTCTGTAAGGGAGGCACCATATTTAAATGAATGCATGAAATGTACATAAAAGGGCTTTATAAACTGTAAAACTCTCTGCAAATGAAAGGCACTATTATTATTCCAGATATAATATGAACACAGCTGACATCAACCTCTATTCATCCCATTTGCAGGTGTAACAACCAACAAGGGTATTTTCCTTTGTTCCTTTGCCATGGCCATGGGAAAGTTTCTGAACCCAGTACACAAATAACAGCTGTGATTTTAATTGAGACTTCTCAGTGGATAAGCAAGGTGTACACTGAACGCATAGCAACAGATAGACTTTCACTTGGGCAGTCACATTATTATTTCCTCAGACTTTGAAAAGGGAAAGTTTTAACAGACCTCTTGGAAATGACCCTTGTTTTCCCCCCACCTGTTCACATTTACTGTCACAGTTTGCGTCATCTCACTCCCACACACACAGTGGGAAAACAATTTTGCCATGCAGACCAAAGAGAGTATTTCGCTGTGTCAGGGATATGAGAATCTGCATATGGTTCACTGTCCATTTCCCAATTAGTTTCCCTCCCTAGGCACTGGAGTTTCCTGCCCAGAGAGCCTGTCTGGGATCCTTATCATTTCAGCAGAAATAAGTCATCATGAGAGGCCACTGCAAATCAGAATTTTGCCAGAATGCTTGTGGTATCTGCCTTGCCCTTTCTAAAGATTTTGCAACTCTGGTCTCGCCTTAGAAGGGTGAGAAATTGTCCCAATAATGTAATCAACCCAGATTGGTCAACCAAAGAGAATTTGCTTGTTCACTCACATTTGCCATCTGTATCTTCTTGGATGAGGATATCCCCAAGGCTTTGCCCTTTGACTAGGATGACTAACTATTGGGTGTTTCCAGTAGGGGCATAGATGTGTTTTGGAATGTGTATTTGCCCACTAATGTTTCCCCTATGATGGACTTAGCAGCTCTATAGTAACACACACACACACACACACACACACACACACACACACACACAGATGTAGAGTGAAAAGGGCTTCAGAGTCCAGAAAACCTGGGTTTGAATGTTGGATTTATCATCACACCTGGATAATAAGCCTCAGTTGCCTCATCTATAAAATGGGGATGAAAATACATTCCTTGCTCTCAGGATTCTTGTGAAGTCAAGAGAGGCAAGGCATGTACCCCTTCCCAGTGAGATCTGGAGCATGATAATTGCTTCATAAGTGGTGGATTGTTCCATAGGTTGTGCAATTGGGACAGATTATCCAGTAGTTCAGGGAGGTGGCCAGCTCAAGTTTGCAGTAAGTTAGTGGCAGACTTAGGACAAAAGTTAAGACCCAGAGCTGTTTTCCACTCTGGAGCAAATCAGTCCCTGTACAAGAATTGCTTCCACAGGTTTTGGGAAGAAGAAAAATGAAACAAAAGAAAATGAACCAACATACTTCAATGAAGTAAATTATTAAGCTTTGATGACTATGGTTGTTTGGCATGAAAGGGAGGTTTTTATTCTTATTTTTGTTTTTGAAATACTAACCTCTCTTTGTTTCAGCATTTCTTCCATGTTTAGCCACAGGCATCTATATTCCTTTGAGGAAAGTTAGGATTGTTAGATAAGGAAAGCAAAAAGAAAGAAACCAATAAAATATGTTCATGCAGCCTACAACAAAGAATAGATTCGAATGCCGGAATTTTGATTTGGAAGAAACAGGTTTTGTTGATAGAGGAAAAAAACATCCTTGAGAATCCAAAGGAAAGGTCCTTAAAAAAAAAAATTAGGTGCCATTTAGGGGAGGGTCGTGTTAGCTGTTTCAGACTTTTTTGTTGAGGACCTTCTGTAAACAGCAACCTGCATGCCACCTTTGTGTGGCTCTCAGCAGAAGCGAAACTTCACAATGTCCTAAGATTTGCTAAGCTCCATAAGAGCACCTATTTGGGGATTTCTCCTTTAGTAGCCAATGACACTAACAACCCCAAAACACAGCCACAGTTCTCAGAAGGTGAGTGGAGATGTGGAGGGTGAGCCGCTAGCACAGTTATCCTGGGTCATCAGCCATCTTCATCACTTAGGTTTAACATTAATTTTGTATGTTAACAGAGCATACTGATTAAGGGTATGTGCCTAATATACTATTTCTTTCCCCTTTTTATATGGGAACCTTTGAGAAAATTTATGAGGCTCTCAATCCATTAGTCTCCTTGTTTCCAGAAGGCATGATCACAATGTCTGCTACATTGGTTTGCTTTGGTTAGAATAGATTAATATATATGAAGGACTTAGAACAGTGTCTGATATGTAGAAGAGTCCACTAATTGTTATTTCTAGTTCTTACTCTCTGTATTCAGCCATACCAGAGCAAATTTCTGTGTGTGTAGTACAGATCTGACAAATTGACAGTTTTTACAATAACCCAGAGGTAAGTCACATTCACTGTCTCCACTTTCTAGGTTCATTCATTTGATTTTTCTATTTATTCATTTATATGTGTTTTTTAAGAAATATTTATGTACCCCCTTCTTCCTTATTGCCAGGAAGTGTGCAAGGTGGTGAGGATAAAATGACATAAGAGAGACATATTTCCACCCTTATGTAGTTTGCAACCCCCGCTATCTTCAAATAACTTCTTTCCCTTTATCTGATGTGGGGACACAGGACAATATCCTGACCATATCCTCTAGTGCTGGCAATCTGGTGTCCTGCAGCAGGTCATAAAAATGCATGGTATATGGGTTTAATAATGTCAGGGGAAATTTTCAGTTAATCCCTTGGACTGTGGGTACACTCAGGAATCAGAGGCCAGACCAAAACGGCATGAAGAGAAACAGAGAACTGGTAATTATCTGGTGAATTTGGGTCATGTGGAAAGCCAAACTAATTACTGTAGCCAAAGAAAATGATTTTTTTTCTCTTCACATGCATTGGTAGTTTTGGTAAGATTTTGCAAGGGTCTCCCTTTCTCTCTTTGCTTTATTCCACCAGGTATTTCCTAGAAACCAGCATATTGTGGGAAAGATCTGAAGACAAGGACTTTGAAGGAAATGACAACTGTTCATTTTGGGATATTATTTTGGGAGCACTGATATTCTTTCCAGTGCATATATTGAAAATCAAAACAAGGTTTTCAGTCATACTAAGTTGGCAGTGCTATCAAAATTCCAGTCAACTCTTAGGTGCTCTAACTTTAAATTAAATCTGACAACTTTTCTTCATTTGTGAAACAAATGTTTTGAGTTAGATGCTTTATTTCAGTTCTAAATTATATTATGAATTTGCATTTCTAAGGCAAAAAAGCAAATGAAGTGAACATGCTTTAATGTTTATGTTTTGAGTCTTTTATTATCCTTTTAATAGAAGATTTCAACGTATTCCCCATGCAGGAAATGGTAATGGAAATCTCCGACTTCAACATGTAATTTATAAAATCCTGTTAAATAGTGTGATGAGAATTTGTCACTTTGTCACCTACCTGAACTTTTACAACCCTGAGACCCAAAGTGAAATGACACCTTCCCCAATTCAGATGAAAAGCCCACATATTTTACTGTGTTCTTACCAAGAAAATCCTTCAGCCAAAATCCAGCTAGTCCAAGTAAATTTTTAAGCAAAGTGCATAACCAGAAATTGGCACAAACATTTGTGTATCATCCTTTCCATATTCAAAAGCTGTCTGAGACTCATTTGATTAAGCATAAAAATAACTCTGTGAATGCCATTAGAAAGGCTGATGAACATTCCATGTCTGGTCCCTCGAATTTGTATTCTGAGGATGCATTATTAAGTCACTGCTAAATAGTTTCTCTTGTAAGAACCTGATCATGCTCTCTAGAGTCTGAAGGAATTATTTTTATATTGAGTTTAGAAGGTTTAATTTTTCTATTTCCGTTCAACAGAAAGGAAACAGCTGGTAAATTAGGGAAGGCCGTTACAGTTTATTTGACTATGTAATCTCCACTGGCTTCTTTGGTTAGTACCAACCAGGGCCCCCTCCCTGCCAAATCTCCTCATTAAACTGAATTGTGATTAGAAAAGAATAAATGACATTTTATTTCATATGTGGTGTCTTCCAAGCTTCATATTCCTCTTTAAGTTTTCCTTTTACACTACTTTCCTTGGCTTTACTCATTTTTTCTCCCTGGAAGCTCTTCAACACAGGATGTGCAAAAGTTCTTGTCCAGTCTTATAGATTACTACTGAATGTAGCATCTCCTTGTCCCCTCTTTGGACTCAACTGTTATCCATTCATTTACTCATTCCACGAACAATTCTTACGCACAAAATGCCCTTATGTACTTTAGGCTCAAGTAGTCATCTCTGAGGATAATTTATTGGTTCAGATATGGAAGTCCTCTTTCACTTTCTCAGATTTGTTTCTCTATTATGTGGGGCAGTGGTGTGTGTGTGTGTGTGTGTGTGTGTGTGTGTGTGCTTGTGTGTGCTTCTTTCCAGAGTCAAGAAAGACCAAAATATACCTTGCATGTGGTAGAATGTTTTACAAATGTGGACATATGTTGACTGAAAAAGTATCATTTAAAAAGTTTGACTGAAAAAGTATCATTTGAGAAGTTTGTTAAAAATGGAGATATTAGGAGCTTAGTCTGAAGATGATTTAGGAAGATCCTCAACTCACCTCCCACAGACACAACAAATCCACAGCTACCTATGTAATGATTCCCTCTGAAAAGACCTGAAAACTTTCTGAACAGCATCTCCACAACAAAGGATAAAAGGACCATATCAAGATAAGTAGGAGAGGCAGAGATGTAGTCTTGGCTAAAACTGACCTCTGGCATGATGATGCACAATTGTGAGGGATCTCACAAATATGGAGCTTATCCCTAAGGAGCCAAGGGCTTATGCTCCACATCAGGCATCTCAGCCTTTGGGATCTGTCCTGAAGAGACAAGTTCCCAAAATATCTGTCTCTGGAAACCAATATGGTTATGTCTAGGAGAACCAGAGGGCTGTCAGGAATGAAGATTCTACTTTTAAAGGGCTCATATGCAGACTCATTTAGCTTGGGACTCAAGGGAAAACCAGCAGTTTGAAAGATATCTAGACCATGTGATAAGATTAATTGGCTAAACTTAAAACATCTATTAGAAGGGCAGAAGCTTGTTAAATTCTCTGAGGACTAAGGCACTGGCAGGTGCCAGTTTTACATTCTCCTTCTAACCTGCTAGCAGGAGGCCAACTCTGTGCTGCTCCCATGACTCTGCCAAAGCCATACATGCAGCTCATACAAGGGATGCCCCTTGAGCACTTAGGTCTGGTGGCCAAGGAGGTTTCTCTTTCTGGGCCCCATGGATCTGTAATGATCAGTGAGATGGTCCAAAGAATTGCATAGACAGTAGACCAAAAATATACCATTCTTCCTGTGAAAAAGGCCTACCTACTCATCCTGGAGCTTTAGTCTGAGGGGCAGCCTAGGCTTACCTCACATCTAGAGGCTCTCAAGGAACACAGCAGGGGATGCCATTTTTGTGCTCTCTCTTGACCTCACTATAGATCACCATTACCTCCCATAAAAGGGCTCATACACTTATCTGGAGCCCTGATTTTTGCAACTATTGCTGAGGGGACACCTTCAGATCACATGGTTTGAGGACCAAAAGTGTTTACAATTGCAACCCCATAGAACTGTGTATATTTACATATCCTAAAAGGTGTTTCCTGAAGTTCTATCTTCCAGTTAGCCTGAAATTAGATGCTGATGAGATCCTGTCTTCTGGAGCACTTGACATACCCTTAATAATAGGGTTCTATCAAGAATAAATCAAGCTTCTTAGAAATCACAAAAGTTCAGGACACAACCAAGATCTAGGTAATGTTAAATGATAAAGTTCATCATCTATACAATGTCACTCCTTCAAGACTGGGTGAGAAGTTTCACCGAGTACATAAAAATAAACACAGAGAGTCAAGCAAAATGAGGAAACAGGAATATATTACACACATAAGAACAAAATAAAGCTCCAGGAAAAAACCTTAATAAAATATGGATAAGTAGTTATCTGGTAAAGAGTTCAAGTTATCATAAATATTCTCACTGAGCTTGGGAGAAGGGATGAATACAGTGAGAACTTCAACAAAGACAAAATATAAGAAAGTACCAAACAAAAATCATAGAGCTGAAGAATACAATAAATACAATAATTATATAAAACGCAACAAGAAAAATACAACTTGTTATGTAAAACTGTCAGCTAATTTATTAGCAGAAACTTTGCAGGCCAGAAAGGAGTGGAATAGTATATTTAAAGTGCTGGAAAGAAAAAAAAAACACTTCAACTAAGAATGCTCTACCTGGAAGTGAACATTCAGAATTGCAAATGCTATAGAAGTTCATCACCTACTCGACTGGTCTTATAAGAAATTATATAGTGAAGGCAATGGATCAATCAATTATAAAGCTAGTATGAAGGTTAAAAGACAAAAGTAGTAAAAATAACTATAACTATAATGCTTAAGAGATATAAAAATATGTAAAATGTGACATCAAAAACATAAAACATCAAAAACATAAAACTACCATAAAAATGTAGTTTTAGAATGTGTTCAAACTTAATGCACTATCAATTTAAGATAGACATATGTATTTATATGTGAGCATCATAGTAACCACAGAACAGAAACTTATAGTAGATACACAAGATAATAAGAAAGGAATCTAAGCATTAACATTACAGAAAAACCATAAGAGAAGGAAGCAAGAGAAAAAGAAAGGAAGAAAAAGGAACTACAACAACTAGAAAACAATTAACAAAATGACAGTAAGTACATACTTTCAAATATTACTTTAAATATAAATGGATGAAACTCTCCAATCAAGACATAGAGGGACTGAATGGAAAAAAAAGGCCCATATTTGTGCTACCTACAAAAGACCCACTTCAGATGTAAGGACACACACACAATGAATGTAAAGGAATGAAGAAAAGATGTTTCATGCAAACGGATACTGAAGGAAGCTGGGGTAGCTATACTTGACAAAATAGACTTTAAAACAAAGAGTGTAATAGAAGACAAAGATGGACATTAAAGAAGGACAAAGAGGTCAACCCAGTAAGAAGGTATAACATTTATATGCACTCAACTTGGAGCACCTAAATATATAAAACAAATATTAACAGACTTAAAGGGAGAAATTTACAGTGATATAATAATTGTAAGGGACTTTAATATCCCATTTATACCAATGGGTATATTTCTGAGACAGAAAATCAATATCAGCCTTAAATGACATATTAGACCAAATGGACTTAATAGATATATACAGAACATTTAATCCAAAGCAGCAGAATATACACTCTTCTCAAGTGCACTTAGAACATTCTCCAGGACTGAACATATATTAGGCCACAAAATAAGTCTCAAAAAATTTAAGAAGATTGAAATTGTCACACATTATTTCTTTTCTTTTTTTTTTTATAGTCACTTAAAATTTTTTTCCAGTGTTCCAAGATTCATTCCCCATTCCCTACACCCAGTGGTCCATGCAATAGGTGCCCTCAGTACCCACCACCAGGCTCTCCCATACCTCCACCCCCCTCTCTCCAAGTCCCTCAGTTTGTTTCTGTGTCCAAAGTCTCTGTTGTTTCGTTTCTCTCCCTGGATTACCCTACTTCCCATCACACATCATTTCTAACTTCACTGGTAGGAATCTTGAAAGAATTACAAGAATATAATGGGAAAAATATCACAAAAATGTGGAAATTAAACCACATGTTACCAAACAATCAATGGGTCAATGAAGAAATCAAAGGCAAAATGAAAATACCTTGAGACAAATGAAAATGGACATAGAAGGTGCCAAAATATATGGGATGTAACAAAAGCAGTTCTAAGAGGGAAGTTTATGGTGATAAGGCCTACCTCAAGAAACAAGAAAAATCTCAGATAAAGAATCTAACTTTATACCTAAAGGAACTAGAAAAAGAGGAACTAATGAAGCTAAAATTTAGTAGAAGGAAATAGTAAAGATCAGAGCAGAAATAAAATAAAAGGAGGCTAAAAAGACATTAGAAAAGGTTGATGAAACTAAGCTGTTTCTTTGAAAAGGTAAGCAAAATTGACTAATCTTTAGCTAGACTCACTAAGGACAAAAGAGCAAAGCAAAGGTTCAAATAAATAAAATCAGAACTAAAAGAGAAGTTACAACTGATACCAAAAAACAAAGGATCTCTAAACAAGTATATGCTAACACATTGGACAATGTAGACAAAATGGATAAATTCCTAGAAACTTGCTGTCTTCCAAGACTGAATCATGAAAAAATAAAAATCTGAATAGACTAATTATTTGCTAGGAAATTGAATCAGTAATCAAAAAAGTCCCAAGAAACAAACGTCCAGACTGGACAGCTTAATGGGTAGATTTTACCACACATTCAAAGAAGATTTAATACCTATCCCTCTCAAACTCCTCCAAAAGAATGAGAGAACACATCTAAACTAATTTTATCTGGCCAGCATTATCCTGATACCAAAACCAGACAAAGATATCACAAGAAGAAAATTACATGCCAGTATCCCTGATGAATATAAATGCAAAAAAATCCCCAAACTCAACAAGTATTAGCAAACCAAATTCAGCAATGCATTAAAAGGATCATTCATTATGATCAAGTAGGATTTATTCCAGGAATGTAAAGATGGTTCAACATTCACAAATCAATCAATGTGATATACCACATTAATACAATTAAATATAAGAACCATATGATAATCTCAGTTAATGCAAAAAAAAGCATTTGATAAAAGTCAACATCCATTTATGATAAAAATTTTCAATGAAATGAATATAGAAGAGGTGTATCTCAACATAGTAAAGGTCATATAAAACAAGTCCAAAGCTAAGGATAAATTTAACAGTGCAAAGCTGAATGCTTTTCTTTTAAGATCAGGAACAAGGTAAAGATGCCTTCTCTTACCACTTTTATTCAACATAATACTGGAAGAGTAGCCAGAACAATTAGAAAAAAATTTTTTTGGAAGTCTACAATATTTTTTTATTAAAGTATAGTTGACACATAATGTTATACTAATTTCAAGTATATGACATAGTGATTCAACAATTCCATACTTCACTCAGTGCTCACCACGGTAAGTGTAGTCACCATCTGTCACCATCCAGAGTTATTACAGTATTATTGACTATATTCCATGTGCTGTGCTTTTTATCCCCTGGATATATTTATTTATTCATTGTTACTTAAAATTTTTTTCCCAGTATTCCAAGATTCATTCCCCATTCCCCATACCCAGTGCTCCATGCAATAGGTGCCCTCAGTACCCACCACCAGGCTCTCCCATCCCCCCACCCCCCTCCCTCCAAGTCCCTCAGTTTGTTTCTGTGTCCAAAGTCTCTGTTGTTTCATTTCTCTCCCTGGATTACCCTACTTCCCATTTACTTTCCTTCTCCTACTGTCCTCTAGGTTACCCTTTATGCACTGCAAGTAAGTGAAACCATGTGATACTTGACTTTCTCTGCTTGGCTTATTTCACTCAGCATAATCTCTTCCAATCCAGTCCATGTTGCTACAAAAGTTGGATATTCATCAAAATTTTAAGGGAAAGAAATAAAAGGCATTTAAATTGTAAAGGAAGAATTAAAACTGTCACTATTTGTAGATGACATGATTTTACATACAAGTGATCCTTCAACAACATAGAGGTTAAGGATGCTGACCTTCTGAACCATTGAACACCTGTGTATAAGTTTTGACTCCCTCAAAACTTAATTGCTAATAGCTTACTGTTAACCAGAAGCCTTTCCAATGACATAAACAGTTGATTAGCTCATATTTTATATGTCATATGTTTTGCATGCTGTATTCTTATGATAAAGTAAGCTAAAGAAAACATGTTATTAAGAAAATCATAGGGAAGAGAAGGACTACTGATTTCAGCTCAGGTCATGATTTCACAATTGTGAGATCAAGCCCTGTCTCTGGCTCTATGCAACGCATGGGGCTTACTTAAGATTCTCTCTCTACCTCTCCCTCTGCCCTTCCTCTCTCTATCTCTCTCTAAAAAAGAAAGAAAGAAAGAAAGAAAAGACCTGAAACCATAGAACTCCTATGAGAAAATATAGGAGATAAGTTCCTTGACAATGATACCATATGATCCAGCAATTCCATTCTGGGTATTTATCTTAAGAAAATGAAAACACTAATTTGAAAATATATATGCCCTCCTACATTCATTGCAGCATTATTTAGCCCTGGATAGATGAATGAGTAAAGAAGATATTGTATGTATGTATACAATATATTCAGTCACACAAGAGAGTGAAATCATGAAATTTGTGACAACATGGATGGACCATAAGGGTATTATGTTATTTCACTTATGTGTGGAATTTAAAAAACAAAACTAATGAAAAATCAAAACTCATAGACACAGAGAACAGATTGGTAGTTGCCAGAGGGGAGAGGATTAGTGGGGTAGGCAAAATTGGTGAAAGGGATTAGAAGGTATAAACTTCCACAATAAAATAAGTAAATCATGGGGATGTCATGTACAGCAGGGTAACTATAGTCAATAGTATTGTATTATATATTGGAAAGGTGCTGAAAGAGTTTTAAAAGTCCTCATTACAAGAAGATAATTTTTTAGTAACTTTGCGTAGTGACAGATGGTAACTAGACTTTTTGTTGTGATGATTTTGCAATGCATAGAAATAGTGAATTAGTATGTTGCACATCTGAACCTAATATATAGAGATTGCATATTTCTCCTTCCTTCCTTCCTTCCTTCCTTCCTTCCTTCCTTCCTTCCTTCCTTCCTTCCTTCCTTCCTTCCTTCTTTCTTCTTTCTTTTAGAGAGGGAGAGAGAGAGAGAGAGAGAGAGAGAGAGAGAGAGCAAGTGTCTGAGAAGAGGGAGGGACAGAGGGAAAGTAAGAGGGAGAATCCCAAGCAGACTCCATGCTGAGCACAGAGCCTGATGTAGGGCTTGATCTCATGACACTGAGATCATAACCTGAGCTGAAACAGAGTGGGATGATTAAATGACTGAGCCACCCAGGTGCTCCATACACTTGAATTTAAAAAATGGAGACTTTAGAGTACTAGTCTCTAGAAGTTTTGAACCAGTTTAGATAGAACTTGAGAATTCTTATGCACAACTAGCTTTTACCCCACTGATGTACAGGGCTAGAGTAATAGCAGTAACTATGGGACATATTAGAGAAATACCCAGAAGGCAGAATGGGAGGGCTTGCTGCATACAGGTGGCTACAGAAGGAAGGAAAGAGAAGGATCAAAGATAACTCATTTATCCCTATTGTTTCTCAGTTAATATATTTATAGAAACAAAGGGAATACTGCTCATTTAATTGATGGAGAGGCTTTTGGAACAGTTTTAATGAGACAACACCAGACAATATGCTCCAAATAATTCTTTGATTTCAAAAAATAAATGTATGATAGAATGCATACTTTTTGTTTGACGGTAAGTTTAATAAAGTTTGAATGAAAGTAGAACTTAATGCTGTTTTCTCTAGTATAGTATAACCTATAGCCACAGGCAAGTGCTCATATTGGCATATATATTTGTAATCCTCAACCTCAAATATATATTCTCTGCCAATACATTTCCCTATTAAGGTTGTCCTTCTACCTACCACAATAAATGTATTTTAGACCATTTACTCCCACTGCAAACTTTGACTTCCCCCACACCATACACTGTTCTCACTTTTTTATTATATATGTTTCAGATATATAGCATTATAATTCAATATCTGTATACACTAAAAAATGATATCCCCCAAAAGTTTAGTTACCACCCATCACCCTACAGTTGGCTGCCTTTGCCCCTTTTGCCCATCCTTAACTCCTTTCCCTCTGGTAACCACTGAACCTCTCTGTTTACCTATGAGTTTTGTTTGTTTATTTGTTTGTTTTTTATTTGTGTTTCAGATTCCATTCCATATTGGTGAAATCATATGGTATTTGTTTTGTTCTTCTGACTTATCTCATTTAGCATAATCTCCTCAAGTCCCACCCATGTTGTTGCTGATGATAAGGTTTCATTCTTTTTGTGATGACCTTGAATCCTACCTACTTCACAGAGAATGTAGACATCTTCAGACATGCACACCCCATTTTTGTTTTCTTTTGCTACCGAGGTGATAAACCTATTTGCAGCTTCATTTTCTTTCTCCTTCCTTCCTGTTATCATTGAGGAAGTTCCCCCTCTCTTATCAAATATGACTTTTTTTTTTTCCCCCTGTAAGGGTCTGGATCTTATCCCTTCTCATCTTTTCAAGGACTTTGTTCTTCAAGTTTCCCCTTTTCTCTTACTTTCATCTTTGATCTTTAGCTTTTTACTGGGTCATTTCTGTTAACATACGTGCCTTCTCTAGTATCTTCCATTAAAAATAACTCTTGGGTTCACATCCTCTTGTGTCTCTGACACCTTGATCAAAAGTTCTCTACCATTTTTCTTCATTTCCTCACATCTCATTGATTCTTTACTTTCACCTTAATGTGTATTCTCTCTCTTATCCACCAAAATTACTCAAGAAAAGCTACTGATATCTGCTATACTGCAAAAGTAACCTACTAATCATTGTTATCAGCTTTCAATCTAGTGGAACACTGACAGTCTTCTTGTAACATTTTGTTGACCCTCACTCAGTGGCACTTCAATGTTGTTCTCTTCCTATATTTGTGATTGCAACTTCTCAGAATCCCCTTCTGATACCCAAACTCAGTAATATAGCTCTTTGGGATTTAGTCCTGGGTTCTTCACTCTTCTGCATACTCTTTCCTTAGTGTTTTCATCTATTTTATTGTTCTAAATGATCTTTCTTTCTTATCCCCTCCCTTCTTTTCTTATATCTATCTAGTCTATGTCTGCCCAAAATTCTTATTTTAAAAACCTAATGGTCATTGTGTTGATATTAGGAGGTGAGGGCTTTGGGAGATGCTTAGGTCATGACGGTAGAGGCCTCATGGAGGGGATTAGGACTTTTATAAAAAGGGACTCCACAGAGCTCCTTAATCCCTTTTGTCACGTGAGGATACAATGTAAAGTCTGCAGTCCAGAACAAATCCCTAACCTGATCATGCTAGCACCTGACCTCAGACTTCCAGTTTCCAGGACTTTGAGAAATTAATTTCAGTTTTTATAAGCCACACAGTCTTCTGTATTGGTATTCTGTTATAGCAACTTGAGTGGATTAAGATATATATCATCTATCTGTCTATCTACCTCCATAGGAAAATGTGTTGTTTTGTTTTCTATTGCATATACTATGTGCTACCGTAGATATCATTCTAAATCTTGCTTTAGACATCTATTCATGTAGTTTATAGAGATATACCCCATTTTTAAGACTATGTGATAGTGTTCATTATCTGAATACAATCACAGTTATTTAATCATTTCCATACAGTTGACATTGATATTATTTACATACTTTTACTTTAATAAATAATGCTGCTTCAGATATCCTTGTGCTTTCCTTTATGCACAGACTTGTCAGGGATACTGTAGGATAGTAAGTTGAATGATGGAGGATACAGACATTTTATTTTATTTATTTATTTTCTTTTTTTATTTTTTTAAAGATTTTATTTATTTGATAGTGAGAAACATAGCTAGAGGGGGAACACAAGCAAGGGGAGTGAGAAAGGGAGAAGCAGGCTTCCCGCCGAGCAGGGAGCCCGATGTGGGGCTCGATCCCGGGTCTCCAGGATCATGACCAGAGCCGAAGGCAGTCACTTAACCAACTGAGCCACCCAGGCACCCCAGGATACAGACATTTTAAATTTTAATAATTACTGCCCACTCACCCTCCAATGAACTAGAATATACATCCACAAGCAGAATATGAGAATACCTGTTTTTATATTCTCTTGTCACTACTTGAAATTATCAAACCTTAAAATTTTGTTTGAATACACGTTTCAGGAGGACTTTATTTTGGACTAAATATGCATTGGATGGTCAAATATGTTGCTAAGGACAACTCCAAGGTTCTGAACTTGGTTGACTGAGTGATGGTGCCATAGACAGAAGTTCCAAATGGTAAATTCTTTGCAGGGGTGGGGCCTGAGAGAGGAAAATGGGTTGAAGTCAAAGTGATGGAAGATATCCAAGTGGAAATTTCCAGTAAGCCTTCAGATGACTAAGGGATTCAGAGAATGTAGTCTTTTTCCAGATCTTCTTTTCTTTTTGCCTGTATAGAAAGTGTTTAATTTATGTGTTTCCCTGTGGCTCTGTTGATTACATTCTTATGTGTGGTTTGAAGCTCCTCTGGCTTCAAACCTGTATTTGTTTTGGAGATGGTTGGAGTAGAGTGCTAATGAGCCCAAGGTCATGGGTTTGATCCCCAGAAGGGCCAGTTAGTTTTATGGAGAGGAAAACTGCTCTGTGGTTCACAGACTTTATCCCTAATCTTGCCTACTTGTCTCTAAACTATGTAGCGTTGGTCCCAAGGGGGCCCACAAGAAAGTGTGAGTGATTGTGTACAAGCCATTAAAATACTGAAAGAGTGGCTTCAAGTGGGTTTATCTGGGTTGCTTCTTCAAGAAATTTTATCTGCCTTCCTCTTTCAGCTTGTGGACAGAGATCATATTTTCATAGACAGCGTCTTGACCAAAAGCACATGGAACTGTATTGTTTATGACCACCCACATCTGTTTTCCCACATTTATTTATTTCTCAGGTAAAAGGCAGTGTGATGATCCAAGACTGTGTTGTTCAGTGCAAATATCTTCTGGGAAATATTTGAATACTATCAGTCTGACTTTGGGAATTGGATTACTAATATTGTACAAATAAACCCTGGAGAGCATGAATGTGTCCAAAAGACTCTCTTAGCAAACTTTTCACTGACAGATTTTCCTTATCTTATCAGGCTGCTCTAGTTTGCTGCATACTCTTACTGGGAAATACAAGTCTACACTCAGAATTCTTGCTAAATGGTCATACATGAATACAGCATAGAATGTGCTATGTACAAATGAGTGACACTGTCCATAAAACAACCTTTGGAAAAACCCATTGGAGGCATCTTCTACACAAGTACAGAGTTGCCAGGATTTGCTGGGATAACATCTGAAGTCTGTTTCTGTTGATACTACATTTTCAAAAACCAATCCTAGAGGTTCTCAAATTGCTTTTCCAGTTTACTGATACATCCCTGGGTCCTACAGGAACAACCCCAAAGAGGGTTTGGAGTAATGTTACACACATATTGAAAGATTCAAAGTAAATCCTCACAGCTTAGGAAGGACTTGAAAATAGGTTCACTTTTCTTTCAGGGACTCTGTGTTTGCCCCATCAGAGATATTTCTATTTGACATTATGGAAAATTTGAAAGGCTGAAGAGTAAGAGACCAGACCATCAAATATCATTTAATAGATTTCCAAGAATTACGGTGATGCCTTAGAATATGGTATGGAACAAATATGACTAAAAGTAAAAGGCAGAATAACTAAAGTTATATGCTGATGAATCCAGGAAATGTGGTTAAAAAAATAGCGGAGTTGGGGCGCCTAGGTGACTCAGTTGGGTTGGGCGACTGCCTTTGGCTCAGGTCATGATCCCGGAGACCTGGGATCGAGTCCCACATCGGGCTCCCTGCTGGGCGGGAAGCCTGCTTCTCCCTCTCTCACTCCCCCTGCTTGTATTCCCTCTCTGGCTGTGTTTTTCTCTGTCAATAAATAAAATCTTTTTAAAAAAATAGTGGAGTTTAGGTTGTGCATAATGACACACAGGGATTTAATTACATTGTTTTCTCGAATTGATTATAGTGACAAGAGTAATTATTTTGGCACTATATAAGGATAGCCTGAAAATACCATATAAGTAATTAAAAATCATTATATGTAAAGTTTGTAGCCCTGATAGCTGGGCTGGGCTGGGGTGAATAAAGAGAAAGGATCAGTGAGAGAAAGAAAATGCTAGATTTGAGATTTTACATTTGCCTTTGTAGTGCAAGGAATTTTAGGTCGCATGGTACTTTTCATCTTGTTTTGGTAAGTCAGAATAAAATCAGGGAAAACGGTGACCCTGATCACTTGGTCAGTAACATAAAAGTTGAGGCTATGAACCAGAATATACACAGAAAAGAGTATGACACTTGGGTGACTCAGTCAGTTAAGTGTCCAACTCTTGATTTCAGCACTGGTCGTGATCTCAGGGTTGTGAGATTGAGCTCCACCCCACTCCCATATCAGACTCTACTCTTAGCATGGAGCATGCCAGAGAGTCTCTCCTTCTCCGCCTGCTCCTGCCCCGGCTCTCTCTCTCTCAAAATAAGTAAAAAAATACATAAATAAGCAAATAATAATTAAAAAAGAGTGTGACAAGCCAATGAAGAGGTTCTACCTTGAATATCTTAGATCTTTAATTCCTCATAACTAATAATAGCAATGGAAGTAGTGATATTGAAAGTAACTGTACAAATGTTAGGAACCAACAACATAAGAGCTGATGAGCAGACCAATGCAGAGCTGCACCAGTATTTTAATCTTGCCATAGAGAAACTGAAAAGATGAAAAGAACAAATTAATGCAAAGTGATGAGTTTCTCTAAAGGCAAATGTATTAAACTTCCTTTACTCTGAGATTATATCCATGTTATTTGAAGAAATTTCCTTGTAATGACATAATGATCAATGCTTCTTTAAAAATAGCCCTTATTTAGCCAAATATATTTTTCCACCTTCAGTCAATTTATACTTTTATTTTTGGAAATTTCACTATTTTGAGAAATCTAGAAGTTCAGAAACTTGCATGGTCATGTTTAATCCTTAAATAATATGATGTAGATTATATTATTATTATTATCACTTTACAAAAGAGGAAACAGCTTCACAGAAGTTGTTTTAATTTTCCAAAACATCCAACAAGAAGTGTCAGAACCACAACACAACCCATGTCTTCCTGACTTTGGTGCTCATTTTTCTTACCACTATGTGATCCCTTTGTGTATTAGTTAGGGTCTACTGAGGAAAACAGAAACCATTCTAGGTATGTAAATAGAGGGTATTAAATACAAGTGATGGAAGAAATGGGTAGACAAATTAGAGAGGGGAGTCAACCCAGAGATCAATATCAGGACATCACTATCATCTCTAGGACTAGACAGACCCAGAGAGGAGGTGGTGTTCCCATCTAAGAAAAACTATATGAATGGGTCTAGATATCCTTCAGGGACAGGGTACTACTCAGGCAGGGGTCAGGGTCCATGAGGGAAGAACTGGCATTGCTGCCAAAGATGCTATTTGAAGCAGAGAGAGAAAACGAGGTAATATCCTGGCTTTTTCCCTCCTCCTGCCCTGCTTCTTTCCTTAGTGCCTCTTGTTATTAGGCAAACCTACTCGGAAATCAGAGAACACGGGAACCGGGAAATGTTCCTTGTGAAACAGTCAAGGAAGGGAATGTTGGGAAATAGATATGAGAGTAAACAGATAAACAACCAATATATTATAGTCTAAATATGTGTTAAATTATTTCAGTGTAACTTTTACTATGGCAGTGAGGTCTCGACATACCAGAAGGGACTTTTCAATATTAATAATGTAAGAGAATTTATTTGGCTATAGGAGGGGGATGGGCATGTTTCCATTTCCAAATGTCCTTTAAAACAGAGAGAGACAAAAGAAGTAATGAGAGAGTTTTGGTCTTGAGGTTGCCCTGCCTTTGAGTATCTTAGGATCTATAAGTGTGGCTGAATTAGAAGTTCTGGGCCAAATAAGGTGGCATAGTCCAACCCTGACTATCATTTCTTCCGCTGTCATTGTGTCTCCTTTCCTCTTTAGAGAAAAACTTTCTCCTCACTCTCTGCCTCCCTTTCTCAGACATTTGGAGTTGGGAAGGACAGTTCCTTATTTGTGGAGTAGAATGATGGATTCAGCTGTAGCACTTATATAGAGACTTGTCATGAATACAGACTAGGACTTCCCCACCCCCCACTCTACAATTTCCATTTGGACAAAGAGACTGGTGTTTCCCATGGAGGAGGCTGGAGGCTAAGCAGGATCCATTGATTTTAAATAAACAAAGTAGAATTAGGAAATTATAGGACAGGTACTCCAGTTTTAACTTTCCTGGTAGTAGCCATTAAAAAGAGAAACTTGGGTGCCTGGGTGGCTCAGTGGGTTAAAGCCTCTGCCTTTGGCTCAGGTCATAATCTCAGGGTCCTGGGATGGAAGCCAGCATCGGGCTCTCTATTCAGCGGGGAGCCTGCTTCCTCCTCTCAGTCTGCCTGCCTTTCTGCCTACTTGTGATTTCTCTCTCTCTGTAAAATAAATAAATAAAATCTTTAAAAAACAAACAAACAAACAAAAAACCCCAAAACTTTGGGGCACCTGGATGGCTCAGTTGGTTAAACAACTGCCTTCCATTCAGGTCATGATCCTGGAGTCCCAGGATTGAGCCTGACATTGGGCTCCCTGCTCAGTAGGGAGTCTGCTTCTCCCTCTGACCTTTCCCCCCTCATGCTCTCTCATTCTATTGCTCTCAAATAAATAATAAAATTTTTTTTAATTAAAAAAAAATAAAAAGAGAAACCTCCTAGGATGCCTGGTGGCTCAGTTGGTTAAGTGTCTGACTTAGTTTTAGCTCATGTCATGATCTCAGGTCGTGAGTTGAGCCCCACCTTGGGCTCCATGCTCAGTTGGAATTTGCTTGAGATTCTCTCCCTCTCTGTTTGTACCTCCCCCTGTTCTCTTTCTCTCTCTCTCAAAGAATTAAATAAAATCTTTAAAGAGAGACAGAGAAACTTCCTTTCTAGGCCGCCTTTCGTACCTTGCTTAAAATCCAAGGTCGAATTTTACTTCTAATGTACTTCTGCAATTGTCTCAAATCCAATTTACATCTGTTTCTGTTTTTATTGATTGCTTTATTCTTTTCAAAATCTCATTCCATCACAGGGTGAAGGAAAGAACATTTAGAAACCAGATGCTATATTAACCGTAACCATTATCCTTTATTGGATCCCAAAGAGATTTCATCTCTATCCATAAGCAGGTGAGGAAGACACCAGCTTTCAGCTCAGCTTTACACTTTAAAGATGCCTCACCAAGAAGAGGGCAAAGGCTCTGTCATCCACCTGCCATTATGACCCAGGGAGGAGAGTAACTTGTATGTAGAGACCAGTGGTTCATTTCTCTCAAACCCAAAGCTCTCCTTTATGTAACAAATATTTTATGATATACCCTTTGGTGTCCCAAAGAGAAATTTATACGTAATGCTGACATATACAATTTCAATAAAAATCAAAATGATGTCTGGACCATAATATAAAGGAAAACTAAAATGAAAACAGTTTATAATAAGATAACATGCATTACAAGCTAGAAGGGCTCAGACACAACTCTATTAGAACATGTAATGAAGTGGTCAGATGTTTACTCTTACGACGTGGAGAATCATGCATGTGATAGCTGCAAGCAGATGGATCCATTCAGAGAATGGGGAGATTCAAACAGCACAATTAGCATTGTCATCAATGATGTTTTTTCTAAAATTGTGGACAATTTTTGGTAAGGTTCCAAGTGAAATAAAGTACTACCTTCCTCTTAATTACATTTCTGAAAAATTCAGTTTATATTAAAATCATGCAAAAATACTTAGTGTTTGTAAGTAAGTTAGAGTTATAGCCTAGGCTTAGGTGATCACAAATAAGTTTGTCATCTACATGAAATGTCTGAAGCCCTAGGCAAGCCCCCTTGCCCAATTAAATGCAAATAATGTCTTCCTCAGTTATCATGAATGACAACCCCAAATGTCCCTACACATTTCCAAAATGCCATCTAGGGCTATTATTATACCTTTTGAAACTCCCAAGTATGGGATAACTAAGCCCTTTCAAAGGGCAGAGATATAAGAACATGGGTCTCATGAGACTGACTCCCCGAATCTACATTTTTGTCTGTGGAAGCCCTGATTGAACCATGTCCCTTGAGACCACACTGGCTTTGACAAACTGTCAAGAGAACAATAGGCATATTGTTGCCAAACTCTTGAAAAGCCTCTTCATCATCAGCTTCTAGTTTTATTTATGTAGAAATGGTTTATTTATGGACAGTATAAGGACCCATGTCACTCCTCACGAGGAATCCTGAGACTGTTTTAGCATTGGATATTACATACACCATGGGAAGGACTATCAAGAACTGACATTTGCAGTTCAGGCCATGATCTGCAATCTGAGTGAGCCGAGAAATGGCAGCAGGTAAGGTTGAAAACCCAGTTAGATACATGGGTTATTCAGCAAAAATGCTTATGTATCTTGATAATGCAATATTTATAAATAGTTTATCACTCAAAGGTGCGATTAGCTATATTTCTTCCCATAGCGTGTAAAACCAAATTTTAATAGGAGTGTATCTGTCCTGTCACCATATGGAACTATCCTTGTGTCTGGGTTGGGGCATGAATGGCAAAGTAGTAAAAACACAGGTTTTGATGTCCTTAGACCCAGACTCAAGCCCATCCTGCCTGTATGTGACCTTTAGCAAATTACATAATGTCTTTGAGTCTCCATTTCCTCACCTGTAAAATAAGATTCATGATAGTGCCTGATTCATAGAATTTTTATAAAGACTAATGAGATAATAGAGGTAAAAACTTGGCATACTGAATGACCCCTAGTAATTACTCAGCAAATATGAATACTACTTTTATTTATTTATTTTTTCTGGGGGGAAGGGGTAGAAGGAGAAGGAGAGAGAATCTTACGCAGGCTCCATGCCCAGCATGAAGCCTGACATGGGCTCAATCTCACCACCCTGAGATCATGACCTGAGCCAAAATCAAGAGTTGCACGTTCAACTAACTGAGCTGCTTAATCACCCCAAATATGAATATTATTAATCAGCAGTATTAATTATTGTTGGGGTGGTAGTAATTATCACTCACATAGATCTTACAAGAAGGAAAAAATGTCATTTTTAAAAAGAGGCCACAATTTGACTTAGATGGAAGGAAGGAAGACAGAATTCCTCTTAGGGACAGAAGTACTCTTTTGTTTAGGAAAAATCATCTTTGGGGCATATTCAGTAATAAAAAGTGAGCAGCTCCTGCTCCCACTCCCACTATGGGTGAATCTGGGTTGGCCAAGATTTCTCTGCCTGAGAAAAAAATAGAATTTCCTTGCATGTCCTTTTCTTTTCTTTTTTTTTTTTTTAAGGAAGTGGGGAGGGGCAGAGGGACAGGGAGAGAGAGTATCTTAAGCAGGGTCCACATATGGAGCAGAGCCCCACAGAGCCCTTGATCTCAAGACTCTCAGATCATGTCCTGAGCTGAAATCAAGAGTCAGATGCTTAACTGGCTAAGCCCCATGCATGTCACCCACTCCCCCACCGCCCCTTACAAGTTCTTCAGAAGGGAGAGGATGAAGGGTTGGATAGGAACTAGTTTCAGGGAGAGTTTGCTGAAAGGAGGAAGGAGTCTTACTAAAATGACAAGAGGCACACGAGCAGCCAGAAATTCCTTAATGGATTTTACTTAACAGTGATGTTTGACATTAGCAACCAATTTCTGTCACGTGCTTAATTGCCTCCTACTTCATCATTCCCAAAACCTTTAGTGAAAGCCTATACCCAGTTTAGCCTAGTGTGAATAAAGGGAGAAAAATATTGTCTAGGCAGAGAAGCAATGCAGTTAGAAGCTCCTGGCCATAGGCAGCAAGATGCTGAGCACAAATAGGACAAGGACGTCTGGAGGATAGGGTTAAGGAGAGCTGAGGTAACTCAGGGAGAGATGGGAGTCACAGTGAGCTGCACGTGGGAAAATAATAAACCGGTATTGCTGGTAGTTCCTTAAAATCAAGTACAAGTCTCTTGAGTCTTTTTTACATTTAGGTAACTTTCCAAATAGTTCATGGAAGTTTTAAGAAAAGGAAAATAGAATGAGATACTTTCAAACAAGAGGGAAATTACTAATGTTTCCACCTTGTGCTTCTACAAATGCTGTTGTGAGTTTGATATTCAGTAAAGATTTAGAGAGATTTATTAAATAAAAACTCAATGCTGAGCGACCACGTTCTTATGAAATCTCACAATATGGGTGAATACTGAAAGCTACTTGTATATTAGGTACCCTATTTGATAGAAAATCTTTTCCCAGATCCTTTGTGTCATGGATTATAACTCACTGTTGGGTTACAGTGAGTGGGATCAGTTAATTTCACCTGCTTTATTGTTAATGCATATATTGTACAATTCATACATTTCTTACATAGTTTTTACAAGCTCTTTGAAACATTTATTTTTAAATATAATTTGTAAATTCTATGAGATATCTCCATTCTGGTGTATGATTAGTTTTATTTTTCTGGGTAAGTTTTCTTGTTTATTTGTTGCAGTGACCTTAATTAATGTAAATGCTACATAACAATAGAATTCTTAAGGAATGACACATTACACCAACATTGTCCAAAAGAACTAATTAATCAAACATGATTAATTTTAATGTAATTATTAAAGAAAGATATATCATTTTATTATGACGCTCTAGCCATACATTTTTCCAAAGATGCTTACTTAACAGTAAATGTAAGATAATGATTCAGTTAGTTACAGTTTTAGAAGTCATTAGGATTGATATTCCTTTGCCATAAATGAATAATGATCTCAAATACAATCAGATTTAATTTAATAAAAAATATGCTTTTGAACTAAGACAGACATAACAAATGACCAATCATTATTTTCTGGTTTCAAAGTAGCAGGGGAAGACTCAGTGTCTGTAAGTGTATTTATCACACTTGGCCTATATGTGTGATAAAACCATATGAAGCAGAAAACCTGTTGTAATCCTAGTTCTCATGGTTCATTAACTCTTTTAGTAACAGGAGATCTGACATGGTATTTGGGGCCTTTAAGTAAACTGAATACAAGCTGCATGGTGTTTGCAAGTTTTTTAATATTTTGAGTAGACATTTTAATGATACACAGACACAGATAGGAGATGTGAGTAGACAGTTCAACGTTTCAGAGTCCCTCCTGCAGAGTGTCTAGCAGCAGGTACAAGATAAACATCCAAACAAAATCAGATTAAGGGATTAACAGAAGTGACTTTGCTCTGGGTAGGTAAATGGGGCAGTGGGTGACTTGCAAGGGATTTTTGAGTTTTGTTTTTATTTTTTCTACTTTTATATCAGTGCATTTTGGGCAAAATAAAATGAATAATATTTAGTTTTAGGATGCAGTAGGCCTGGACAATTAAATAAAAGGCAGATTCTAAAGCTTGGAAAAGGTCGTTCTGAAGGTGTCAGGTGATTCAGCAGGGGTTAGGTAGGAGAAACTGTTTCCATCTTAACTCACATTACAATTGGGCAATAACATTTGGACTTTTGTGTTCCCCTTTTAAAATTAACAGTTTTTTTTCTTCAAAGCCCCTATCAATGACATCAGAAGAATGGGGAGAAAGAGGGACCACGTTTAAGAACAATGTGTAACCATAAATTAGGAGGGAACATGTGAAATATATATATTTTAAAGAGGTCCCTTTAATTATAGTGTTTAATTTTGGTCACCCCTCTATAAAATTTTGAGGCAAATACTAAATGAATAAGAACTGGGAGGAATAGAGACAGTTTCAAAAATTCCCTGCGCCTCTGTCTTATCTATGAGAGGTTTCCCAAAAAAGGTATTGTTCTAGATAGGACTTGGTTATTTCAATTGGTATCTTTATCCTGTACCATATGCACTTTAAAGCTTCAGACAGTCCTCTCATCTCCCTTTAAAAAAAAAAAAAGAAATCACACAAAAAAGATATCTATGTATCAGTTTCTAACACTTAATAGGAAAGTCTTTTAGGATATTAAAATAGCAATAAGCAAATATATACTATAGGATTAAACACTAGCATTGAAACAAATCAAAAACAAAGAATCAACAAAATTTTCTTGTTTTTAGCTCTCTCATATTCTGAACTTCATGATCATTATAAGAGAAGGGCATAAAGAATTACAATTATTCCATTAATTTTTTTTAAATAAATGATGCCATAATGATGGATAAATCAAATTTATCTTTTGAAAACATTGACTGGAAAGCCCAGGTGATTTGAATGGGAATGCTCTTTCTTATGAAGAAAGCCAAACAGGATCTGTCTCTAATAAATTAGTACACTCTTTTAAGATTAAAAATAGCAAAAACATTTTAAATAGTCTGATTATAGCTTCAACAAGTCAAACATACACTTCTATCTAGCCTATAGTTTTAAAGAGTCTATGTGGGTTTAACTTATCATTCTTCATTCCAATATAAAAAAAGACGAAAGAACCAAGTCATTTTTGAACATTAAGATATTCATAAAGACTGTATAAAGTAAAAAACAAAAAAAAAAAACCCAAACAAAAACAAAAACAAAAAATCTTCACAGATTGTTAGCCATCTCTTTCAACGATTTCTCATAAGTTCTTCTCATTCTTTATCAGTAGAAAACCCCCATCTCATAAGGAAATACTTTGCAACACTTCCCAATGAGATCAGTGATTGCTTTTTATGAGAGCTACTGCTCTTTGAGATGTTTGGCGAAGGGAGAGTATCTTCTATAAACCAGTAAATGCCAAAGAATGACTTAAAGGGGATATGGCAGAAGCTATTCTTAGCAAATTTAATCTATGCGTTTTTTTCTCTTAGTTTTTATTTTCTCCACTTGCTGAATAACTATTGTAGAGCAGAGAGCACAAAAATCAATAAGTAACTTTATCATATTTTGTTCTGCCACTTGCCTATAAGGTCCTCCCCGCCCCCCATGTATACTCTATGCTCTTGATCTGGGTGTTCCGATTGGATAACATATTGCTAATTTTGCTGAGTTTGAGAGCCAGCAGAATAACAGAGTCTTCTAACTTTGCAAAAATTCCACCTTCTCTCCCTGCACCCCCAAACTCATAATTCGGTGAACAGTATGCTACTTGAGAGTGATAAAAAGTTGAAAGGTGGTGGTGACTAGACCTCATGCTATTTTATTAAGCCATCTATCTATAGAATTGTTGTTTTCATACTTTAAAAAAATATGTCTATGCTTTCTTTTTTTTTTCTTTTTTTTTTTCTTTTTTTAGTCAAGTACTTTCTTAAAGAAACAATAGCACCACATTGGCATAGCTGGCCAAACAATAAATGGGAAAGCAAGATGTGCTACATCTTTCATTTAAGAAGTCTCCCAAGTGCATAAACTAGTAACAGAAACCCTGGAGCCACAGTGCTTGAGAGGGTTTCATCTATACAAACATTGACATTCCAAGGAGGGAATGGATTCTCAAGGGAGGCCAGGTTTTTTTTGTTTGTTTGTTTTGTTTTTTTTTTTCCCAATAAGTTTTTTCAAGGGAGTGATTTCTTCTCAGTATTCCATTGGTCTCTTAGATTGTGTGTGTGCACATGCTGTGTGTTTATGGGGGGGGGGGAGGTTGTTGCACGTTTTTCTTTATTTCTAGAAGAATGGATTCTGATGGAAGGATACATTTACTTTTTCAGAGGACCCTCCTCACCTTAGAGTGTTTAAAAGATACTGTGATGTTATTTGGGGAACTAGGAACCGAAATTTGATCTATCTAGATCAATATGTTAGAAGTCTTAAAAATGTAGATGGGAAACATTTTCTAGGGCACCATGGGCCTGTCCTCACTGTTGGATTTTCTTGATACCAATTTTCAGTTGAATGGATAAGATGCATCCACAGAGGAACAGGGGTCTCTCTCGTAAGCAGACATAAAAGAAAATATCTAGCTCTAAATATCTAGATATTCAGTTTTGTAGGTTAAGTTAGAACTAGGCCTGTAAGCTGAAAGCTTATTCTTATCGATATGTACAGCTTTTCATAAATCTTTTGAAATTGCCTCATTTGAAAAATCCAAAACAAAGCTTATAAAAGTTTTGAGATGTAAAATTTTATTTTCTCCTATCGATCCCGGGTCATTTTGCTGTAGTATATAGATCAACTGACTTTTGAAGTTTTACATTGATTTGTCTTCTAGTTTTATTTCACTTAAAAATAAGATAGCAAGTTAGTATAATAGTTAATTTTTAATTCATTGATTTATGATACAGTTGGAGAGGATTATGTGTTAAAAATTAAAAATAATATAGCTTTGCGTATTAAGCTTTCCTCACCAGGGTAATTTTGGCTGTGAATAGAATTATTACGTGAATCAAATAAGTCATAGACAGTCTTAGAATTACTATATCTAACTGTGTCTGGAAATGCATAGGTCTGCAGAGGATTGCAGGTAAAGTGTTGCTGAGAGACAGTAATTTTAAAAGGTACACACGAAGACCAACGAATAAAAACCAGAAGTGCCATTGGGTAAGAGAAATCCAGCATCTAAATCCATGGAACACATCTGTCTGAAAACAGATAAAGGGCAAAAATGACTTCGAGTTTCTTTTACATTTGTATATAGTGATCACAACATTGCTCAGCATGCCAGAGGTGCTCAATTCAAGTAATGCTGAGGGTCTGAGGGCTTAAGTACTTATTGGCTGAGCAGGGGTACCCACCATATAGGGCTTCTTTTTGCTTATGTTTGAAGATCCAGGAAGTCTTAGACTTTTTCTGGTTTTTAAGCCTTGAGGTGAACCAGTGGGATGAAAACTAAAGATGCTATTTTGGCAAGAATGAAGAAATACAATTTGCATGAAGTAATCAAGCCTGGTTGC
Organism: Spilogale gracilis; assembly: GCA_004023965.1. Taxonomy (NCBI): domain Eukaryota; kingdom Metazoa; phylum Chordata; class Mammalia; order Carnivora; family Mephitidae; genus Spilogale; species Spilogale gracilis. Next base: position 64,289 of record PITA01001146.1, read on the forward strand.
TTTTCACCAAAATGTTTGAAGGCTGATAAAAAGATGTGAATGATGGATGATTCATTGTTCTAATAAGAAGTCTTAAAAATGTAGATGGGAAACATTTTATAGGGCACCATGGGCCTGTCCTCACTGTTGGATTTTCTTGATACCAATTTTCAGTTGAATGGATAAGATGCATCCACAGAGGAACAGGGGTCTCTCTCGTAAGCAGACATAAAAGAAAATATCTAGCTCTAAAGGAAAAGTTTGCCTCTCTACTAGAAACTCTAGTCAAACAGATTTTAACAAAAATTTAAAAAATACATTTGTATATGTAAATATAGCTAAGGATAAGAGTGAAATTTATTAAAGAAAGTGATTTTGTGATTTTTAAAAATTAGATATTATTTTAATATTTAAAATCTTGGGCCATTTTTTTTAGATTGCCCAAAGAGAAGGAATAACTATATTGTTCAAAATGAATAAAGTATTATTTATAGTATTACAAGAAGTATGACTACGTTACTAGTAACTGCCTAGAAGAGTCAGTAAGTGCTAACAGGTGGAGTAGTCACTCTTTCACTGATGGTGTCTTTTTTTTTCTTCTTTTCCTTTTTGTCTTTGTACTTTGTATTCATAACTCCAAGTGCAGAATTCAGAGCAAATTGTTAATCAGATATTTCTTACTTATTTTAAAGGGTTTTTAAAGAGATGGAGCTGGCAGCTTTTAACAACTAGGGTAGTTGAATGGTTTGTGGGATAGCTACATTGATAAGAATTAACATGTCAGGAACATTCAGCTGATCAGTTTCCTAGCTATGCCATGAATGGGTTGTTTCTACAATTCCTTGCATCCCAGCAACAGCTCTGACCTTGTGCCCTTATAGCCACCCAGGATAAAATCTGGAGCTTTATCTTTTAATCTTCATACCACCCCTGTGAGGTAGGTAGATGGCGTTTTGCCCCCATTTTGTAGATGAGGAAACTGAGGCACAGAGAGGTGAAGTGATTTGCCCAAAGTCACACAGTGGTGAGTCCACAACAGAGTCAGCAGTTTGTTTCCTCAGTGAGAAATAAAAGCCAGGACTATTAAATTCCTAGCCTTCTGGTTTTTCCTCTCCTCTCTGGACTCCCCAATCAAATTTGTATTAGTGGACTTTGTATCTTAAGTTTTTCTTGGAAGGCATCATTGGGGAAATTTTGCCTTCTTTCCCAAATGGATGGATTTTTAGGACCCTTCCCTTTTGTATCATCCTTGGCTCCAGGCTTCTTTTGTTTTGCTTTCACCTTTTACCGTTTTGGCCAGACTCTTTCATATAACAAACTACAAAATAGCACCATTGTACTAAAAAAAACAGAGTTTTACATACTGTTTGTGATATAGCCTGTATTCTTAATATGCTAAATTTACATAGTGCTCTAAATGGAAAAAATAAAAAGAGAGAAGTTATTAATCACATTGCACACTAACTCATCATTTGAAGGAACTGTTGAGAGTTTGAGACTTTCTATGCTTAAAACACATGCCTAAAAATGATTGGCCTCAAAATTGCAACTACTTGCAATTTTTTTAGCAAGATGTGGAAAAATAAAGTTTTGTGTTTAAAATAAATGCATCCGAATTATATCTGGTAGAAATGCCACAGATGGAATCTTTTGGGTTAAAATCTTTTGGGTGTGCTACTTGACTGCTTGTTGCTGCTCTTGAGGAGGCCAAATTTGGCAAATATAAAGATGATGACGTGAGGGGGAGTGGCGATAGACAAACAAGATTAACAGACACTGTAAAACAAATCACCTGTGTTGCGTAGAAAGAAGTGCAAATTGAAAAAAAAAAAAAAGAATAAACCACTTAGATAAGACTGCTGAATGAATGGCTCCAGCAGCCAAGACTCAGAAACAAATTTAGTGCAACTGGATCTATACAACGCCCATGCATTTGTGGCTCTTGAGAGGCAGGGACTAAGATATATTTATATATATAGTTTTTTCTCTATAGAACATTATTGATAAAGGATCGACAGCACTTTACCAACTCCAGGATCATTTTTGCAAGGTGCAAAGCTTTAAACAATCACTCCTAAAGACAATGTCGGAATGTTTACTTGCGTACATCATTGGGGGAATGCCCATCTTTTGAAATGTTATCAAATTTATTTTTTTGGTAGGTCTTCTGGTGTTTATCAGGTAACTCCTGCAGAGCAAATGATCCTGCCGGTGGCATGTCATTCTTCACAAATCAGGAAGGTCTTCCTACATTCTGTAGTTCTTGTTACCTGCACTCCCTCTACTTGTGTTCTTCAAATGTACTTCCTAAAAACAAGGGAGAAAAAAATGCCGTTAACTTGATGAAGTTTTATGTACCCTACCCATATATTTCTAACACTGGTCTCAACCTTTCATATTTGATGCCTCATCAGTCAATCTCACAGACAGCTTGGGCCTTTTTTTTTTTTTTTTTTCTAAGAAAGATATATGTAAAGTAGATAGGCCTTTAGATTTCAGTTTAGTGAAAGGCTACTTTTATGCACCCCTGGTGTCATGGAGACTACAGATTGCTTCATAATCACACAGAAATGTGTTTCTATTCATCTGCCACTATCACAGATTTGTTGACCAGAACGAAACTCTGAAAATTCCAGAATTCTGGCCTGTGGCATCTTTTCCTACTATGGGGGGGGGGGAACCCCAACGTATTCTGGGATCATCCTCTGCTGTTTTATTGCATTTTGTTTTGGTTTAATTTTTGTAAAAAGGAGACAGTTTTCATTTTTTTCTTTTTCTCCTATGGAGAGAGGGAGTGCTTTAGAAGTATAAGAATGGCAAGTTTTATAATTGACTTAGAATCTGTAAAATCACAGGTATACTGAGCTGGGTTCAAATCTTGACTCAGTTTTAGTTATGTGAACTTGTGCAAGTGGCCATCTCTTATGTCTCAGTTTCATTTATAACTAGCATAATAATGGTTCCTACCTTGTAGGATTAAGAATTAAAGAATTAGTACCTAAAAAGACTTATAATAGATCTGGCACATCATAAGCACTGCATAAGTATTAGCTATGTATTATTATTATATTTACTCGTCATTATTATTATTTCATCTTCATTAGAAACAATTCCTGGGCTAGAAACCCTGGTTCCTTGCTTTGGGCTACCATTTACTTATCAGACAGCAATGCTGTTATCCTAGGCATACTGAGTTTTACTTAGAATGGAAGCCCGATATAGTAGAGAGCCACCTGTGTGTTCACTGTTATATGCCTGTGTCTTAAAACAATGCCTGGAATATTGCAGTTGCTCAATAAATAGCTGTAGAATGAATTAAATAACTATAATGGACTGTCTAATAATGTGTAGAATCAAGTCATTATACTTTTCCTATAGTTATTATTTTATTCTTGAATATATTTAAATAGAAAAGCTTATTTATTCAAATAAGAAAATGTGGATTAAATACAGGAGAAATGACATCTGCATGCATAAACATAAGGTGCTTTTTCTCTTGGTTTAACTTTTAGCCAGCAGGCCCTTAGAAGAGGACATAAATGAATCATTATTGGTACAGAATGAAGTTCAAGAATCCACAGTATCCCTTTCTCCCAGAACATGTTTTCATCATGACCAAAAACAAGAGTTTTCACCATGGTGTCTGGAATCTCCAGATTCTTCCTTCTGGCTAAGGTAATGACCTCCTAACCCAATTATTCTTAGGAACTTATAGGTCATCGCAAGGGACTTTGGAAATTCTTCAAACCTGAGACCTGCAGGGTGTGAGAAGCTAGGACCAAATCAACTATAGTCCCTGGAAATAATATCTACTGGCTGAGACCCATAGGGATTTGGTAATATTTCTTACACATATTTTTCAGCTCTACCTGGAATGCTAGAGTTATCATCAAGTCCTTCAAAAAAGCTAGTTAGTACTTTGTAATTTGATGGTCAATATCCTGTACTGACTAAATAGAAGGAAGATAGTGTCATTGTATAAATATGTTTATTAAAATAACTAACTTGGGGGACCTCAGTGGCTCAGTCATTAAGTGTCTATCTTTGGCTCAGCGTATGATCCCAGAGTCTTGGGATGGAGCCTGGCATTGGGCTCCCTGCTCAGTGGGAAGCCTGCTTCTCCCTCTCTCATTCCCCCCTGCTGGTGTTCCCTCTCTAGCTGTATTTCTCTCTGTCAAATAAATAAATAGAATTTTTAAAATAAATAAAATAAATAACTCTGGCCATTGAAAACTTGTGGGAAGTAGTTTGGCATTTGTATAGGATAGCTTGAAATGCATTTGTTTAAAATACTGGCACATTCCCCCCAGATATCATAAAACTTTACCAAGTCCACTTAACACGCCTTTGTTGCTATATAAAACATTCCTGTATTCAGCTACCAGTAAATTTATATTCCTAATCTTACATGTTATTCTGCATTCTTAAAGGAGTTCTCCCCCAAAATGGAAGAAAAACAAATGGAGCTATAGAGTTGGATCACTATTGTCCCAAACTCCTTGCAACATTTTTGTTTAGTATGTAGTGGACCCTGCAGATGGTATGTGGCTCATCAAAACCCCCAAATGGCCATTATTAAGGATATCACCTCTCTACTAAACTGCTAATCAAATTAAATAACAGACCAAAAAATATGCTAATTTGAGTTTGCCCTGTTTTCTCTTTAACAGTCATACCAGCTTATGAAAAGAGGTTTTTAAGAATCTGGATAATGAGCACATTAGGAAAAATACTCAAGAATGAAATAGTAACAAATCAAAAGATGAGATGTTTAATCTCTAGTCTTTCTCTTAAGCCAAATTAATCCCAGATTTAAGAAAAAAATCATATATCTTCTATATGTCCTTCCCTCTTCAAGTTTATGAAGGCTGTAGCAAAAAGAATTGAGGTTAGATTGGTTAACTATATGAATCTTGCTCTTTTCCCCAATAGAGAGATTCTTCTTTTTTTTCTCTCAAAGCAAAGGTGTAAAATGTTAGCCTGAGCACAGGGATCCTCTGGCTTATTTCTTCTGGGTCTGTTTTGGCCTTGCAGCAAAGCCATGGGCAGAAACTCACTTGAGTAGAGCAGTCACTGCTCCAAGTAGCATGGTTCCCATGCACACACGCGTAAGGTGGAGGCCATTCAAAACCAGCTGGGATGTTGTCTGGTTTGCATTTGGCTCCCTTCCCAGGCTCTCACATGTGACTTCTTTGTTGCAGACAATGACAGTGACAAAACAAAAGCACTCAGGGATTCGGTCTCAGTCGCATCTGTTGCTTTGCTCATTGTCTTAATTTAATTACACTGGCCACTCTTGACAATGGGCAGCAAGTGGAGGCATGTTAGAAGTAGCCTGAGCTGGCACCTACCTTCAATGCACTTCTTGAAGGGTTATGAAACTGTCCCACATTCAGCTAAGCAAAAACTTTTCACTTCAACAGCTTGTCCAAGACAAACAAACCAGCTGAAACTGTTTCTAGTATGCAACTAGACAGATTTTTGAAAGGAAAACAGTAGTGAGTAAATACTGTTTCCTCTTGACACCAGGGAAGGTAAGTTTATTTAAAAAAAATATTGGTCCTCTAGCTCACTCAGGTTGGTTGAGAAAATTTATCACTCCAAAAAAAAAAAAAAAATGTCAATTAACTCATCAGAGAATAAGATTCAGAACATCTTAATCTGTGATATACATTTTAGCACATTTTGTACCATGCCCTGAAGAATTACCTGACATTCACATTCTCCCATTGTCTCTTGGCTCTTATCTTAGCTCTTGGCTTTACAAATGAAAGCAATTCACAAACTTTGTGATTAAAAAGATCACTCAGAGCTAATAATAATGGCAGTAACACAATGACCTTGATTAACATTTGCAGACACTTTATAATGTACACAGTCAACACCAGTAATGTGATATTATTTGCATCAGTCTTATTTATAACATAAGGCTTGCTAAGATTTGATGCCTTGCTTGAGGTCAGAACAAACTGATAGACCTAGGACTCATAATTAGATTATTTATTTATTTACTTATTTATTAAGATTTTATTTATTTATTTGAAAGAGAGCATGAGAGGGGAGAAGGTCAGAGGGAGAAGCAGACTCCTGTGGAGCTGGAAGCCTGATGTGGGACTGGATCCTGGGACTCAGGGATCATGACCTGAGCCAAACGCAGTTGCTTAACCATCTGAGCTACTCAGGTGCCCTAATTTATTATTTTAATAAGATAGTTATATCACTCAGGACTGGGCATTATATCATATATGTGAGTTGCACATATTTTTCTTATTTAATTCTCCTAGTTCTCTTGGGGATGAATACTATGTCTTGCTCATTTTACCTTTAAGGAATCTGAAGCTTAGAAAAGCTAAACAACCAATTTCCTCTGATTCTGGAGCTCACCAGTTAGCCATTCTACCATATTGCTTATCTAAAAGATAAAACATTATATGGTACTTCAAGGTTCAAATATCTTTCCAATAATAACTGACAGTGTTATAAGCTTCCCATGATCCAAGATGGTGGTATATTGTTTGTTTAGAGAGTAAGGCAAGACTGTAAATTAAGGAGGGGTAATGTTCTTACCATAAGAGTGAGCTGGGTCCTACTTATATTATTATTGATGGTGATCTAGTAGTACAGTATTCATTTAACAAAAGCTAACCCTGTGGATATTATAAGTCTTTCTTTTTGCCCAGGCTATCTTTATGAGATTTTGCCTGAGAAACAATATCTAAAAGAAGGATAATAGTCTCTTTAAATTTCAGGGAGGAAGCAGTGACATTTTCAAAAGACTGTGTTTCCATCTCAACTTCTCCAAACAAGTAAGTATTGTATGATATAAAGTCTAAGAAAAGACTGGCACCCTATGAGAAATGCTAGGAAATTACTGTCCAGAGTGGAATATTAGTAGCCTATTGTCTAGTATAAAGTCCTAACTCAGCATTGACCTTCTCCTAAAAAGGGTAAAATGGGGGGGGGGAAGGAGGAACAATTAACATATAATATATTGTGGATGTGCTCTAACTATTTTGCTGGTTTGGTCTGGAGAAGCATGAAATTGCAGAGGACAATTTAGATATTTCAGTATCATCTTTGACTATTTCTTTACTTCGGGTAACCACAAGTTCAAATTCCAGGGGAGTTGGGTCAGCCTTTCATCTCTGGGAGCCAAGAGAATAAGTGTCATGTGAACTACTCAGTGTTTTGGGATATGACTTTTAAAACCAAAGGACAAAGGTGCATATTTCAAGAGACTTGTCCTTCTGGTGGGGTGGTTGCCTCTTCAGCAAAGTAAAAGGGATATAGCTCGGACATAATGTCATTCTGCTCAGCCTCTTCCTTTCTTTCAGGGAATTACCTCATCCTACATTTTCTGTGGTTATGGTGGGAATGGCCATTTTTTTCCAGTAGGACCCTTTTCTCTGGCCATGGTGAATGGCCCAGAGCTGGCATCTTCCCTAATGCCAAGACTGATTATGGTGGGGATATAAGGCAGACTCATTCCTGGGAAGCATAAGATCCTTTTACTGGTAAACTTTTGACTCAAGGACTCCCCAGTGGCTTTTCTGAATGTTTTCTTAGACTGTACAGCAGTCTAAGACATTTACCAAACATTGTCTCTGCCTGCCATTCTCCTTCACTTGGGGTCAGACTTGCATTGTATTCTGATGGCTTGCCCAGGCTTCCCAGTTCCTCTCCTGTTTCACACAGTTATTTCCCCTAATAAAATACTGTTCATTTAACCCAGTCTCATCTCTGTTTCCCCAAAGACCTGGGTTTACACACCTGGTTTGGATTCCACCTCCCCACACAGGAATTAAGGACCTTAAGAATCATTACATTGTTCTCTTCTCTGTTTCCTCTTCTGTAAAATGAAAGGGTTGGGTAAGAGTACCCATCTCATAATGTTCTTAAAGTACAAGTGATCACCTTTCACATTTACCTGACACAGTTGTGTATGAGAGAGCCTACTGTTTCAAGGACCCTTGATTCTGATCGATTTTGCGAAGTCATTTATTACCAACATCAATCTATTCAGGCTTCAGAGTCCACTCTGTCTCTATCTTTGTTAGAGCGTTGATTGGCTATAGAGTAAATTATATCTGTGTTTGTTTCCCCTACTGAAAAGTAAACACCATGAGGGAAGGTGACATGTTTCCTTCACTCTGTATCTTCCCCAGAGGCATGATGCTTTGAACAAACATAGAAAACCAAAAGAAGCTGGCTAAATTGTTTTAATTTTTCTAGAAGTAGTAGTATAGAGTTTAGATAGCAACCCTTGCATGACTTCCTACTTCCTGCTGTGCTCTTTATGGGGACAAATAGCACAGTGCCCCCTCCTGTTTTGGAACTTAGAATTGGTGGGTTGTGGTACAAGAAGTATCAACAAAAAATGCAAAAGAGAGTGCAGTGCATGGTTAACACACTGGAGTCCATCTTGAATTTAGATTGTGGTCTGGCTATTTGTTAGAGCAAGACCTTGGTAAGACATCTAGCCTTACTCAGCCCAAGTTTTTGAATCTGTACAATGGGGATAATTTTAATATTACTCTATAGGCTAATGGTGAAGGTTAACTGAAAAAATTCACTATAATCCTTACAACAGGGCCTGTGCTTAATAAATAACCAGTTATTCTTACTGCCTACTGCCATTTTTATAGTTACTGTTGTCAAAGCACATCCCATAGGAGGGTATTGCCTTTCCCTGGCTGGAGAAAGGGAATCTACTTACTGAGTGCTCAGAGCTCCCCTGAATGCTGGGATCCCAGATGTACACTTCCTTTTTTCTAGAGACTGGTGCATCCCTAGGAATACCTAGGATTTAGGGAATTTATATTTGTCCCATAATTATTCATGGATTATCCAGATTTAGCAACTTTCTTACTCTTCTAAGGATACCACCTAACTCTATTTCAAATATTTCTGTCTGTGATGTAAGAACTCAGTACCAAAATTATTTAAAAGCCTGGAAAGAAAAGAAAAGGAAAAAAAATGCTGAAGGGTATTTTCCCTTGTTGGCAAGAGGTATTTACATTGCCTTTAATACTCTTGAAGGATGTTGTAAAACACTTCAGTGTTCAGACTGCTAAGACTGTTGATTTTATGGGCAGCTTGTTTAGTTAGCTGTTTGTGTTTGTGTTACATTTTTAAATTAAAAAAAAAATGTTTAAGCACACTATCTTTCCCAGAGGGAGTTGATTTTGGAATTGCTGAAAGGTTCAAATGTGGTATTTTAAAAAAACGAAACACCACATTCTAGCAATTTCACTGATATGTGCTAAAGATTCAGCACATTTTTACCTAAAAACTGGATTTGATTATTTTTTTTTCCCTCAAGCCTCCAGAATGCCATACATCTGACATTAACTTATGCTGGAATATTTAAAGGAGTATATTAAGTGATTTATATTGCCACGTTCTGAGGAGATGTGAGGCCCAGGGTTGTACCTTTTGGTGTCATTTCAACACTAAAGTGATGAGTTCATAGGATCGGTAGGAAAGGGTGTTGCCTTCCTCCACTCATTCTTTGTGTGTGTGACACATCTGGGCAGAACACTCAAATGCTGTGTTCTAAATTTTCCTCCTTGCTGAATTAAGAGAAATTTTGGAAGTTTGGAAGGCTTGTCTGAACTTTTAGGATGAACAAAATAACACCAGGACAAGTTAAAGTGATTTGCATCTGTTTGAGGTTTATGGGAGGCTTTCAGCATATAAAAGTAAACACTCATGGTGCCAGCAGAGCTTTTCCAAGACAGAAAATGGTGCAAGAACAATTCATATGTGTATACACTTTTTAGAAATCAGAATTGCTTCATTGTGCCCAAATTACTTCTACCTCTATCCTAACATTCACTTGAAGAAGGAAATAAATGTCATTATTTACAGAATGACAAACCAGAGCATCTAATCTAACAGTGGCCTAAGTCAATCAATATTGACAAAGTAACAGTAATAATGGGATGTATTTATTGATTCATTTATACTTCCCTTATATTCTAGTCCTACAATGTCTCCCTGGAACTATTCAAGAATGCCACACTCACACTACGACATTATATTGCAAAATCCCAGGTCTACAACAGTCAACAGGAAACCTTACCCAACCCTCAACCTGCTATGGTCTTGCACCTAATCATTTGGAATTCTTGTCTTGCCATAATCCTCATTTGCTGTGAAAAGAGCACATCATATTTTCACAGATGGCAGGGATGGTTGGTCTTTGATTACTTGACCTCCTGGATCTGGCCAGACAGAAAGCCCCATATAAGCATTTATATATTTAACACAGAATGTTATAAAAACTTTTGGCATAAGAATTCCATCTTAGAAGACTGGGCCACTTGGTCAGTTTGGGTATCTTCATCTCTCAGTGGGAACTTTGGGGTTATTTTACCAGACAGAAGAACTGCCATCATGCTCAATCTTCCAGAGGTCTTGCTCTTAACATCCCACCTTCCTATAGAAATTCTGACCTTACTAGTTAGAAAAGCCAGGGAGGATGGTATAAACCATTGCCACCTTCTTTTCAGAGTGACAGTGATACATGCCTCCTCAAATAAATGTATATGACTTTATGTGTTCCAATGGGAACAAAGGTGTATGTATGCCAGATTGAATTGAGGAAGCTAGAAGTTTACGGTTATCGAAGGGAAAAGTGGTGGAAAAGGCATTGGATAGTTTTTGCCAATAACCCCAATTGCTAATAGAAGTAGGGGCAGGGGATGCTGGAATGGAGATAGACTGGATGCACTGAACTATGATTGCACTGGGTCAAGAATTAGATCTGAAAGTCTCTAAAGTTGCAAATTGGTTCTATGTGAAAGTTTCTGTTTTCTGATCTACAGAGCCATTCTCTCTCTGTAGATCATCTTGGAAGTAGTTGAAAAACATGGATCCTTAGAAGATACAATAGAAGGAAAACCAACTTCTTTCTGCCCCTTCAATAATGTTCCATTTATTTTCTGAATATTTAATTTAGGACTAAACCTAGGCCTTTAAGAAGATAAAGGAATAATGTGATTTCTCCTGAATGATGATTAGTTTCCATATAAGAATTAGCCTTCACTGATAGAAAAACCAAGAAACTGTATTTACCTATAATTTTGGAAAGTGATTCACCCCAAATCATTAGTTGTTGCAACAATGCTAGAACACAAATAAACAGATACACACATGGAGAAAGTAGAGAAAAGAATCACTTTCTCCTCAAAATTATTTTCTGGAGTTAATCACAGATTGTTAATTACCAGCAAGGATATTTAGAATTAAAATTAGTCAGATGCATTCTTATTTTTATCAAACTTCCACTTTTCAAAAGAGTTAGTTTTCCTGACCAATGGGTCTTTTTTTTTTTTTTTAAGATTTTTTATTTATTTATTTGACAGAGAGAAACACAGTGAGAGAGGGAACACAAGCAAGGGGAGTAAGAGAGGGAGAAGCCCGATGCGGGGCTCGATCCGGGTTTCCGGGATCATGACCTGAGCCAAAGGCAGTCGCTTAACCAACTGAGCCACCCAGGTGCCCCCTGACCAATGGGTCTTAAGACTGTAACCGCATTAATTAATAAAATGAAGATAGGAATTTTCCAAAATGTTTTCTAGTTCTTGTTACTTATCTAGTGGTAGCCAATCAGATCTGTAATTGAGCTCAATTATAGTATATGGTGAGAACTTTCCTGGCTGTTTGCTAGAAGTAACAGGTAGAACTCATAGGTCCATTGTCTTACATCTCACATAATTTCCTTGCCATTCTCAATTTCTATGTCTCTCTTTTTGAGTTTAAACGTAAGTCAGTATTTCTAAATAATCTCTTTTGGTTGCTGGATAAAAGTGAGGTAGCACTAAAGGCATTAAAGAGTCCCATCAACGATGAACCCCAAACATGGAGACATCAGGGAAAGGTGCTCAAATTTCAGTTAGTACCCTGAGGATGGAGAAGCTGATTTTGACCTAGAAGTTTAGTGACCACTGAAGAACATTTTCTAACCTTCCCTGATTCTTCTTTAAAAGTGGACTTGTCTTGCTTAGGTCAATAAATACTCTCATTGATTTTCTTTCTTTTTAAAAAAAATTTTTTTTTAATTGATGTATAATGTATTATTTGCATCACGGGTACAGGACTGTGAATCATCAGACTTACACAATTCACAGCATTCACCATAGCACATACCCTCCTCTATGTCCATTACCCAGCCATCCTATCCCTCCCCCACCCCCCAGCAACCCTCAATTTGTTTCCTGAGATTAAGAGTCTCTTATGGTTTGTCTCCCTCCCCAGTCACTGATTTTCATAGCAATTAGTAGCTGGGATTTTAATCATTTTGATGAGCATATAACCTGAGGAATTCTTCACTGAAAGAAAAGCCAAGAAACTGTATTTATCAAAAATTTTGGAAAATGATTCACCCCAAATCCCTAACCTCATAAAAGGGCATTCTGCTTTGTCTAAAACAATTTATCTTCTTATTGCTACCAAAGGTGTCCACTTTAACTTCAAACTGTCAACTTTGCCTTTGGATTAAAAGTCAGCTCCTTGTTACCTATTAAATAGTGAAAAAAGCCTTATTCCCTTCACATAGACAACTAAAGAGACTAGACCTCATCTTTCCCCTGTATTACTTAAGAAAACATTATTTCCTGTTGGTGGTTGGTGGGAGGGTGGTCAAGGGGTGAAGAGAGGGGGAGGGGCTCTTGGAGGACTCCTTTTTTTGACTCTTTTTCCACCCTTACATCTTAACAGCATGCACATTCGAAGCTGTATGAGGTTTTGTTTGTTTTCAAGAGATGTTTGAAAGAAGATCAAATGCTTGTGAAAGGCACTGGATCGGCAGCCTTAGAAACTGAAATGTCCCGGAAGCTGTGTGAGCCCGGAAATATCCCACATTTCTATTTATTTTGGCAATTTTACTTAAAACTAGTAAGAACTGGAGTTTATGCTACAATTAAATTTTCCTCAGGCACCATGAAATGAAAACACATATTATATTTGATTTTAACTGGTTGAGAAAAATGGTGGTTTTCTGAAAGTTCGTTCTGTGACCTTGAAATAAAAGTTAACGGCTCCTCACATGGGAGAGCTGAACTTCCACTTAAGTTGAAATTATTCATAGAACTGGGACTCTCTGAGTTGGAAGGGCTCTTAGGTCACTGAGTTCCCTTCTATCATCTGCCTGAAGCCCAACTACCACCTCACCAAAAAGTGCTGGCAAGCTTGGCCTTGAAGGTTTTAGTTATACAAGTCTCGCTTCTACTTAAAGAGATCTATTTCTTTTTCAGATGGCTCTAATTTTCAGAACTAAAATACAATAATATTAACTAAATAAAATAAAATAACATTAACTAAAACTCTAATAGTGATTACTATGAGCCAGGAATCATTTTAAGCAATATAATATGTATTTGCACATGCATGTTCACATACACATTTATATAGATATTATCTCAATAAATCTTCACAACCATAGGAAGTAGATTCAAATAGTACCCTTGTTTGATAGATGAGAAAATCAAGGCACAGGTAAATGACATGATTTGCCCAAGGCCACACAATCAGTAAGTGAGAGTCAGGATTTGAACCAGTCTGTATTCTTAACTGCTGTGTTTTACTGCATCTTCAATCTTTATAAATCTCCTTCATGCCTAGTACAGAGTTTGGCACATTGTAGGTGCTCAATAAAAATATTTTTTGACAATTTTATTTCAGGATCATAATTTTGTCCATCTTCTCATTAGTTTTACATACATTCATCAATTTGCACCGGGAAATGGTAGAAGCAGAATTTTAAATGGTGATTAATACTCTGCCCACTTCAAGAAAGCATTCAGGAAAGCAAGAGTTATATAACATTTTCTATAAAGTACTACTTGGCCAGTTACCACCTTTAGCAGTTGGCCCTTGAACAATTTTAGTTTAAGCTCTAGAAGTAAGTTCCAAACATGCAGTGCAAGGCTTGTATCAGTGCAATTCCTTTGCCCTCCTTTTTTTTTTTTTTAAACTCTGTCCATGCCTCATTGCCCTATGCAAGGATGAGAGAAATCATTTCATCTCAGCAATGCTGCTGCTTGTTATTATGGTCTTTTTCTACCACTATTCAGCTGCCTGTCTCACTTAAATTTGTCCGTCTACTTTATCCATCTATCCATCCATCCACCCACCCACCCACCCACCCATCCATCTAACATTATATGCCATGTATCACTAGGTACTTGGTATTGACCCTAGAAATGAGGAGATGGAAAGACAATCATAGGTTCTTCCTATTTACTTAGTTCATATTATTCAGAAATCATATGTAGGCATTCAAGATGACTGCTTTAGAGTTGATAAAACGCATTCCAAAATGAAGTGTATTTTAATCCACAGTATGAGAGTTAAGAATTCTTTAACTAGAAAGTTCCATTCCTTTTTAATTTTCTTTTAAAGTCTTTGCCTCACTTCTTTTGAATGATGTTTATCACAGAGTATAATTAGAGTTTATCCAAATCCTTGAGTCATAATTGACATTTATTCAGTCAACAATGATATAGGGAAGAGTTAATCCTCTAAGGAGCCTTTCCATAGGACATGAATTGTCAGTTCTTCTGTGGAACTTGAAGAACCATCCGTATTTGCAGGCTACTCTCGGTGGTGGTCACAATAAACATCGGCTTATGCCTGAGGCTGGTCTCAAAGCATGGATGTCTTAGTGAAAAACTCTGCATCTCCTAAATAAGGTGGCTGGTGAGATGGGCTTAGGCACCAGACTACCCTTGTCTATTCAGATAGGCCAGGCTTTTGTAACCACAGCAGAAATGACTTAGCTCCCACCTGGGGCTTAACATGTTTCTGATTGGACCTTTTCCTCCTGGGTTGAGACTTGGGCATGGCCTTATATGTTTTGTTATGTTATATTTATTATATATCCTGGGTCTTCACTGCAGCATAGAGGAAGGATGATCCTGAAGTAGAAACATAAGGGGCGTGAAGGACCAGGTGGAAAGGAGATTCCTTTATACCATGAAATCTTCAAAGTAGGTTACTTGGATGAAATGTTTCACTTCTTGGTTTAGTCATCTTCTTACCCCAAATGTCATCATTTGCTTGGCTGACTTCTTTCCTACACCCTCTCTCAGCTCTTATAATTCACAGTTTGGATCATCTTGAGACTTTTTGTTTTATATCCATGAAGACTCTAAGCCTACTAATTAAACCTACAAGACCTAAATTCTGTGATTTTACTTAGCTTTTTTTTTCTTTTTTTTTTTTTTTTTTTTTTTTTTTTTTTTTTTTTTTTTTTTTTTTTTTTTTTTTACCTGCAGGGAAAACAATTAAGTCAATGGAAGATTTCTGCCCCATCTTTTCCTTTTGGAATTCTTTCTTAGTCCATGTTGAGTAAGTACTGTTCTCTGCGGGCCAGAAGGAGGGCAGCTTAGAACTCAAGCATGCCTTTATCTTTTTATGGATCTCAGTATTCTTATCTTTAAAGTGAAAGGATTGGACAAAGCAACTTCAGAGGCTTTTTGTCCTAGTGTTTCCCATGGAACAGAAACACAGGATTTCATATGTGAAGACCTAGATTTGTGTGTGTATGTATGTGTGTGTGTGTGTGTGCGCACTTGATAAAGAGATATCAAGTGAGACAGAGATATACAGACACAGAGAATTTTATAAAAGATTAGAAGGCAGTAATCAGACATCAGAAGCCTTCTGTTAGGGGCTGAATTGTGTCTCTCCTCAGCTATTCATATGTTAAAGTCCTGAATCTCAGTACCTAAAATGTGTCCTATTTGGAAATAGGAGCTTCCAGCTTCCAGAAGTGTGTGAAAATATCTCTTGCTTAAGCTACTCCCTCTGTGGTACATTGTCATGGCAGCCCAAGTGACTGATACAACTTATAACTAACACATCTTTTACAACGGATTCCAAAGTCCAAAAAAGAAAGGTTCAATGACCTCCTCTTGTACGTTACCTCACTGGCCTCACAGGACTTTAGGCAAATACTGAGTGTCCTTTGGTGCTTTGGCCTGAACTTGGACTTGACTAAGAAGCCCAGCCTCCAATGACACTGCAGGAAAGGAAATCTGGGAACTTCTATGACACAATTCGGTGTTGCTGAGAATTTTGAGTTAATATTTAACTCTGGACATATATTGACATGGGCAATTCTTCTATAATAGCTTCATACAAAGTTTTAAAATACATTTAAAAGCCTTGATTTTTATCTGAATTCTTTTATTTAATTATTTTTTGGGGGGAGGGTAATGTAGTGTCTTATTTGCCTCTTTCATAATTTGTGGGGTTTTTTTTTCATTCTTTCCACTGTTTTTCTTTGGACTTCCTTGGGCATTACATTTGTCTTTTCCATTATCTCCACGTTTGTTATCCACATTCTACAACAGGTTCCTTCTCCTTCCATCACATGTATTATCTAGCTCCACCAGGCCTACTGTTCTTCATTCCGCTATAGCACTTCCCACTTTTCTTTATCGCTGTCTGCTTCTCTCTCATGGTCCTTGCCTCTGTCTGCTTAGTCCTTCTCTCCTCCAGTTTCCTTTTTTTTTTTTTTTTTTTTTTTTTTTTTGCCTCTGTGTTCAGTTTCTAGCTCCAGTCTCCCTTCTCTGCTCTTTCTTCTTTCCTTTCATCTGCTGACTTGTTTCCGTCCCCACCTTCTGTTCCCCTCCTGGGTGTTTCTTTGGCCCACCTTTCCTTCTCCTCTGAGACTTCATTTTCTTGGTGGTAGATGGGGGATGATACTGTAAACATCACAAAAATAATTGCATTGAGAACAAGTGGTTCCCTTGGTGTGTCCCAGAAGACAGAACCTTTGAGTCAACCCAGAATGCCTGGGTTCCATATGTACAGGAGACAACATTGGTGCTGGAGGGATGTCTAGGCCTCAGTCACAAGACCCAAACGTCTAGAACTCTGGGACTCATCTCTGACCCCCATCCCCTCCCCAGCTCGAAATTGTGAGACACTGGGTCTTCTGGGAAGAGAAAGAATTAACCTGCCTTTGTCCCCTCAAGCACACTTCTTAGACACATTCACCTAAGTTACTTCTGTGATGCTTGTTCCCTGACTTACCCACTGGCTACTGTGTTCTCTGTGCACCAGACCGTGACCAAGCCCTTTCCATCATTCGTGGTGGCTCCCTGGTGTCACCTCTCCGCTAAGCTCCCTGGTCCTTCTCCAGGCTCAGTTGCAGTTTATGACCACGAAGCAGACATGTGTCACTGTGAACTTCTTGGTTTCTCTTCTTTTGCTTTCTGCACAATGCTAGTTTTGGCTCCAAAGAGTAAAACCACATTTTTTTTGTTTTTGTTTTTTGGTTTTGGTTTTTCAAACAGTGCTCTCAAGGAGACCTTCTTGGACTTTACTCTCCTTACCCACCCTTCCTCACTTTCTTTTTTCTCCTTCACCTACCCCTGACTCTTCAGTTCTCATTCTTTCCAATTCAGGACTAAAATTTAATCACTTCTCGTTTGTTCATTCATTTATTCACTCAGTCAACAGAATTTATCAAGTGACTAACATGCATCAGAGGATTTATGTACTTTTAATGGCATAGATAATAGCTCTAAGGTTTGTTTGAAATCTAGGTCATAGAAAAAGACACCTACAGATTTTGATTATTAGAAATTTCTAGGTATTCCTAGAGCCAAACAAAAATTTCTTTGTTTAATGGTTTTTTTCTCTAATTAAGTTTGCCATTGTGGCTCAGTTGGTTGGGAGACTGCCTTCGGCTCGGGTCATGATCCCGGAGACCTGGGATCGAGTCCCACATCAGGCTCCCTGCTCGGCGGGAAGCCTGTTTCTCCCTCTCTCACTCCCCCTGCTTGTGTTCCCTCTCTGGCTGTTTCTGTCAAATAAATAAAATCTTAAAAAAAAATGTTGAATGTGAATTTCAAATATTTACCATTTTAACATGTTTTTCTTTGCTCCTTTGCAGAATACTAGGACTTGAAAAGTTACATGCTTTGTTATTAATTACAATTATAAATATGTTAGCACTTGTCTAACAGTTACTTTGTGCAGAATGTGAAAAGAAGTGCATATCTATTTATTAATTCTTAAAACGACTTGATGCGGTAGGTATTATTATTCCAATTTTACTAATGAAGCTAAGGTTTGGAGAGGCTATATTATTGGCCAAGGGCTCTCAGCTGGTGACTGGTAAAGCTAGGACTTCAGTTTTGTCTGATACTAAAGCTCACGTTTAGTGACTGCTCTCCATTGTCTTCTGGTATCAGATTGTCTAGAGCAGTGGAAAGGAGAATTTGCAATGTGGAGTGACCAAAGGGATCGACTTCTGGGGTGAGAATGGTGCTTTTTTGAGCTATAAGCCAGGAGATTGTGGGGCATAATTTCTGTTTGGCCAATCCACAAGTATGCTCAATATCTTGAGGATGGTGGATCCCTCCCCACCAGCTGGCTTACCTTCTGAGCCTTGGGCATGTCGGTGTGGCGCTGGGCACGGACTGAGCGGGCGGACTTGGCAGGCTTGAGGGGTGCACAGTACATCTCTAGCCTCCTCAGATCACAGCTCCGGAAGCAGCACTCATCCACAATGCCTGTCTGAGGTGCCCTCCGACTGCTGGAGCCATAGCCCGTGGGCTTGTCTGTGCAAATCAAACACACAGTGGCCTGGCTTTAGAGGGGAATCTGCTATCTTCACAGGTCCACCCAGCCCCTGAAGCCTCTCCTGTCTCCACACCTGGTCAATCTACTCATTGCAACCTTTCTAAAGCTTTCCTGACAATTCCTGACCCCACAGATCCTTCTGGATTCCAGTGTGTCTCTGGACTCTGCTCCACACTCCTTAGCACGTATTCATGTACTATGTACTTTATTTGTGTTAATTCTCGAGTTCTCAGAAACCTGTAGTCAAGGATCTTGTCTATGCCCAAACCTAGTCTTTCCTTATATATTTGCTTAGTTTGGAGGCTGCCAAGAATATTAATTAAAAGAAGATCATGTTTTTCATTTCTTCATCTTTTTAGCAAATCTGTATAATTTTTGTGTTCAGGAAGGCTGAAGTATTTGCTCTTTTGCTTAACTGCTTCCATTGTAACATCAGGTTGAGTATCAAAGGGTTTTTAAGTCTGGAGAAGGTTCTTCAATTTACAGATGTGGAAACTGAGACTCAGAGTGGGGAATGACTTGCTTCAAGTCATTCATTCAGGAAGGGGTTGAATCAGGATTAAAACTCAGATTTATTCCCTGAAGAGTTTAAGTGTCTCAGAGAGCCCAGGAGACCTGTTGTGTAACTATGGACAAGGCACTTAAGCCTCCTGGGCCCTGGTTATGCATTTGTAAAGTAAGTTTAAGAATATCTTTGTTATAAGTATTCTTTGAGGATTACATGAGATAATGTATGAACTGTGCTTAGAACATCATCTGACATAAAGCAGATCCTAAATAAATGTTTGTTCACTTTCTCTGAGTACCCTTTCCCAGGATCTTATATAGTCTGTGAAGAAACAGCTTCAGCGTTATGTGCATCCAGAAGCCTTAGAATTTGGAATTGATAACAGTACTAGTGTGATGGGGCTTCCTCTACTATCACCATGGAGAGACCAGAACAATTAATTCTGTTTCTTATAGAATAACTCCTACACTGAGACAGAATGAACTAAATGCCCATCTTTCATGTGATTCTAGTTGCCCAGAGGGCACATAATGAATCAAATTTCTTTTGATGTTTGCGAATTAGTTAGACCTCTTTACTTGGAAGATAGGTTTTGGTTTAGTTTTGTTTTGTATTGTTTTGATTTGGACACACTTTTCCTGGCTCTATAATTAAAAGAGAGTGCAAAACAAGCTTCTGTGAACTTGCCACAGGAACTGAAAATGTACCTGAGTTCTTTGTAAACTTTTTGTTAAAGTAGAACTTCTGTTAAACCAAATCTTGCTTATATACTAATAGATAAAGCAGACAAAAGTGAAACTGCTCTCATTCAGACAAAGGCGAGGGGACTGGATCGTGGCTTTCTGTCCTCTCCCTTATCTCCCTTGGGATGCAGGGGGCCTGGTCTTCTGCACTGATATCCAGCCTTCATGGAGGAAAATTGTGAACCACTGATCCTGAAGAATCCAGCTAATCAATCTGGTCTATATTCAATCTTTCTTCATGAAACAGAAGACAGTGTTGTATTTTAAACAAAAAGTCTTATGTTTGTATCATAATGATGGTGTTTTGAAGGTCAAAATCCCCATGTATATTTTGAACTCCCTAGTTAGGGAAGATCAGACCCTTGGTACTGGCCTGTTACCAAACTAGTCTGGCTGCCTTGCTGCTTGAAGGGCCAACCGTTCATGGCATCCTCTACAAACCCAAATGTTTTCCTGATGTTTGGCACAGGAGTCTGGGGATGCTTCCTCCCTGTAAGGCAGGTTTATTGTCATTCTTAGGGCAGCTGAGGTAGTAACTCAGTGAGGGTTCATTTGTGGTCTCTTTGGGTGGGGTCTGTTTCTCACTTAGGGGCAAACCCTGTGGGCGCCTCATGGTTGAAGGGTTTAGGAGAGACCAGGGAGCTGGCCCCAACTGAAAATTCAGTAGTGTTTTCACTTGCCATTGGAGAATCCACTAGTGCAGAAAACTCTCTGGTTCTGCTTGACAGCCGGGCCCTGGCAAGCTGAGACTCAGCCAGTCCCCTGGGCAATGTAAACAATGTTTTTTGTTTTTGTTTTTATAATCTTTTCCTGGGACTATAAATTAGAGGAAGAACACAAATGGGTTTACATGGTTCTTTGTAATCCACAGTGGACTTCTACATACTTTTTGCTAAGTGATTATTTCCAGAGGTTGAAGGGGTCAGCCAGTTAAGTGTAGCTAATACACTGGTTTTTCTCTTAGGATGGGAGGAGAAGATGACTTGGTCTACTTTGAGGTATCCCTGTTGTTCACCATAGGTAATGGTTGCTCTTTGTTGAAACTATACATTTCTTAATGGGACATAGTTGGGATTTTTTTTTTTGGTTATAGAATAGCAATTTGATGTTTAAAGGTGGGGTGGTAAAGGTGGTTCCAAAAAACTTTCAAACTTGGCTAAATCAGAAACAACTAATTTCAGAATTCGTGCTTATGGGTTGAAGTTGGAGATGGATAAGGTTTGCAATTCTAGGACCTCTTTAGCATTTCCATTTCATGCATCTCTAATGTAATCTTCCTTCTGGAGGAAGACACCACCCTTAGTCTTGGGAAGACAGAAAACACTATGTATTGCATATTCCTTCTTGGTCACTGTCAGTAGCCATGAACATCACCACAGTTCTAGTTCCTCTTATGTAATAGAAAGTAATTATCGCACAGCAAAAAAAAAAAATAATAAATAAAATAATAATAATAACATACACTGGGCATCTGCTTTGTCACTTTTCTTAGATGAGCTCAGAATTTTACATGGTTCAGTCTATAAAATAGTATGTTTTTCCAGTCCATAAATCAATGAATTTAGGAACAGAAATTTAGGACTTTTTTGTAATGCCCCATAAAAAAAAATTTACCATATGTCCACATCTTTTGTAAAAAATATTGTTGAAATGGTGGTATATAGACTTGGATTTTACCATAAATGTTACTGCTGGTTATCTTTACCACAGCTCTAGAAGGATGTTTTTCTTTGTCTATTCATAACATCTATAATGGACTAATGGTACTTTATTAGGAATATATGAATATAACAAATGTTTACCTATTGCCATTTAAAGTTTAATCCATCCTTTGAAGTGTCATATATGCTTGATTTCTGGTTCTATATTAAGATATATAAGCAAGAAATTAATTTCTCACTAATTGAGAGGCCACAGTTGAGGGTCAAAGTTTTGTCCTTTATCTTCAAATGCCTCATATTACTTCTTCTTTTTTTTAATTGAAGTGCAGTTGACATACACTCTGGTATTAGTTTTAGGTGCACAACTTAGTGATTCAACAGTTATACACATTATGAAATGATTACCATGATAAATCTAGTTACTATCTGTCACCATACAAAGTTGTTACAATGTTATTAACTATTCCCTGCATTGTACATTGCATTCTTATTTTTCATTTATTTTATACCTGGAAGTTTATACCTTTTACTTCCCTTCCCTTATTTTGCCTGTCCTCCACCCTTTCCCCTCTAGCAACCACCAGATTGTTTTCTAGATCTTCAAGTCTGTTTCTGTTTTGTTTTTTTCTTCCTTTGTGTTATTTTTTAGATTCCACATATAAGTGAAATCATATGGTATCTGTCTTTATCCATCTGAATTTTTTCACTTAGTTTGATACCTCTAGGTCCATCCATGTTACTACAAATGGCAAAACTGCGTTCTTTTTTATGGTTTAGTAATATTCCACTGTATATACTATATACCACATCTTTTTTATTCATTCATCTATTGATGGACCCTTAATTGCTTCCATGTCTTGGCTATTATAAATAATGTTTCAGTGAACATAGAAGTATACATATCTTTTCAAATTAGCATTTCATTTTCTTCAGATAAATACCCAGAAGTAGAATTGTTGGATTATATGTTCTGTCGTTAATTTTTTTTGAGGAACTTCCATACTTTTTTTCATAGTGGCAGCACCATTTTGCATTCCTCTCACCAGTACACTATATTATTTTTTAACAACCAAAATAAATGTATTTGTTGCTATGGGCTAGAACTAGAAGTCTGAAACAATATGGTTTACTAGAAAGGCTGTAAAGTCATTTGCTCCAGTATCAATTTTGAGAAAAATGTGGATTTTTAATGACCTGTAAATCATAGCTGTTATCATTATGATTAATTTTTAAATGAGATGGAATGAACTGTTCTATCCTTGCCTTTATAAACTCCTCATTAGGAACTATGTAATTCTGCTCCAGTGGGCAGAGTCAGAACTGGTAGGTGAATGGATAACAAATATTGCCTTATATAAGAAAAAACTTCTAACAATTTGTACTTAAAAGTGTTAAAAATGGGACAAACTTCTTTTAAAGTCAATGAACTTCCTGTTGCTAGAATGAGTTAAATAAAGACTGTATGAACACCTGCAAGAGTTCTTAGGAGCATATTTCTATATTGTACACAGTGTATGACTGCCATGGTTCTTGTATTTCAGATTCCATAACAAGTAAAGAAATGGAGGAGAAAACCCATCTAAGCCAAATATTCAGTATGATTGGAAGCTACTTACATTGTCTTCAAGAAAGAGGTTCAAATTTTTTTTTAACTTAGAAAGTGAAAATATTTCCTTTTCTGTTTATTACTTGATTTCTCCAAGAGGCTTAAAATATTTTTCCTCACTTGAGACTACCACAAAAGAAATCAAATAGAAAAAGGAGAGTCCTTTCTACAAGTAGGTACATTCCCAGAGTTCTGTGGTACTGGCATTATGAAGTGACTATATACTCACTCAACTATTAGCATGAACAGATAGACATGTATAAAATTTCACAGAATTTTTCTTGCTGACAGTCTTGACATTGAAAATATATTTATTTATTTAATCAGTAGTTTTGCTCCAAAGCATACACACCAAATATTGTTTAGCAGACAAACTGGCCACAGCTAACCTAGGCTTTAACTCCACTACAAGTAGACATAATGTGTAGTCACAGTGCACTGCTGTATCTTGAAAGTAGGCCAACAGACAGAATTCTAATGGTTAAGCAGCTGGCTTCTATAATAATAGCACTTCCCTTTAAATAATGCATGGTCAGTGGAGTAATTCAATAATCTTCAGGGCAAACTTGCTAGTTACAAGGGTTTTGGGCAGAATTGTGGCATCATCAAAACCACACCAATTAGCTGAGTCTCACATTTTGTCATGGATGCAAGCAAATTGTTTCCCTCCATCTCTGAAGGAGAAGGTGTAATGCTGAGATTAAACTGGGATCGTCACTTCTAAAACAAAGAACTCTAGTTGGCATTACTGGTAGAAATGATACTAACTCTACTGTTGCTATGTATGCTTGTGTTTCTTATAGGTTTCTTGGAATACAGTTGAGATGCTGTACTCAATTTTAATCTCCTTTGAAACTTCCCCTCTTATTGAGAAAGCTTTACTTTAATTATTTAAACCCTATCAGTGCAAAGAGGAGACATTGATTTGAAGAATCAATATTTAAACAATGAAAAATGCAAACATTTTGCAAACAAGGAAATATTCAGTTCTGAAGACACAACTTACTACTCTTTGGGTTCTGGGGAATAAAACTATTCTCAAGAAATTGCTAACAGGAGTAGGTTCTAAAGGCAATCATATTTTGAAGGAAGTAAAAAAGAAATAAGACAATTCAAGTGGCTATTTCTAAAAAATTCACAATTATGTGTTTGACAGAAAACAAAAAATGGAGTTATTAAGTAATAAGAAACCACTTCATTTTAACTTTGATTAACTGAGGATTGATCTCAAAATTAACTACTATAGTAAGAATCCACAGAAGTCAGAAAATTAGGTTTCTTACACCAACTATTTATCCAAAACCTCCAGACATGTTGACAATTTAGAGTAACTCAAAATGATTAATTTCTTAGGGCACTGTTTCCCCATGGGCCACCTTGTCTAATAAAAAAATCATTCAGTTGACATAATTTCACATGGTATACTCTAGGAAAGTTGGATAAAATATAAGTAATCTTGAAGTTATCTATTTTAGATTTTTAATTATTATTTTCATTGGTGGAAAGTGAGAATTACTTCTCAACCCTTCCTACACATTTTATGGCTTTATATGGAAAACAAGGCTTATTTTGTGAATTCCTAACATAAGGAAAATTGTGATAAGACTATCCAAACACAAAATGTGATTCATTTATGGTTGATATTTTCTGAATTCATAGGATTAGCATTTAGCTTAAAGCCTTTTGATGAGTCAATATTTTACCTTTAAAAAAGGCTGTGGAAATCATACTTGAATAAAAACAATTATTGAGCTATATGTTGTCATATGCTTAGTAAAGATACAGAAAGAGGCTTTCACTTCTGGAAACTAGGTACATCATCACACACTTAGAATAACATACATGCACATACTTACACACATATCAGGGAGTCAAGTGACTTACCATCAGTATCAAGGCTACTGTCAAATATTTTGAAATTAGTATTGTTTTTGAAGAAGTTTTTCTAAAATGTATACCTTTTGCCTGCCTTATATGTTACTAGTGAACTCTATACATTTCTGCTTTTGTACAGAAGGAGCTTTCCAAGTAAGATTGACCTTTGGCATCTGCAAAAGTGAACACTGAGAAAATGTCTACTTTTCTATGAACTACATGTCATGAACTTTTCTGGAAAACCTATCACCTTTAGGCATTGATTTCATTTTGGCCTATGTTAATTTTTAACTGCTAGTGTTTGCTAATCCCACTACTTCTCAGTTGGACGAGGCCATCTTTTCTAGGAATCTTAGCCCTATTTGATTCCACCCCCACCCCCACCACTCAGCAACTCTTTCTCAGCTACTAAATCCCCACAACCCCAAAAGACTAAAATCTCGTTACCCAATCAAGTCAATGTTTGTGTATCTGGGTCTGAAAGGAATGAAGCAGAGATCTATGGGGCTTCCCCTTTCTTTAAACACTCCTTTCTTTTGGAAGGCTCAACTCAAGGGCAGGTGTAAAAATAGTGCTATTTAGTCCACCTCTATCTCTGAGACCAGGAAGCTAAAGCACAAGGCCTACGGACAAGAAAACTGGCAATTCAGAGCAGAAATATTACCGTTTTAGGACTCTGGAGAAATGGGCCAACAGAGTGGGAAGCAACATGATGTATTACTTTAGCCTGATACAATGCCCTGGAGGACAACCGTCCTGCCAGGACAGCACAATTTACTAGCTTAGGTCTGATTCCAAGGCTTGGAGGAGATAGATGTAGCCAACAAAATTATACTTTGGCAAGAGAAATGCTTTGCTGGACAGAAATGTTGTCCTAAGGGAATGGTTTGGTTTATCAACATCGAAGGTAAAAGATAATCAAATACCAAGAGGTCATTTTTATGTTTGAATGACTTCAGTTGGGCCTTCTATATAAGTTAGCTACCATTTTCTGGTTACATAGTTTCAGTTATTTAGAACATATTACAGGATTTGAGTATGATCTGCCTGTGACATCTGTCATACCAATGAAGGAGGCAATATGTGGAATGGCTAAAAGCATGGGTTTTGGAGTCAGACAGACCTGAATTCTACCTCTTATTCACTGTTCACCTTGGGCAATGCACCAAATAATCTAAGGCTCAGACGTTATAGAAAATGGACATATGTAAAAAGTACCTCCAAGATTAAGTGATAATGTGTGTAAAGTATTTTGCACAATGTTTGGTATGCAGTAAAGTCTAAATAAATGTTAGCTCTTTTAAGTAGTATAATTATGGAGTTGAGTTGGATTACATAGCTAGCTGGGCAGGTATCGTCTTCTCTTCCTTTTAAAAATGCATCCTTTCCAATGTTTGGTTGAAAAAGATCTTTTCTAAATAGAGGAGGACTGTTTGCCATTAACTAAATGAATTACTATTCCTTTGAGAAGATACCCAAAATATATGTTGTATAGATTTTTCTAAATAGTTTTATCTAGAATAGACACTCTGAAAATGGATGCTTCTATCAAGTCAAACAAGGCAAAATCATATGTGCTTATCTTGACCTCCTGTTACCTTTGATTTCTCCCCAATAGCTATTCAGTGTTACTATCCCAATCCACCCACTTACTTCAAAACAGCGTTGCAAAGCATGAGATAGGTGTGGGCAAAATAGATGGTCAGAAGTGGTTTCCCAATCACTTTCAACCAGTGTATGCATTTTTCTCCTCTCTTTTCACTTCATGCGTCAGCTTTTTCTTTTCTCTTATTTCTCTATATCTTCCCCACTCCTCCTATTGACAGCCACTAACATTTTTACTCACTGATGAATTTTAGGAAAGTTCTTACACAGACTTCATAGTAGCCTAGGAATTAGAATTTAGTTCCCTCCCTGGAATGACTGAAAACTAGGGCTCCCTCTCCTGCCAACCTCACTTTGGGAGTAAGCAGTCACCAAGTATACAGTGTCACTAGGCCCACTTAGTCACTAGTCCATCTTGGACCCATGCCTGAATGAGATGAAAACAGACAACAAGAGAAAGAATACGAAAGGATGTTGAGGAATTATGTATATTGACTTTACTTATCTCATGTTTTTCAGAGAGATTGTGACGGAAATTGTAAGGTGAGTCTGGCTCCAACCGGGAGATTGTAGCCATGCTACCAACATTATCTCCTGTACTGGCATTGTTATTGTTCATTTACTCTTTCAAATATGGTAAGAGAGGCCTTGTAGGCAAAACATAAGGCACTGGTGAATAGAGGGTAACACCCCTCTCTCTGGTGCCACAGAAAGATGAATCAGCCAAAAGGGTATTGAAACACATTCTCTTTATTTTTAGTTTCACTCTAAAGTCTATCATTTCTCTTTTCTTTGCAACCTGGCACCTGTTCTGCGTTCTCAGGGGCCCTGTTCCCTGTTAGTCTCCTCACTCAGGCCTCTGTGTTTTGCTCAGGGCACATCTGGAGATTTTCCCAGGGGTGGGTGTAACATAGTCAGGATGGCAGGTGAAGGGGTGACAGCTGCCAGGGTAGTCTGGCGTGTCTGAAGGGAGAATGTTGGGAGGTGGAGGCCCCGTAAGGAGAGGCACTGGGCCTGCATCAGGGAGTGAGCTGTTGGAAGGCAGCCTCCACAGCAGCAGAGACACTCTTGGCATTATCGCAGAGAAGGAACAGCCAGAGTCAGTGACAGATTGAACACAGGGAGAGAAGGAGGAGGAGGGAGGGAGAAGGTGGTTAGGACGTTACATGATATAAATAACCACATGGTGTGCACTTTAGTGCCAGTTGGGTTGTGTGTGATGTCCCTTTCATGCTGGTGTGTCAACAAGGCTGTTCCTGAATTGAAGGGTGCTGGGAAGTGTTTCTGTAGCAATTAGAAGAGTGCCATATGCAGAGAGGGAATAAAAAGAAGACAATGTGGTATACTGAAAACAACATTGGATTTTAGCCCCAGATCCTTTGTGCAAACTCACAAATCACCCAAACTCTCTGAGATTCAGTTTTCTCATCTTGATCACCAAACTACTGGATAGTATCAAGCACTCCTTCTAACATTGTGACCTTAAGGATTATCTGGATGGTTATGCTACCCATTTTTTGATCAATAATGCACATATGTACATATGGCCCTAACAATAGGGAAATATTGAGGAGAAGTTTGATGAGAGAACCAGGAGTTTCCTCTTTGTCAGATTTAATTTTAGAT
Organism: Spilogale gracilis; assembly: GCA_004023965.1. Taxonomy (NCBI): domain Eukaryota; kingdom Metazoa; phylum Chordata; class Mammalia; order Carnivora; family Mephitidae; genus Spilogale; species Spilogale gracilis. Next base: position 92,495 of record PITA01001146.1, read on the forward strand.
AAAAACAAGTTTTATAGGCTGAATTTAAGGAAAGCAGGAAATCCATGTTGGATGGAGGAAAATAGGGATGGTCCAATATGGAGGAAGGTTTGAGTAAGAGGAGGGGATAAGACCAGCTATGGTGATTGAGAAGCCAGTTCAAGGAGGATATAGATATGAATTAGAAAGAGGGTAATAAAGAGTCATGTATTGGAGCTGTTGAAAGAGTAGAGAGAATCAAACTACATTCTGGAAATCAAGGACCTGAAGGCTTTAAGGAATAAGTGAGGGATGGCCTTCACTCATGTGGGCACTTGAAAATGAGAATTAGTGTGAAATTGTGGGCACAGTCTTTTACCATTACACTTTACAAAGCTGTATCTTCAAAAAATTAATAAGAAGACAAGTCCTGGGAGGGTGGATAATATTGCTGACCAGAAAGCTAAACTTTGTATCACTCTGAGTGGCCAACTTTTTATTTCACTAGATTCCTTGGTATCTGTGAATGGTATATGAATCCTCTGTGAGATATTCAGTTCCTTCCAGGGGGATACAGGCATAGTTTCCCTGGAAAATTCCTGCAACTATATGCTGTCTCATCTCTGATAAAGTGAATGGGCTTGCAGACAGGTCATCATCTTTGCCATTGGTACCCAACATCTTCCCAAAGGACAAAATTAGAAGGTGACCATTATAAACATGGCTTTTTAAAGATCAACTCCTTTTTTGGCAAAATAAACTAATGTTAAGGTATTAAAATTTTAAAATCTGTACAAGGAGTTCTCAAACAAATTGTGGTATTATTTATCAAAATACCAAGCAGGTATGCAAAATGAGACAGAATGGATTATTTAGAGTGATTATATTATTTCGGGAAATTTCAGTTAAATTCTGGACTCAGGAGAGTCCGTCTTTTGTTTCTTTTCTTTCAACCGATTTTTGCTGCAATAATTTTTCTCCCTTTTCTCTTAATATTTGATTGCTTAAACATGACCAACAGACTTGAAGTCTTTCCTCAAATCATTGTATTTTAGAATTTCATACATCTTTGGACATCATAGAAAACTTAAGTACAGCTAAAGACATTTCTTAGTGATCTAGTAATCACTAAGCCTGCAAGCTTTTTGCCACCCACTTATTCCCATCTTCTTCCCCTAAATATTATTTTTATGAATTGAAGAAGTAAATTATGAATAAGGAAAGAGAGAGGTGTGGTTAAGTTGTGGCTTGTCTCCATGATAAATATTGTTCTTAATTTTGTTTCATCTAAGATTGATAACATGCCTGCCTCTTCAAAACTTATGAATGCTACTTGGCAAATATTATTCTCAACTAAGAAAAAAAATCTCTGATTCTCTTATTTATTTTACTAACTTCAGAAAATATTCATCTTTGATATTCAAAATCACAAAAGAGAAACCAAACTTCTTTCTTTTTATTTTTTTCTCACATAGTCAAACATGCTGTGAATGACCACATCACTCCACTCTGGGATCCCACTCTGAAGCAGTGGCCTCTTGGCCTTCTAGCCAGTGGCTCACTTCCATGAATTTACTTTCTGATAACTAGAGACAGTTGCCCTAGAAGTTGTTTTCTAGTTTATCACAAAACCTATCCGTGACTGGGAATTAACTAACCTCATTGGGAACAGGCAACCTGAGGACTAATGTGTCATACTGGTGCAGGACACTGCTTGTGGGACATTTTATTTCCCTTAACACTTGCCTTCTATCTGCTCTCTTTGAGTCAGATCTGGGTTTGGGAAAGTCCCATGGAGGCACTGCTTATGCTAACACTTAGGCAAATTATTTTGTCTTAACTCTAGCAGGAAGTAAGGCCCAAGTGAGGGCTAACAAACCTCTTCTGATGCATAGTCTTTTAGCAGGACAGCCTCCATTTTCTCTTTCCAGCTTTTCAGAAAGTATCTTCTTCCCTCTAACCCCACACTAAGCCTCTCATACTTGTGAGAAAGGGGAAGAATATCAAGTCCATTGACCTCTTGATAGCTATAGTTTCCATAATCTCCAATAGGTCAATTAGATGCATACTTGTATAAAAACTGCATACAGAAACCTTCAGGTTGATAAGAAGAAATGCTCCTCAAAGTCTTGTAGCACCTTCTATGTACTTGGGATGAGAGGAGAGAATTAAAGCTCTTTGACTGAATGGTATAGGTTCTGATAAGAGAATGTGGTGGGAGCTGCATACATCCTCATTTTTGAACTGAGAGTTCATGTCATTGATGAGGACTTCTTAAAGAAAAGAATAATAGGAAAAAGAGGGCTGTTGGTCTAGAAACATTTTAATTACTTCTAAAGACTTGCTAACATTTATTTTTCTTCCCAAACAACTTCTTGTTTTCATCCTTTTCCTCCTCCTCCTTTGCTTTTGGTTCAAGATGATACTCTGTAAAGGTCACTTGTGAAGTCCTATCTCACTGAACCAGTACTCCCACGGTCCACTGAGATCTGCCCTTGGCAGACATTTCCCGCCATCAAACTATGAATCGTCATAAATTCCTTGCATTCTTCACAACATCTGTGCCTTCTTTTGCCACATCTTTTTTCCCTGGTACTCAACAAGCCACAGATTATCCTGGACTTCTCTTTTCGGGCTGTTGATGCCTTTTTTTTTTTTTTTTAAGATTTTATTTATTTACTTGATAGAGAAAAACACAGCTAGAGAGGGAACACAAGCAGGGGAGTGAGAGAGGGAGAAACAGGTTTCTCACTGAGCAGAGGGCCTGATGCAGGGCTCAAACCTGGGACTCGGGGACCACTACCTGAGTGGAAGGCAGATGCTTAACAACTGAGCCACCCAGGTGCCCCAGGTTGTTGATGTCTTTACGCTCTCCTTTCAAACCAAATTCCTCTTATCCTTGGTTGTCACTCTTGGCTTCCCAGACTTCTCATCTCCCTCATCTGGGTTAGTCATCTGTGGCATCACCAGCAATGTCTCTTTCTTTTAGCCTTCTATCTGGTCTGAAATTATGCATTTTTTCAAATGTCAGAGTTACTATCCCCAATGATGCTACCTGGTTGGATGCTTAGTTAAAGTCTCTACCATGATTTAAACACTGCAATGCAGACAGTGCTTCCACCCAGCAAGAATACTTGACAAGACTCACATCCATAGGATACTGATTAGCCAGTGAAAAGAAAGAACTGTAATAAGACCCAAAGATACAATCAAATGAGGTTGCAAACTTTCCCGTTAAACACAAGTTTCTCTTGAGAGTGAAAGACAGCATTTCATTCTTTTGTTCATTTTATATTTAAACTTATTTCTTTGACATTTAGAACAATGGGGGCCTTTGCAATAAAAACACTACCCATAGCTTCCCTTTATTGAATGCTTTCTATTAAACTACTATAGTAAATATTACTTTTCCTGTTTTTTTTTTTTCCATTTACATCCTACAGTACTCCATGGAGTAGGCATTATTACCAAATCCATGTTACATATGAGGAAACTAATGCTTAGTGAGGTTAAGTAACTTAACCCAAATCATACAGCTAGAAAGGTGCAGAGCCAGTTCCCTTAAACTGAGGGCATCTTGAAAATAGGAGAAATCTCTGGTGGGGAAAAACTCTGAAGCTGATACTGTTACTGGGATTCTCAAAGGCACATAATGTTAATATCCATGGAGGATGCAGATGAGGCCAGCTCTGTCAGCCAACCCCATGGTTTGAGCATGTGCGTGGATAGTTTTACACTAGGTATTCTAGAGAGTGTCAGAGGAATGCCATGAATGGCTTTTGCCCTTGAGAGAGAGGTCTATGTAATCCTGCACTTTGGGGTACAGCTGGGTATGGGATGCTCACAGCTCACCCACTACCCTGTGATTCTTTCCAGTTCCAGAAGGGGCAGCAGCCAAACCATCTTGTTTCTAATTCTTTTGAATTGCCAAAGTCATAACAACTTTAGCAGAAATTGAAATAAAGAAATTTTACCCATAATCTTGGTTTATCAATAAACAATATTATCTTCATTTAGAATTTTTTCTAGTTCTCATCCAGATGCTCACATAATTTTGACTTAGCTATAGTCACAGCCTAAATTTAATGCAGTATTATGTTTTCCTCACTTAACATTACATTGCGAGTATTTTCCATATTACTATATAATCTTCATAATTATAATTTTAAAGCAGAATATTTTATTGAGTGGATTTTTCATCATTTATTTCTTTAACCATTTTCCTGTTACTAGACATTTAGGCTACTTCCAGTTTTATCATTATTTTAACTAATCTAGCATTGTTTTTGTGCACATATCTTTCTACTCTTTGAGATAATTTATAAGACCAAATTCTCAGCTGTGATGCCTGTGTGGCTCAGTCAGTTAAGTGGCTCCCTTCAGCTCATGTCATGATTCCAGGGTCCTGGGATGGAGTCCCACATTGGGCTCCTTGCTTGGCAGGGAGCCTGCTTCTCCCTCTGCCTGCAGCTCCCCCTGCTTGTGTGCTCTCTCTCTCTGACAAACAAATAAATAAAATCTTTTTTAAAAAATTATTTATTTATTTAACAGAGAGAAATAGCTAGAGAGGGAACACAAGCAGGAGGAGCTAGAGAGGCAGAAACAGGCTTCCTGCCAAGCAGGGGGTACTAGGACTCCGGGATCATAACCTGAGCTGAAGGCAGATGGTTAATGACTGAGCCACCCAGGTGCCCAATAAGATCATTTTGTAAAAAAAAAAAAAACAAAAACAAAGAATAAAAAAGAATAAACTCCCAGAAATGGAATTATTAAGTCTCAAAGGATATTGTCAGACAATCCAATTTTGATGAAAGACCTTGATTTTGCATAAAGACCCGAAGGAAAGACCAAAGGACTAAAACAGAGAATTATATCCAGATATTTTCCCAGGGTTAGAAAGGACACAGCCAAGGTGGAGCACAGACAGGAATCTTACCTGCATCCCATGAGTTAGAATAAAATAACCAATTTCTGTTTTCAATTACTAGTACAGTTTCCTCTTAAGGAAACATGGGGTGTAACCAAGACTTGGACTTGGCATCTAAAAGTTTGCTAAGTAGAAATAAAACTGGAAAAAATGAAATTGATGACAAGAGACCCTGGTTCTCAACTTTCAGAATGACCAAGTACCTATGAGGTTTCTTCTGTAGGATGGGGAGAGTGGGAGCTCAAGGAGCCAAGACAGCACCACACCCCTCTGTATGGAGTAGGGGCATTTATATCATAAATAATAAAAGCATCTGTTCCTGTTCTCCTTCTGAACCCAAGTTCTCTTTGGAGTACTAGGCTCTTGCCCAATTCACTTTTGGGGAGTAATATCCCTGACCTTGGGCCTCCCCATCCAACCCCAAATTTAGCAAACTATATCTGTCCTTCTTCTCCCACATTATTCTTTTCCTGCTTGTGATAATTTAATCACAGATGTTTATGAAGCACCTAATATGTTCCAGATACTGCTCTCAGTACTGAGGATAAGTGAACAACACAGGCAAAAATGAAGTAACAGATCACCATTCTCTTTATAATCCTGATTACTGTGATAGCCTTGAAGGAGAATGTAAGCAAGGATGCTGAAATCAGCAGTTCAATGACAGTTGCCCAGATCAAGTCTGAAGTCTGAGTATAGCAATAGGAGTTTCCTTCAGACCCTTGTGAAAATTCTTGTCCAAGGACTTCATTACCATCAATCTCTCTAAAGGTGTAAAATGATTACTTTATACATCATAACCAGTGTTTAACTATTAGCCTTTATTTTCTGTTTTATGAAGACTGGTGCATTTTCCCAAGTTGATTTGAAGCATCTTAAGAGCAGAAACTGTGTCTCATATTTCTGTGTCTAGAAGGACAGCACTGGGCACTAATGAAGCACTTCATAAATGCTTATTGATTAGAATATTGGTAAGTCACGTGTACAAACAGTACACATAGAGGTACAATATGAAGACATTTTTATCTTGGTAAGAAGAAATGCAACATCAGGACTAGTCTCTGTGTCTCTGTTTATTTTAACTAATGTAGCAGTAAATATCTTCATTGAAATAACTTTCTACTCCTTGAGATCATTTATAAAAATAAATTATATTAATAAGGAGGATGATAATAGTATGTACCTCCATCAGGTTGGGATGAGGTAAGGCACAAAGGGATCTTAGAACACTGAGCATCACAGGCAATGCCACCTCTCATCACCATCCTTAGCCTCACTACTCATGGATTAGTTGTGAGGCTGTGCAGGGAAGTTAGAGCTCCAGAGCCTGTTTGCCTGAATTCAGATGCTGGCTCCACCATTTCTAACTATATGAGCATGGGTATAAATAGTACCCACCTCAAAGGCTAGTTGATGAGTGCACAAGTAAACATTTACCAAATGTTCATTATAATTATTCAGGAAAAAGTCGATGAATGACCATTATGTTTCCTGGACTCAGGGTTTAGAATACTGATAAGGTCAAAGGAAACACAGTCCCTTCCTCCAACCTTCCCCCCTTCCCCTATTTCCCAGGAGTCTGCAGTTCATGATACACTTCAGTATTATTGATTTGTATAGTTAACTCTAGAGCTAACTGCATAGAGTGCCTTGCAGTTCAGGAATCACATTCACACACATTCTGTCCTTCAGCCATTTTAACAACCCTACAAGACAGAGCTGGGAGCTACAAAATGGGAATAACTCTCATTACCATTTCATAGAGGAGAAAACTGAGAGTTCAAGTGACTTATGAATCTGGAAGTTTCTTTGATTTCAAATAGTAAAATTTCTCTCCACCCCCAACCCCACAGCTTGTCTCCACTAACCTCCATGCAAGGATGGATTTCAGATTTGTAAATCTGTGGGAGTTCCTGAAGCAGGCAGTGTGCAACAAGACTAATGAACCAGGAGGTGGGCAGCTACACAATGATGTACATCAAAGCTTCTCCAACTGATGCAGGCCTGGATCAGAATTTTTTGGAGGGCTGGTTAAAATAATATTACTGGTCCTCACCCTTAGAGTTTCTGTTTCAGTAGGTCTGAGGTGGTGCCTGAGAATGTGCTTTTCCAGCTAGTTCTCAGATGATGCCAAGACCTATGCCTATATGTGATGTAGACTTCCAACATGTGTATGTAATGTATGATTTAGTAGAACACTAAGAAGAAGGAAAGGGCCAATGAGGACAGGAGTTCTGGGAAAGACCTCTTACACATTAAAAACTCCAGAAATGTTTGATATCTCTTTTGATAGTTGCCTAATAAAGGTATCCATATGTTATGTTAATCTGGTAGCAGGACCAGCTTTATTGCAAGAAGGAAAAAAAATACCCATAAGAAACTGAACTAAAACGAAAAACACATGTTGACCTTTTCCCCTTCCCTGCATTTTTTATTTGCACAGTCTGTGTCATTCTGACTTCTAGCTAGCACCTAAAGACAAGCCAGTTCACAAGGAAGGAAATTAGAGCCTTAACAAATTCCCCGACCACATGGAAAGCTAGAAACACAGGGACATCCTCTGATATTGAAAGCCACCTTTTCTAAGTACCAGGTTCAATTTATTTTTAGGCTTTCAAAATTGTCAGGTGGGTATTCAAGCCAATCTGCTCAATTGTAAAACTTACTTGAGAAGACAGACTTCCCAAGGACCCAAATCTACCTTTTCTATGCCTTCACCCTTTATAACTACCCAGGGCAATGCAGAGAAGCCAAAAATATGGGGTGGACTTTTGGCACACCTTCAGGACCACATCATCAAAACATCCTTTCATGGATCATTCAAAAGTCATGGCAAAGGAAAGTGAAAGGGAAGTATGCCACTGATGATTGCCTATAGAATCAAGGTGGTTATATAAACCAGAGAACATTAAGTTTTGCAAAAAAATAAAAAAAATCATAATTTGTTATTTGTCAGTCAGGCTACACATATCATCAAAATTTCTCAAGCAAGTATCAGGATCAATCCTGCTGAGGAAACAGGGTTAATTAATCTAACTGCCTTCATACAGAGGGGCAGGAAGAGGGCAAACACTGCTCTATTTCTTTTCCAAGCCCTTCTCATGAGAGTGTGTGTGAGGCTCCCATAGCTCTAAATCAAACGGTACCCTGCAGGCAGGAAATCCATATTGGGAGCATGGGGAAGAAAGCAGGAGCCACTGCTGGCTTGGCAGTTATAACCCTCCTCCAGGTCCCTGTTTCCATTTCCCTTTTATTTATTTATTTTTCCTGAATTTTAAATTTTATTTTGTTTTTTTCAGTGTTCTAAGATCCATTGTTTATGCCCCACACCCAGTGCTCCATGCAATGCGTCCATTTCCCTTTTAAAGAAGAAGTTGGGTTTTTAATAATTCCCTTTCTAGTCACTTCCTTCTCATTGCCTTGCTAGGTCATTTCAGTGCACGCCTTCTTCACAGATCTATTTCTGGAAAAGATCAGAGGGAAAATGATCTCATTCACTAATTGGGAAGCCAACTGGGTATCCCCAGGGTTCGTTGGTACTTCTTTGTTGGGGGGGGGTCTCTGCACTCTCTGTGGCTGTTTCTCAGGCAGAGGCCACCACAGGACCCTCTGAGGAGATGACTACAGGCACACAGACATTTATTAGCATCCTTTGTGAACTGAGCACTCCACCAAGGCTGAACGAGCTTGGGAAGAGGTTGAACAACCAGTCTCAAGAAATCCACAGCCTAATAAAAAATATGAACCGAGAGGTCAGTGTGATCTGAAAGCAGAAACTTAGAGCTTTAACACTGAACAGATACTTAGAAATCTTCCAGTCCATGCATGCATTTTGTAGGAAACCCGTGAACCCTCTGCATGATGTGTAATTATGTATGTTTGAGTATTTTCCTGGAAAGAGGAAATTCAAGACACTCAAAAGGCTCTCAAAATGTCCCATGATCTGTAGAAACAAGAGAATTAGATGCCCAGGCTCATGAAGAAGCTCATTTCCCCCCTCTTATACCATTCAGAAACATCCAAAGCTAGGCTGCATACTGGGTGCTTATGATCTAGAGTCATATCCCCAATGCCAAACCCAAGGTCAAAAAACACCAAAGGATCCAAGACATCTCCTCAGCCCAGCATTCATCACAGAATATTCTTTCACAGATTTCATGCCAAAGCTTGGGGAACAGCTGTAAACATCCCATCTGGGAGAGTCCTAAAGTTCATCAACTTATTCAAGGCTGTAAGAAATCCTGCACTGAAGAATTCTATGTGATGGTATTGAAGTCCACTCTCTCCACACTTAAGGGACTACTGGATCCTTGTTTTCTAGAAATGTCTATTAACTTGCTATGAAACTAACCCATAACCTGAAATTCATTTATCATTCCCTTGATTAAAGAACATGAAAGAGTCCTTTGGAAATGTAAATAATTTACTAAGGAACAGTGCATTATCTGCCATTAACATTCCAGCAAAGTTATTTCTGGGTTTGACAGAGAGACCATGAAGGGGGTTTAGTTTACTAAAGAGGATTGGTTCAGAATAGCAGAACACTGCTAGACTATAAGGTCTTCAGAACCCCTTTATTGGGGAGATCTCTCTTGTCTACCCTAAGATAGCCAACACTATGATGGCTATCATCCCATTGTTTCTTTTAGAACATTTATCAAGATTTGATATAGTACTGTTTATTTGTTGACTTGTACTTTGTCTCCCTCCTCCTATACTTCCCTTAGAATATGAGATCCACAAAGGTAAGAGCCTTATATGTCCTATTCACTGTTACAGCCCCTATACCCACCAGAGGTTTGCAAAGAGTAAGTACTTCATGAATACATTTTATATACATTGTATGTATGTTACTGAATGGATAAAGAAGTTATGATTTACCCATCATTGTATCCCCAGTGCCTATCATTGGTGCTTGAAAAGATGTTTGTTGAATAGATGACTGTAGAAGGGTGATCTGCAATGCTTTTAATGCTCAAACCATGCTTGTGGGTATTGGGAGAAAATTGAGACTGCTTCCTCAATGAAATAATAGACTAGAATGTTTTTCAGATTGTACTAAGGCAGGAAAAGATCTTCAAATATTAGAAGGTAGGATTAGAATTTAAAGTGACCTTTAACAATGTAGAAAGGGGGAAGTCATTAAAAGCAGAAAGATATTTAAAATGGACAAAAATGGGCTCCAACTGGCAGAGACAAGTACTATAGGAAAATAGCTGTGGGCCCTAAGTCAGCGGCAAAGTACTACAACAAAATGTAATATGAGGCAGGCGTATGTTGAGAATTATGAAATGAAAGCCTAGAGAGTAATCCTTCTGCAAAACTTGGCATTGCTGAGGTTTTAATTAGAGTGGGAACTCAGATTTCATCCTCCTATTTTAAGATTCATTTAGAGAATCTGGAAAGAATCCAGCTAGGAGGAAAAAAAAAAAAAAGAAAGAAAGAAAAAATAAAAAAGAAAAAAAAGATTAACTGAAAGGAAAGTGGAGTTAAGATTTAGCTCCCCCAAAAGGTTAACAGTTAACTTATTTACCATTGCCAGGTCTAAGAAGTGTTATTATCACACAGAATATTCTTCCTCATCTCCGCTGAGGACTAAACAAGGGTAAATAGGCTAGTGCTATACTGAAAGTGTTTCCACTTAAATGCCAGGAAAAATTTCTTGATTGTAAGGGGGAAACATGCTGACCCAGGGCGCTGTGGGAAGCTGCCCTGGAGATCTTTAAATGTAGGATGACAACCATCTGCCTTGGAAGGCTTAGACAGAGACATTGGACTGGACCTAAGGACCTCTTGGATTTCCTTCCATCTTTGACTTTGTGTTCAGAATCACAGCCACTAAGCACCCCCATTCTACAGTAATCCTCCATTCTTGTCACAAGACAGACCACGCACTGTCAAAATCCAAATGGCTTCCCCCGGGAGGAGCTCGATTGTTCTCTTCTGAAAGGGAAGGAAACTGTTAGTGTTGCTTCAGCTGCTTCCCTTCTCCAGCCCCCACAGAGAGAGGCCAGTTCTTGTCCTGATGGGCCTCCCCAAATACTGGAATAGGCCTGCTCTCCATCTTGTGTGGGATTAGAAAATGTGGATCCAGTTGAAGACAGTTGATACCTCCAAGAATCAAAGAACATCAGAGCTGCAAGGCATTTTGGAGCTAATTAAGACTGACCTCCTTGCTGCTCAAGTGAGAAAACTGATATATTGAAAGAGTAAATGACTGCCTCCATGTCATATGCCAGTTCTTTCTGTAGGACTAAAATCCAGGTCATCTGGCTCCTTATTCTACACTGTCTCCTCACTACCTGTGTTTATACTTCAGTTGGAAAGAACATTTTTAACAGGTAGAATTTCTAAAAACATATCTTTGGTAGCTGAACTGTAGCTGAAAAAAATGAGCAAGGAAGAACAGAAATTCTACTAGTAGGTTATAGTTACCTGGCATCACTATTCAGCATGTGTGAACAGGAGTAGGTCACCTGGACTCTCTAGAAGATCAATTTCCATATATGTAAGTGAGGCATTTGGACTAGGAACATTTTAGGGCTTATTTCAACTGTAGCCTGTTTTGATTCTATAATTCTAAGTTTTAGTTAGAAAAATAGAAATGACTAAAAACTCAGTTGCTGGCCTAAAGGAATGAGTTTTTTGGGAGATCATTTGTGATGTAATTGGATGATCCTCAGTTCTTCTGAGACTCCAAAATGGCAATTTTATTTCTTCCTTTTTATTAAAAAAAAAAAAACAACTTAACATTCTTTTAATTTAGTTTTATTTTTTTAGTGTTCCAAGAAGATTCATTGTTTATGCACCACACCCAGTGCTCCATTGCAGTCCTTGCCCCCCTTAATACCCACCACCTGGATCACCCATCCTCCTACCCCCCTCACCTCCAAAACCCACAGTTTGTTTCTCAGAGTCCACAGTCTCTCATGGTTTGTCTCCCCTCTGATTTCCCCCAATTCACTTTTCCTTCCCTTCTCCTAATGTCCTCCATGATGTTGCTTATGCTCCACAAGTAAGTGAAACCATATGATAATTGACTTTCTCTGCTTGGCTTATTTCACTCATCATAATCTCCTCCAGTCCCATTCATGTCAATACAAAAGCTGAGTATTCATCCTTTCTGATGGCTGCATAATATTCCATTGTGAAAAAAAAAAAAACCCACCTTAAAATTTAAATACCTGGGTGAGAGAGAGCATGCTTTGGCTATCATGTGTACAAGGAAACTTCCAAACCTATTTCTTTGGGTTGCTGTCTCTCTGAGCTTTGGACCAGCACCAGTAATGATCCATGGGAATTATCTCCTGCTCCATTATGATTCAGTATGTCTAAAACCAAAGTCAATATCTTTGCCATTGACTAAAGTCAACCAAAGTCAAATCTTTCTATGGGCTTGTCCATGTCTGCACCATCATCCTCTTGCTTATCTAGACTCAAAATTTTACAATCACTTTTGTTTACTTGCTATTCCTTTCCCCCTTTACCCAGAGAGGCAATATATTGCATCAAGTATTATTTATCATAGCTCTCAGGGCTTCTGTAAAATTTCAGACACTCACAACTCTCCTGCCTCTAGATTTTTCCTACCCCTGATTTATCTTTTGAAGTGCTAGAGAAAAGGGGGCATACGACAGAAAAAGGCAGTTTCAAGAGTCAAGAGTGACAACTAGGAGTAGGAAATAGTAGGGAAGCAAACTGTGGAGTAAACTGGAGAAGGCTGGTACCCCAAATATTCAGAGCTATTGGGAAGTGCATGGACTTCCCATGGAATGTGGAAAACAGTCACAAGCCATTTTATGCAGATAGTGGATAAAGTATGACCCAAGAAGACCAGAAAACCTGGGGATATCTGATTTATACATATGCTATCTCATTTAATTCTTACAACAATTCTCTGAGATGAACATCATTATTATCCTCATCTTACAGTTGAAAACACGAAGGCTTAGAAAAGTCTATTAATATTTCTCAAGATAACCCAGTTATTAAGTGGCCAATTCAGGATTTAAACTCATGTATGCCTAAGTACCAAATCATTCTACTACAGTACTTTTCAATTAGAATAATAACTTCCTGACTAGAGAGAAAACAATGGGAGGAACTTAGTGCATCTTAGAGCATTTTCTACGAGGAACTTAGTGTGAAACAGTAGAAAATAAAGCCCGGTATATCTCTTAACCCATTAACTTGATATGGAATAGTGGGTAGTGCCAAAGCAGTATATATATTTATTTGCCCTTTCCCAGAGTGACTTTCCACAGTAGTTTGCTTGACCTGATAAACAGAGTGAAGTAGAAATGAATACTCTTTATATTCTAAAAAGCCCACTATCCCCTCCATCATTTTAGGCTCCTTTTTGAGCACTGCTGATTCTAATTATCATCTCTTGCAGTGCTGAGAAGTTTGTTTATTGCTTTTGTCTTGTTTGACACCATCCAACAAAGACAGAAAAGAAAGGACAACTAAGGATAAAGACATTCTCTTGAACAGCCATTCATTTGCTCTAACACATCTGGCTAATGGATAGGATGTGAAATTATTCAAGAAACATGGCCACCAGGAACTTTATTAATGTTTTTATACCAACTTGGTCTAAAGTCTGGAACACAGCATATCAGAATCTCATATGTGGGCAGAATTATAATAATAATAATAAATGTTGACTGAGCATCTGCTCTGTGCAAGGCACTGTGCTATGTACCACTAGTCATCTTACATCATCCTATAAGAACCTAAGTGGGAGGTATTATTCCTGTGTTTGATAGCATGGGAAAAGGTTCAGAGATCACACAGCTGATTAAGTGATGCTGCCAGAATTGGCATCTGGATCTGGCTGACATAAGATCAACCTTTGATTTTTGCAGGGCATAGGTGAGTACCTAACTGATATGACTTAAAGACTTCTGGGATGATCCTTCTGGCAGGGATTCCTTTTCATTGTCCAATATCTATTCTCTCTATTTCCATGATAATGAAAACACTCATTTTCATCTGACTATATTTCCCACCTATGTGCAACCATTTGCTCAAATTCTAGACAATGGAATATAAGTGAAAGTTTCACAAGACAGCTTCTGGGATCCTTCCTAAAAAGACAACCAGCATGTATCTTTTGCTTTTTTAAAAATCTTCCTACTGGCAGGAATGTTGTTCTAAGATGCTCCAGCAGCTATCTTGGGCCATGTAGATGAGGGCCACACTGTAGGCATGGTGAAACAGAAAATTAGAAGGAGCCAGGATACCTGAGCTGCTCTGGTCAGCTGATATTTTAGCATCTCTGAACTATGTATCTTGGGACTTGCATGTGTGAGAGAAATAAATTTCCATGTTGGTTAAGCCAATGTAATCCTGGAACTATTACTTACAGAATCTTAATGATAACCATTTCTTTAAGGAGCAAAGTTTATTGAAGGTCACTGGCTTATTATTGGTGCCTCAAATGGCCCTGTTATGGTTTTGTCCCATTGTATTAGGATATATTTATACAGAGCTTCTGGGAAGGAAGGTAACAGATCATTCAGAGCGCATGACTGGAGTAGGAAGAGGTATAAAATAAGCAAGCCTGAGGTTCCTATAATTCTGTGGCAGCACTTACTAGGTGCTAATGCAGGGGCTGGGGCGGTCAGGATAAAAGGCGCAGAACTGAGTTAGAGCCTCCCTTACTCTTGACATCATGGAAGAGGCCCAATTCATACTTTGTCTACTTAACAGTTTAGTTCAGGGACTGTTCTTTTCTAAGAAATTCACCCAGATCTGTGATTACACAGAGCAAAAGTTCATGTTACATCAGTTTGGGATTAATGGTGATGATGACACCTTTGTATCAGCAATACTAGGCTGAAACAGGAGAGTGAGGGTCAGATAAGAAATCATTCTCCCAATGCTGCCTCAACTTCACAGAGGAAGAGGGTAGCACCCTCCATGAGCAGTTGTTCATTGATTCGTTCACACAAAAATTCATTCAACAGACTATGGATTAAATATTAGGAGAATATTAAGGAAATTTAAATCTATGGTGACAAAATAATTTCTAATCTGGATAGTCTTCCTATAGAACTAAGATGGAATTCAATTTAGAAGCAAGTCACTTTAAAAAACAAACAAAAATTTTTGTTACCTGCGATTTAAGATGCACCATCCTAAGTGTGGTAGGGTATGTGAAAATCCTTGCTTTCAAGGAGCTTATGATCCATCAGAGGATGAGATAATCCATTAATAACCATAAGAAAAAGCAGAATAAATCTAAGTGTCTGGGCAGGTACAATAGAGGTTCAGAGAAAGAACGTTGCTGAATAACTGAGGTGTGACCGCTATTCATAGGAGATGACCATCTCATGGATTGGTATCACATCCCATTGCTGTGATTTTCTGCTTGTAGTCCAAGGTGGGCCAATAAAGTTGGCAGGTTTCAGCAGAGTTGTTCTATCAAGATGTTGAAGAACAGAGGGATTTTATGACTTTGAAGGTTTTTTGCAACCCTATAATTCTAGTCCTATCTCCATTTTTAAGAAAGATTTTATTTATTTGAGAGAGAGAGAGAGCACAAACAGAGGTGCAGAGAGGGAGAAGGAGAAACATACTTCTGATCAGAGAGCCTGACTTGGGGTTCAATCCCAGGACCCAGAGATCTTGACCTGAGACAAAGTCAGATGCTTAAATGAGCCATCCAGGCACCCCCCTATCTCCATTCTTGACAGAAACCTTTACTCTCTGGTATACGAAGGGTTTCTAAGTCCTCTCATATTTCTAAGTCTTGTCACTGTGGTAGAAATGAGGTACAAACACGGGTAGGCAGAGAGACCTCTGAGGGACTACACCTCATGGGTTCTCCTTTTCACCTCCGGTAGATGTAAGGTAGAGAGAGGGGAGAGGTAGAGAGAGAGCAAAAGGAAATGTTTAACCACATTAAATGAGAAGTCACAAAATGAAGATTTTAAAAGCATTTAGTAATGTGATAAGTTTTTCTGAACTGAGAAAATCCACCCAGAGTGTATCTGTTTTACAAGTGTGAATTTTCACATAGTAGATGCTCTAAAGAGGAAGCACTCTTCCAGGGCTTTTATATTATTTCCCTATCACTCTTTCCCTCACTGAATTTCATGCTTCTCTTGCCCAATTCACTCATTTACTGCTTAAAGCTAAAAATCTCTTTACTTTTACACAACTCTCATAGAAATTGCTCCATTACAGAGAAAAAGAGCAACACAAAGAGCTAAGTGAACTATTTTGGCTGTGATAGGAACTGTATTTGCCTTTTGGCATTGCTTTCTGACTTTCTTTGTGAAGTGTCTCTTGCTCTGATGGCCCCAGCAGCTTTCCGCATGAGCAGAAACACAGACACCAGGCAATGCTTCACTTGGAGACAAATGGACATCCAATAGCTCTAGGACTAAATTAGACCTGATGAAACACTGCTTTTCTTGATCTCTTTTCACCTCCCATTTGAAGGCTAGGGATTTTAACCATCTCATTTAGAGATATAATTTTTACTCTGTGTTGGTGAATACAGATAAAGGACACGTTGGCTCTTCTTTCAGATTTACTTGATGCACTTAAACAAGTTCTCTCCTATTCTTGATTTTATTTTCTCAAGTTCTACATGCTGTTTATTAGTATTCTATCCTACTATCTATACATCTAATTTTGATTCATTCTTTACATTCTAATAAGACTCCAATAACACCTTGGGTAGATTTTTAGAAAAGAAATCTTTGGTCATTTCCCCCAGATTCCTTTTAATTACAGGATTTGGGGTCTAGGGATATAGAATCACAGGGGTTTAGCCTTGAATGAAACTTCAGATGATCTTGTTATAGCAGATTAGTCTATGATAGTGTCAGAGAACAAAGAAAACAATTTTGGAAAACTAGAAAGTATACTTGTGAGAAAAATAAACAATGTCAAAATACACATTCTAATATCACATCAAGTGAGTCTGTTTCTACCTAATTTGATAAGATTTGATCAATGATTCCCCACATTAAATCTGGCTTGTCTATTCCCAGAACTCTTCCAGGTAAATCAGTTGGCTCCTAGATTGGGATTGAGTTCACTGATGAAGTCGTATCAAAACCTGTGACTTCCTTATAAATTCAATCAAGGACCAGAGGCCAATGCTCTCCCTTGTACAAGCACTTGGATATTTATCAAACAAGTAATTTGAGACTTACCCAGTGTTTCTTACCATTCCTTATTTTTTTTTGTTGTTTATACAGAGTAGGCAATAAATTTCCAGGAAGCTGGCACTTCTAGAAGCTTGTGATCAAGGTGCCAAGACATAGGCCCATGGACATTTTATGGTTTCCTTTACTTAACACCTCAGGAACTGTGAGCTTTCCCAGGACAAGAGACCCCCGTACAGAGACTATCCAAGTATGTGTAGAAAAACAGAGGGAAACAATGAGTCTGACTCCTGATAGAAGCAAACTAGTCACAAAATTTAAGCTGTCTCCTTTGTTTGTCTGGGATAAGAGGAAGAAAGAGCAAGAACCCAAACTGAACCTAATGTCGAGGTTTCCTTGCTGCAGGGCATCTAAACCAATGCTTATAACAGTGGGTATGCAACAATGCTTGCTACAGAGGGCAACCATAATAAGAGAGGGTAAGAAGAAGAAGATGAGAGATCGATTAGAAAAAATATTCCAACAGTTAGGAAGAAAAGAAAGCTTGGGGGAATGTACTGTATAGTTCCCCCTCAGACAAATGGAAGGCATAAAAGTCCCATTGTTTACCCTTAACCTTGGACCTTAGCAGCTTTCTGGCTAAACTCTAAGCACCCAAGGCAGGAAACCTGTCAGTTTGGTTCAGCTCTAAATCCCCAACACCTACTTCAGAGCCTGGAATGTAATAAATACTCAGTAAAAACTATGCATTCATGCATCACATTTCAGCACTCAGCTTTGCATATCTCAATTTGTGTAGTGTTGGCCTTGACAATTAGATAATTGTAGTCCATTCCACATGCTTGTCTGACATCCTTCCAAAAGCATCACACTGTGCTTACTTGTTGTTATTGACTCTGTGAACTTGGAGGTAACTCATGACAAACATTGAAAGAATACTTTTTAAAAAAGATAAGACATTCTTTTCCTATTGGGTAACTTTACCTATGGGAGAAAGAAATCTTCCAGGCCAGAAAAGAGCTGGGTGAAAGACGGAGAGATTGAGCTGGAATCTGTCTAAGCAACCTGGACCTCAGTTATATCTAAGCAGCAAAGCAATTTAAGGACATAGGCCATAAAAAGAAAACAGCACCTGCCTTGCTGAGCAGTCTAGTCTGGAAATTGCTGGGTTAGAAACACGTTGCACCCTGTGAAAACTTGTGACTTCAATGTGGAAAAAAGGGAGAGGTTTTAATTAAATTGGGTGTTTTTGAATCTCCCACAGGGGGTTGGGATTTGGGGATTGAGAAACTGAGAACTTCATTAGAATAAAGGGAGTCTTCTCAGAAATCCTGGAACCCCACAGTCCTTGGTGAGATACTTCATCTAGGTGTGGCCACGTTTTAGCCTGTAAAAGCACTGTTAGAGTTAGCATTCTTTTGCAGACAAGCAGGATAACCCTGGAATGGTGTTCTTGGTCTGTGGCCTGGGATTGGCCACACTGTGTTTTTCCAAATGGTTTTTGATAGGCTGTAGGATTTCAGGAGTGGGAGAGTTCCCTGTAGGGCTCAAAATTTCTTAGTCTTCTGTTGTTGTTTCTGTATTGAATTTGGAAAGATGATACAAATGAAGTATGGTAGGATTAGGGGACATTTCTCCAGGCTTCAACCAGTGAACTCTGATATTCAATTCAATTCAGCTGTGTTAATTGAGCACTTTCTACATGAAAGCACTATCCTAGGGTCTGAAAGTGTAAAAGAGGATATGAAGACAACTCTGGCCTATGGAAGTTTGTAAATGAGCACTTACTTAATTCTAATACCAGTTAAACTGGAAAAATTCCTGTAAATACAAATGAAGAGGAGCTTGGAGTAGGGAAAGATAAATTCTTACCAATGGAGTTGGAAGAGATCTCACTAAGGAATGAATATATGAGCTTGCCCTTAGAGATTACCCATAGCTAGGGAAGAGGGGATGGAAGAAAAAAAGCAAAGAATAAAGACATGTTATGGGTAGTATGCTGAAAGGTTACCAGGTGCAATGGGGTCAACTGCCTGAGTTAAAACCATGTTTTTTTTCCACTTAGAGTCTATGTGCCTTTATACACATTATATCCTTCTCTATACCTCAGTAGTCCCACTTTAAAGTGAAGATACTGATAGTATACACTTCACAGTTTTGTTGTGAGGATTTAAAGAACAAATACATATCAGTCCTTAGAATAGTATCAAGCATATAATAAATGCTTAGAAAGTGCTAGTTATTCCTCTTCTTCAGTACAAATATATCTCTAACCTATCTCTTTGGGCTTATTTTACACTATTCTCCACTAGCATACCGCCTTAACAACTGGATGGATGTCTTATGCACTGCAAAGGTGCCCTATACTTTGCTATTTGTGGCTTTTCCAATAAGTTGTTTTCTCTACCCAGAATTCCTCTACCAAAATCCTATCTATTCAAAACCTCTCTTAAACACCAGATGTAACTTCTAGACAAATGTGAGTATCCTTATTTCACTTCACAAGCATCATGGTAAATTTTTGGAAGCTTCCTTTCTGAAGCTTCCCATTAACCAAAGCTACTACTGACCTTCTGGAGTGATTCGTGAGGTCTGGGTAATATCAAGTTTTTCCATTCCTTTTCCCTAGGGGGAGTGAAGGACTGATTAATCTGTCTGCTATTTCCAGATTTCCCTGAAAGATGACAGCAACACAAAAGGAACAAGGTAAACCTGGTCTCTTTAATGTGCTAATGTTTTACCTAAACCAATCTGAAGGCCATTGCCACCTTTGTGATAAGACAGGACTCGGAGAGAACTCTTCATAAAGTTCCCAAGAACATTCTGGACCAGCATATTTTAGAATGAAGAAGGATCTCTTCTCCTCAATTTTTCACACAAAAAATGTTTCTTAGATTGAGTTAGAGGAATGATCCAAGGGGATGAGGATGGAATATTCCTCATCAAAAAGTCAGCAGGTTCAATGGCCAGCATTTGAGAGAGAGAGTTTGGCTGTAGAAGAGAATCCTAAATACTTAACTGGAAATCCAAGGCTGAGTGGAAAGAAGCCTTTCCTATTTTCTGCTTACCTATATCTGTCTGGGAACAAATGCATGATCTCAGTCTCATGTTTTCACATCCTACTCTGTCAGAGTCCACCATAATGCAGTGCTCAGTAGAGAAGTTCAGGACTAAACACGCAAGACCTGGAGCTTCATTTCCATTCAGCTCTCTCAAGCCTAGAGAATTTTGGCTGGGAGTGTGGGGGAAGGGAATGAGAAAAAGAGAGGACATGGCCCCAACCACCCACTGTGGCATTCCTGGGTTTTGATTAAAGAAGAAAATATTGGCTTTGACGTTCTTGATTTGCAAGATCCAAATGTATTTTGACTTTTCAGAAGAACCAAGGGCTCAGGTTTCATGGGAATGATCCTGCTCAGAACTTCTGACTCAAAACCTAAAGCTGTTCAGCTTCTCAGTAGTTGAATGCACAGCAAGTGCAGTTAGCAAAGTGACATTGCAATGGCTATGAGTTGCACAACAGCATGATGTCAGCCTTCTGATGAGCGCTGGACTGTTGAGCAATGCCACTTGGAAGAGAAAGGTCACACACAGAAACCTGTCCAACAGTTCTAAGAATTTTATATCTTTAAAAATATTCAATATGTTTCTTTATGTGTTGGGACCCAGGCTTTCCAAATCCCTGATTAGTGTTTTTTCCAGAAATCTCCCTTGAATCTTGGGTCAGGAAGTGAATTTCCAGTTGACAAGCTAAGTTCATTTTAAAATATCCTGCAGTGAAATCAGGATAGGGCATTTAAAGTGGAGGAAGAATTTCTCAGAAAGGTCCCTGCTCATTCCATCTGCCCTCTCCTCCCAATTATTCTCACCTACAGTCTCTTTTTTAATGCTGAGTCTTGGATAGCTGAGATCAAGAGTCTCCAAGAGACAAGGTAAGTTAGACTCAGGTAAGGTTTTCCACCGCCTCATCTGAACAGGCAGAAGATTCCATTGCATTCCATTGCATTCCATCCTGCCTGGTACAAAAGCACTCTGCTGCTCCATCTATTAACCCTTGTCCCAGGATGAACCTAGCCGACAGCTTGGATGGGAAGCTGCCACTTCTCTCTCTGGCCCTGAGAAGAGATGAGTCATGAACATGAGCAGAGGACAAGGAGTTGGCTAACCAGACCTAAAGAGTTGGGATCCCTCTGGATATTGCTCCCTGTTGAATGAAAGGAAAATAGCTGCGTATCTGACAAGTGCTCAGTAGCAACAGCCTATGGGATATGACCCTTCCTCTACTGATCTTTTACTTTGGTCCTTTAGTCATGATGCTAATATTTGTTTGCTAAGGACCTACAATTTGGTAAAGAATCTCCTTCATGAAAAGGCAAACTTTTGTAATAGTATCGATATGGTGACCATCTTGGGAGCCTCTGAAGATAGTTTTACCTCTTTTGAATTCCTAACACTGATATTCAGTTTATTCAGTTTTTCAACTTAAAAAGTGGTGTGTGCATGTGTGTGTGTGTGTGTGTGTGTGTGTGTGAGAGAGAGAGAGAGAGAGAGAGAGAGAGTTTCTGTGTGTCTCTGTGTGTGTATGTATGTGTATTCTAATCTAGAAGATAAGGAGAGATCCTAAGGAGGTGATGATGTATGAATAAATGTACTTCAGAGACTAAAAGTGGATTCTAAACACAAACGTCTTCATTTAGGGAAAATCAGAGAAAATACCCCAGGGAGGAAAAGTATCAAATCTAACAGTTAGCATGTAATAATATTTTGTCAGGAGTCTTTCCTTCATTTCAGTTCAACTACAGACTTTCAGCTAGAACTAATCTTCTAATCAAAAGGGAACAAATCTATTTATAATTGACATAAATGATAGTCCTATTTATAGTTCTCTTTGGTGTTCCATGTTTCTCTGTGGGAGATTTTCCCTGAAACAAAAGCCTACTTTTTGAAGCAACTGTGTTCCAGGGACAGCCTTGATCATTTCTGTTGCCCGAGAGATATATTTAATTAACCTCTGATCCCTACTCATGGGATGGAGGAATATGAGAAACACTGACCAGTAATACAGCTATTTTGCCTTTGTAATTCCAGCAAAAAAAGCATACAAGACCCAAAAAGGAATGGCTGTCCCAATCTCTAGAGAAAGGTGCCTGAATGTCAACTTAGCTAACCCAATTGCAACTTTAGAATGTACTCTAGCCTACCACTCCATCAATTCAAACACCACGTCATTCAAGTTATCTCTAGAACCTGTAGCTGGCCTTGATTCCCTAGAAACTCTGGGATGACTCCAGTGGTATTATTTTGCCTAATACTCACAAAACCCCCCTTTTGGAGGCAGAACAGGCTTAACAGTACCTTGTTTGCAAGAAAGAGAATTGCCTAAAGACACTCAGCTTATAACTACCAAAGCCAAGTCTCCTCGGGATGTTCAGGTCTCCTCACCTCATAATCATAGTCCCTTTTGATACCTGACATTGTCCCTTTGGTAAAAAAAAAAAAAAAAAAAAAAAAAAAAAAAAAAAAAAAAAAAAAAAAAAAAAAAAGAAAAAAAAATAATAAATAAACCAACAAACAAATAGATATTTTTCAGATATACCCAGATATGCATGATTAGATTTCTGTTTAATTTGGAAAACTATGTGTTTTGGAGAATTCTTGTGCTGAAAGAAAAGGAGTCAATGATGCCCATGTTCTCTATGTCAGATTATGTCTAGACAGAGAAACACAGAGAATCAGGTGGAAGGGGAACCTCATGACTCCAGATAGGATTTGGATACATAATTGAACTTGAATTGGAAAGAAGCCTGGCAACTTCACAAAGGGAGGGATTTTTTAATGTACTTCCCAT
Organism: Spilogale gracilis; assembly: GCA_004023965.1. Taxonomy (NCBI): domain Eukaryota; kingdom Metazoa; phylum Chordata; class Mammalia; order Carnivora; family Mephitidae; genus Spilogale; species Spilogale gracilis. Next base: position 115,353 of record PITA01001146.1, read on the forward strand.
CAACTCAAAGTCAAAGCAGCTTATTCACCCAGTATTTCTTGCCTCTCTCAAGCAACAGAGCACATCCATACTGCTACCTAGTTAAGGACCCAGGCAGACAGAAGGTATATGAAGGTAACAAATCTCACCTTCCTTTTAAACATCAATGGAAAACCTCACAAGGCTTTACATATGGAGAGAAGAATGCAAATTTTCAATATTCATTTGGAAATGTAGTAAACATGTTTGACATCTGCCATGTCCAGGAGGAAAAGGAAAAAGAATGCCATTTTTATATTTTATTGTTTCTCTTAATACTGTCAGTTTACCTTGATGATAAATTTTACACATGGGTAAAGTTTGCATTCTTAACCAGACTGAAGTAACTTAAGGCAGGTTTTTGTGTTATATCTGGAGAACATGGTGTGTGCTTATTGATATATTAGTTGTCCCCATTTGCAGTCTTGTTTTAACTTTTTCTTGATTTCTAGCACTATCCTGGGTACATATAAGTCCATAAAACTTTGCTTAATTGAATTATATTTTAGAAGAGTGACTTTCTGCCTTTAAGCTCATATTTTATAACTGGTTATTCTGATCAAAATTTGTTAAGTTGGATCCATTTCTGGAGCCTCTAAGTTCTGACTCTATAACCTTGCAACTTGTTGATGGGCTCTTCCTTCTGCCAGGGCAAACAGGAATAAGAGTGCCTTTCTGGGTATTCAGTAACTCTGGAAATGGATATCTTTGAATGCAGTGTGCAAAGTTCTTTCTCTTTCATTTTTTCAAGGGTATTTGTGCTCTACCTGGCACTGGCTCAACTTACTGTTTTAGCCCTCCACACCCCCGCCCTGAATAGACTGATTCCTGTAATTCTAACAAAGTTAAGCACACTGAAGGGTTTGCTGATGCTTCTTGTGAGACATGCAATAGGGATTTAATCAGAAGATCACAGCCAGCTTCCAACAAAAAGGATCGTGTTCTGTTTACCTAAATTCCCTCAGTAGTTTCCTTTAGATACAGCATTTCTCACTCCCTACTTGAAAATGCTTCAAAGTCTATGGGGACCTTGCAACTCACCCATGTCTGCATTTCAAATGAGTTACTACCTTCTTATGGGCACACACTACCAATCTATGCCTGGGAGGCCAAAGAAAAATGGACAGCTTAATTAATTCCATGCAGACATTGACTATGTTGTGTACAAGGGAGTATGTGGGACTTTAAAGAAGATTAATAAAACAGTCATCACCTTTGAGGAGTTTATAGCCAACCAGATGGTATGAAGCATGAACACTCACCCAAAACACAATATAGAAGAGATTATAAGTGTTGTAAGGGTAATAGTATTACTATTCAGAAGAAAGAGAGCTGACATCTGGTAGAAGGTCTTTCAGAGGAGGTGACATTTGAAAGAAGAACAGGAGGGATGCCCAGGAAAATAATATATATGGTAGGCAATCATCTAGGTTAGATGTTGGAATATGTAGGGAGCATTTGTAAACTCAAATGCTTATAAGAGCCAAGCAAATCATGTAAAGGAGTGAGTGGGCCATGGTGATACAATAGAGAGTGGTGAAGATTTTGGTGCTAATGTAGAAGTAAGAGTCATTTGTATTGACAGATAATTCAAAATTTTGTAAAAACACTGCATTTGCCAAACTAAATATTTCTAAAGATTGGATGCAATTTATAGACTGCCAGTTTGTGAGCTTTGCTGTAGGGAAATGTTGGAAAATACAGTTGAAAATTTAGACAGAGGTCTTACATAAAATGCCTTACTGTCAAATTGTGGAGTTTAGATTCAATTTACTTAGCTACGGATGGTCACTGAAGTTGTTTAGAAAAGGAATAAAGTGATTAGAACTGTGCTTTAGAAAGATTAATTTCATGGGTGGGATGGCTGGTGTCAAGCAATATTGGACACAGAGTGATCATTGAGGAGGTTGTTGCAATAGTTTTGGTGAGCGATGAGGAGGACCTAAATAGTGATGGGAATGGAAGGAAGAACACATGTGTAATCGTCCAGTGAATTGGTAACAGCTGTTCTGGATCTTGGTACAGAATAAACTACAATGCTACAACTCACTTTGTCGGAGGAGTTGAGTTTGATGGTCTGCATTGTCCTAAACACTTGGAGTGATTGCATAACTTGTCCATTGCATTGGCTGGGAACTTGGTCTTTCCTGCTTTACAAAGTCACTGTCCAAAAGCTCACTTACTCTTGAAGAAACATCCCTCTGATGATCTCTAAATTGTTGAATGTTCAGTTTTTCAGATTTTGGCTCTTCCTTTATCAGGAAGACTTGATTGTCTTTTAAATTTTATTGGAGCTATACCCTTGCTATGTTTGAGGAGAACGATGAAACACCTTAAAGAAAAGTTTTGTGGAATCAGCAGTGGCTTGTCTGATGTGTGGGTGATAGTGCAAAGGCAATCAATGAGTGTTGTGTTGAATAAAGAAAAAAGATGTATGGTTAATATCCAAAGAGATCTTGCATATTTGGGGAAAGGGTGACATGAGTCAATGTATGCTGAAGCCCGATGGGTATAGAGATGAATAAAGCAAGACTGTAAGGCACTGTAGTGGGTTAAAGGGGCATATATCCCACCTAAACACCTCTAGCTAATAGCTGGTGCTCAGGAATGCTGGTCAGTACTGTTAGATCACCTAACTTTTCAAGAGAAGCTATTAATCTTTTTTTTTAATTTATTTAAAATCTTTTGGTTTTTATAATTCTACAACTTAAAAAGTATATTTTCTGGTGCAAACAAAACATGTTTGCTGGTTAGATTCAGGTAGGGTGGGAATAGGGCACCATTTTGTGACATCTGCTTTAAAGTAAGTCTGTGAGGGTAGTTAGTATCTTTACTCATTCCTTTCATCATTAGTGTTTTGCTAACCAGAGGGAACTCAGTGAATGATGTAGGTTGGAATAATATAGGGGAGGAACATTTCTATCTGATCCAAGCTTGGGTTTCATGATTGATATTTAATAGGTTCTCACATATGAGAGAGAAATCTCTTTAAAGGCATGGCTTTATCCTCTCTTGGGTAGCACTTAGCACAGAACAGGTGCTCGGTCAGTGCTATAATGAAAGAGGTTGGTGCTATAATTTTACTTCCATACAATTTAATAATATCTGAACAAAAGTAATGAAAGAAGAATTCTAATAAAGAAACAATAGCTCTATATGCAGTTGGATTTCTTAAAGGATTTTAGAGATTTCCGTGAAACAACAGTAAATGTTAGTTTTGGAAAAGGTTTTAGAGAGTATCTTGTCAACATTCTTTCAGTGGGTAGAGTGTCAAGGAGTAAGGAATGTTGCATTAAAATGCTGTGGGTTAAGTCTAAATAAATTAAATATATAATTGTTAGCTAAGCCCAATACCACCAATTGAATTAAATACAATCAAGAGGTGACAAATACTTGAAGTTTAAGGAAAATGTATATGAAAAAAGTCTTGAAAACTGTATCTATGACTTACTTTTTTCACTTTGGAGAACTGTGAAAAGAGATCATAGTGACCCCATATCAGAAGTGGAATGTTATGGTTCAACTTAATATTATTGTTCCAATGGAAACAGGTTTTGAGACTCATGGGACTAGTCACTAAATTTACCAAGTTATTTAGTAGCAAACATCTGAGTAAATCCAAGATACCCAAAGTCTCTCATTCAAAGCCCTCCCTCTTTTTTCTAATGTCATTCAAGAAAAATAAGTTATAAACTGGACCTCTCTCACTTTTACCTGCCTTGCTGTGGGATGAGGTCTTTCTGAACAAGCATGTCCTTTAGATGTCTTAACTTTCATTAATGGGTTCAGGCTGGGGAACTTGCCGAGTTCCAGAAAGTGTCTAGTGAAGGCTTTTAACTAGGAATCCAGCTGCCTCTTTGAAAAGCAGTTTTAAAGTTCACCCTTCATCTTCCAATAGGAGACAGAAACCCACTTTTCTTAGCTTAAAACTTTCTTTTAAAGTCCAATAGCAAACCTAATGGAACTAATCAACTCAGAATCATAAGAAATAATATTAGAACCTGGCTAAGCATGACAAAGGAAGCAATTTGATATGAGTAAAACACACACTCAATGCAATTAGAAATATTTTTTTTTAAGGATTCTTGCTTGGCTGTTCTTATAAAATGTAACTATTGAAAAAGAAGCTGGCAAGATCTTAAGGACTGGATCTCAGTTCCTGGCCCCAGTGATGGGTTTGAAAATTGCAGCCACAGCAATTAGGAGTTCCAATTTCCAGTTCACAGAAGGTCAGGCCTTGGGGTTATCCTTGGAGCAGTTCTATACTTCTTCCAAGGAAAGGCTCTACCAACATGAAGGAATTGGGGACTTGATATGGTTGAATCAGCATATATATTGTTAATAATCACAAGCATGTTTGGCCCCAACAACACTTTTCAAATCTTTAGTGGAAGTTCAGCCCTGACTAGCTTGTATTCTCTTTCTTTCTTTTTTCTTTCTTTTTTTTTTTTTTTAAGATGTTATTTATTTATTTGTCAGGGAAAGATCACAAGTAGGCAGAGAGGCAGGCAGAGAGAGAGGAGGAAGCAGTCTCCCTGCCGAGCAGAGAGCCCGGACATGGGCCTAGATCTCAGGACCCTGAGATCATGACCTGCTGAAGGCAGAGGTTTTAACCCACTGAGTCTCCCAGGCGCCCTTGTGTTCTCTTTCTTAACAGATGATTCACGAACCAATAAGTACCTGTTATTCTCTGTGATTCCCCAAACCAGGGCTCCTCAAATCCTGATGTGCATATGAATCCTCTGGGTATCTGGTTTAAAATGCAGATTTTGCCTTAATTAATCTGGAGTAGAGCCCTCGATTTTGCATTTCCAACAAACTATTAGGTTGCTTTGAGTAGCAAGGCTCTAATCTTCATACACTAAACTGTATTTTTACCATGTGACATGTATGACCCTTAGAACATTTGTTAATGAAACCAAATTTTCCTATCATAAACAAGAGACTACTTCTTGCCACTTTCCATGGTCTTCAATAACATCTGGTTTCTTCTATGAGATTTCTCTGTTCTTTATTGTTGCCATTTTGTTGTTGTTGTTGGGAGAGGATATTGAAATCATTTATATTGACTGAAATCAATTACTTGATGGATGATTTTCAGACAGTAACTGATCAGTGTCTACTTCAGAACCAGCCAGAAGTAAGTACATCTATGTCTTTAGCTTGCATAACATAGTGTTTTCATGCAACGTTATTGAACCCCTGTCTAGCTTCTCTGGTAAGGGAGATCTCCATAATTGCATGCAAAGCACTAGTAATCTACAGAAATGCCAGCCAGATTTGTGGCACTGATACCTTTCACAAGTCTTATGATTCACATGACTCAGGGCTCACAGACTGTCTATCTTAAGGTAAACCTGAAACGATTCTTATTGTATGAGCATGTCATTGATCTTCTCAGAATCTATCCCCAAATATCTGTTCCATAGTGGGAGGCAAGAATCAGCAGAAAAGAAGGAATCTTTGGAAAGCCAAAAACATCTCTACACCAAATTGAGAGAGTGGAATTATAAGGTGAATGCAATTAACTGGCAGTCATATCTATGCCGAAGACATAATCATTCCTTTAATAAGGAACATTTGCCGTGCTTGACAAACTCAGAGTGAAATGGCTGATTCCATAGGAAGGAACATGCTGAAAATGGTTTCAATATGATCCTGTTTTTTCACTCAATAACCATTGATTGAGGGTGTCCAGCCAAAAACAATGAGAAAATGAGCCAACAATAGTCTTACCCTTTGACCATATTAGATATAGTTGCAGCTGAAATTTGTTATATGTTTCAGTAATAACAAAGCATCCATATGGAACAAATAATTTGGCAGTATGGCAGCTGATGAAACCAGGAAAAATTAGACAAATTATCAATCGCTCACTCCCAAATTACCCCAAAGAAATTAGATCGATTTTCAGTAGCTTTTCTTTCAAATTTCTTCATTCCATGAGTCACCACTACCTTCTGCCAAACTAAATATGCCTATGAACAGCTGGAAACTTTAATGGAAAGAAACATAAAACTCAAAATGCGTAGGAAAATTTAAGCTTCTTCATGGAAGACCTTCATGGAAGACTAGCAAGTCAGGAATGTGTGGAGACAGAAATAATGCATCGACAATACCTTTTGCTTTGGGTGGCTTCTGTTAACAAGCAATAGAAAATGCATAAACTAGGCAACCAACTGACATGACTTGAAATTAAAGGCATCTCTAAAAAGAAATTAACTCATTACTATTTTCTTTTAAACCTCTAGTCTATCAAACTCCTAGAATCTATGAAGATCTGTAGTTCTACAGTAAGGTTGACCAGATTTGGAATAAAGAGATTTGATGATGTTGTCCAATGGATGATAGAAGCTGGAGAAAAAAGTTTTCTGATTGCTTAAGGGCTCAAATTTTCAAACACTATTCTAATGCACCACACCAGAAGTGACTGACATAGCAGTTCTGAGTTGCTCGTGTTACCTTTACGTGATTTTATCAAGGTTAAGTTGACAGTGTCCTCCTGTGCAAAAGCTCTAGACTAAGGTGGCTGAATTGCAGTTCTGGCTTTCCCACCCATGTGCTTTCTGACCTCATGCCTATTATTTTATTTTCTGGATCTCGCTTCCTTCATTCGGGAAGTGAGAGCACTGAACCACATTGCTCTATATGGTTCTTTCTAGATATCTAATTCTTCAATTATGCTGTGACAAATAAAAATTACTTATTCTCTAAGGGCTTGTGCTCTGGCTGCTATAACTACCTTGGGGGCTTATTTTCAAGGGATGTACCTTTGTTATGTGCCTTTGTTGAAATACTATCACTACTTTTAGTATGAATATTTCAGATGAAACAGAGGAACTGGGTGGAGGTTCTGTTTTCAAAGCCACTTCCACAGATGGAACCTCTTTGTGAGGCTCTTTTGGTAGACCTCGAAAATTCTCTGTTGACTAGGATTAACTTACTACTGAGCTAGGAGAAATTTTTACTGGGGAAATAGTGAAGGGGTCCCAAGAAATGATATCTCAAATAGGTTTTTTATTCTATACCTTAAATCTCAGAACCTTGATGGTGTAGCAAGTAGAAAGTCATGGGGATATATTCTGGGGACTAGGAGAAGGAAATAGCTATTGGAATGGCTTTGTCAACTTCAGGTCAACAGTTTTACCAAGTGCCCAACACCAGATGCTGTGGAGGAAAGGAAAAGAAAAAACTTAAAACTTTATTTTTCTGAAAGAGTTCAAAATAGAATGAAAATTCACGGCAGCAGTGACCAGTATGTGATTGTGAGGTTCAAAACTGTCTTTACTAAGTCAAATATCCTATGTCTGAGAGCTGTTGGATGTGAAGACTCTGGGATAGAAGAACCACATGCCACATGATAAATTGTGATAAAACTCACAATTTTGATTTCATCAAAGCCATGCCCAAATAAAAAAATTCAATTGCCCTAAGTCAGGCTGAGATAAGGAAGCAGTTATGCTTGGCAAGCTGAGAGCGCAGAGATACTTTTCTGATTAATGAGTGCATTCCCTCTGCTGAACACTGCATTTGAGGCTGAGCAGAAATCACCAACAGCTGACTTGGGAGAATGGAAATCTTTTGCCTACATGTGAAACCTCAGTGACTACCTAACCACCTTGAGGAGAAAGAAATTTTAAGCAAGCTTAGTGTGGTGAAGTGATAGGCTCTGCCTTTTTTTCTTCATCCTGCTATGAGGACATGAACAGTAGTAATACTGGGTAGGAATTCTGAAAATCCATTAGTTAACTCTTGGGCCATCTAAATGCAAAGCGGTATCTTAATAGACGATACCAATATAGTTTTCTTTCTGGTTAAAAGGTTGAGATGGTACACTGCCAAATTAATTTTTCTAAATTATAGTTATTGCAGAACAATTGAACTAATGGGTCAATACCATTAATAACTAAAGTCAAACCACTGAAATAATTTGTGGTGATGATTAGAGGGGACAAAGCAAAGCACTCAACTCAATCAATTAACAGTAACTTATTTGGATAGCCCCTCAGGTTTCAAAGTCCTTCTAGAATTGAGCCTCAAGACAAGGTGTAATATTTTAATTCATACTTTACTAAGGAGAAAAATGTAAGACCCAAGGATATTAAGTAACTGTACCAGGGGGAAGAAGCACTATTAAGTAGGGGAACTGGGTGAGGCTTAAATGTGGAACTTCAGTTTCCAAAGCAATACTTCATTGATCTTTCTGTTTTTTTGCTGGGGCTGTTTCTGGGCAATAAAATGCTTCTAATGATATTTAGACACAGAAGGCAAGAGAAAATTTGTGGCCACCATATCCTAACCAGGCCTTTTCACTTATGGGACATTGACAGCTCTTTATTATATGACTAAGAAAGAAAAAGCCATAAATATTGAGGTCATAGATAATGGGCTTCTTTTTCATTTGCTCCAAGTGGTCATTACCATATTTCTTTTTTTTCATTGTCATATTTCTAAGCACAAAGTTTTGCTTTACACCATTTCTACCTTCTTTTACTGTTCTTACTAAAATAAATGAGTTCCATAGCTATAACACAAAGTGCCTACAAATACCTTCTAGATAGCCTATAGAAAGAACTTTTTATTTCTATTTTATTTTTATTTTTGTTTTTGTTTTTATTATTTAAAACCACAGCGAATGTTCTCATTGTTTACTTGGGCAGTGGAACAAGGACTCCTGATTAACCGGTGGCTGGTAATTAGTTTCTCTGTTTCTTTCACTATGGCTTTCCCATCCCTCTAGTTACTTCTCTTCTGGAGACCTCTAGTCCAGTAGTTCTCAACTAGTGGTAATTCTATACCCCCACCCTGGGGGCATTGGGCAATGTTGAGATGCTTTTGATTGTCATGACTCAGAGGAGGGATACTGGCATCCACTGGGTAGTAGCCAAGTCCGGTGCTAAATATTCACAATGCACAGAAGAACTCCCCTCCCCCAATACAAAATTATTCAGGCCAAAATGTCAATAGTGTTGAGGTTGAGAAACTATTGCCAATGACACTGTGGGGGAGGTAAGTGGGGAGTATAAGAATGAAGTAGGATTTAAAACATGCCCGTGTGTCTCACAAAGGGGCTGGGGCTGGGGGCAATGAAGAAGGAAAAGTGAGGAGGCCAAAATCTATAGTGTTCTCAAATCAGTTTAATCCAGAATTCTAATTCTTGGTGCTCCTTTCCCCAGTTTCACAGATAATCAGGAGTTGTTGGCTGCATGTGGGTTGGCACAATCCATACTTTCTTAATCACTTGCCTCTGATGAAAGAGCCATTTCACCAGGGTAAATGGCACAGAGGTGGTACCATCTTCCCAGCAATATTCACAGAATTGACTCTATTACTAACCCAATTTCAAAGTTTAAAAAGACCCCTTCAATAGCCCTTTAAACCCTCATAAAGACCACAGATGAAAGAAGAAAGTCTGAAGAGATTCATAGAGTATTTGCTTGGAAATCTGCAAAAAAATCAGGTGTAAATTTCTTTTGGCCTGCGGCCGTCAGAGAAATCTCCAGAAAAAAAGCTGATCCAACAACTCGTCAGACTGTTTCAGATTTTCCAGGAGCACAGCTTTGCTAAGTCATTCCAAAGCAGTTCTACCCAAGTTGATATTGGAGAGAGTGACCAAAGAGTCAGAAAAATATAATATACAATAATAGTCTAAATTATGACTTTAAATGGACTTGGAATGCCTAAAGCACATTTGAAGATTTTGTGTAATGTATAAGAAACAGGCAAGGAATTACTTTAGTTTGTGCACATTTCTACAACAAGGGAAAGTGTTAAACTTAAGTTTCAGGTGAGTTTATTGAAATGAGAGAGCCACCAAGATCTATATTCATATGGATGAGCTTGATTGGAGGCCTCTCCCAGGCCATTTTAATTCACCAGGTAACTTTGACATAGGTACAGTTCATTGCCACCAAAGGACAAACACGACCTCGGAATCAGGAAAGAGAATCAACAGTATCTTTTCCCATTTCTGCCACTAAGTGACTGTGTGACCTTGGACATGCCATCTCTCTGTGAGTTTCATTCTTGATGTTTGACTATTTTTCAAAGGTTTCCAAGCTTGTAGCAGTCTTTAATTTTATTTCCTTTGAATAATCAGGTACTTTTAAGATAGAGATATTAGAGACATGTATAATTAATTAATAATCAGGTCCTTGGGTGTCTTTCCAGAGGTTTCAGCATGACTTTTTTTTTTTTCTTTTTTGCAATGGAAACCCTATCCTGTACTATGCCTGAGCACTAAATGCAAAAGGTTTTAATTTAAAAGACTGTGTGGTCTCTTTGGGTTGCACAATTTCTCTTTGTGTCCATGCTGCTGTTGATCAAATATTGCAAAGCCATTAATTACCTTAGGACAGACGCAGAGACCCACATGCAAAAGTTCTGGCCAATTGAATAAAGCAATATGCCAGATATAAAGTAAGTGAAGGGTTTTTCTTGGTATTTAAGGTTCAGTGAAAAAGTAAGAGGGGCAGCTATGCCAAGAATGAAAAGCCAGAGCTTGCCAAGTGCTTCTTTAAGTGGCTTTAGCCAATGTGAGACTAAACAATGCATTAAATAGGCATACAACTTACTGCGGTTAAGGAATTGCTTGTCAAATAACAGCTCTTTGCTGTTTTAAACATGATATCACATATAGATAAAGACAAACAAAATGCTGTGTTGTCATCTTCTTAGTCTAACAGCTAATAAGGCCTGAGGATTTGAACTTTCCAGACAACCAAAAGTAATGATTTGTGATGTAAGAGCTTGCTGATGTTTCAGAGAGAGGTGCAGGATGGAACTCTGCCAGGGCAGCAGCTCAGTGCAAAAACAATTTTTTGCCACCATGGTTGTCAAAGACATCTGGCTGCATAAAAGAGCCAAGGGTTTGTAGCTCATTATTGAGAACAATGAGAAATTGACTTGAGAGAGATCTTGTATCTGTTTTCAGTGTCTGATTGTTTGTTATAGGCTGTGAAATGGGAAGGAAGACTGCTAAGGGGGATGACGTCATCTCTTAACAGAGGCCCTGAGGAAGGCTGGAACAGAATATGATGTCTGGAAAAGGTATATGGTGGCCCAGGGAATTTGAAAAATACCAAAACTCTCTTCTGGATCCAAAATGCCTAACTTACTAGCCACTTAAGAGACAAGACATCCAAAAGCAACACTGTCAAACAACTGGTTGGATGATACCTGCACAGGTGGAAGCCTGACATCCAAACCCCTGGCTGTCTCGTACTCATTCCATAGTCAAGCTGGAGAAGTCTCTTTCTGCCTGGCACACTATCTGGGTTATGGCACCTTGTGATCATCTCTCCTTTACCGGTAGTCTCTCTCCCATAACACCCAGAGAAAAATTCGCAGTCCAAATAATCAGCCCTTCTTCAGTTGGTCTTTGAGAAAAAAACAACAGAACTAATAGCTGAAAGAAATGAGGCACTTGAAGTTTGTGGGAAGAGAAGGAAGAAAACTTGAAGTTGTCCAGAGAGGAAATCCCCCAGATCATACTGCGTATCCTGGTGCTCACAGGTAGGCTGCAGTGTTTATCCTGAGGGGGTCCTGTCTCTTCAACAGCAACAGCCCCTAATCAAAGACTTTTCTTGTGTAACCCTGAAGTTATTCAATCAGTATTTCCTAATTTTTTCTGGAACATAAAATGTAGGGTCATCACATGAATATCTCCCTCATGCCTCCTTTCAAAGAACGGTTCAGAATCAACTGGGTTACTCTCTCTTAGAAGGGGACAGGATGTTTGGAAGCATCTCTCTATGCCATAACATTTTGGGCTCCTAAACAAGGTAAATGGCCAAATGAACATGTTTGAAGACAAGAGACCTTAATTTCTGTTCTAGATCCATCCAGTGAGGTAAGTCAAAAAAACCTCAGTGTCTCATATTTCTAATTTGTCCAGTGAAACAATAATTCTTGCCTACCAGGGGATAAAACCAAAGAGAGAGAAGTGATACAAGTGGATTTTGAAAAAGCAAATATACTAGTCAAACACAAGACATTCTTCTTTCTAGTGGTATTGCTATATACCTATTACTCCTAATAATAGGTTTTATCAGCTACCCCTAAGGAGAAAAAATGAGTGTATAACTAATTGGGCTGTTCAGATACCTCAACCTTTATAATAGACTCTGCAATGGACCCCACAAGAAAGTAAATAAGTATTGCTAACATGTGTATTGTGCTTACTATGTGCCAGGCAATATTCTAAGTTAATATGTTCTAATATACTGACTCCTTTAATATGAACACTGGTTCTCTGGGGTAGGCCCCATTTTACAGATGAGGAAATTGAGGAACAAAGAGGTTAAGTAATTTTTTTAAGGCCACCCACCAAGTACACTAGAATTCAAACTCTGAATTCTTGGCAAGAGTGACCATGCTCTTTGTCTTGAACCCTTCAGTCTTCTGCTTCTTATAATTCTCCATTAAGGAGATGGTCTTAAAGAATATTAAAATTTCAGGGCGCCTGGGTGACTCAGTGGGTTAAAGCCTCTGCCTTCGGCTCAGGTCAAGATCTCAGGGTCCTGGGATCGAGGCCTGCATCGGGCTCTCTGCTCAGCAGGGGAGCCTGCTTCCTCTCTCTGCCTGCCTCTCTGCCTACTTGTGATCTCTCTCTCTGTCAAATAAATAAATAAAATCTTTTTAAAAAAAGAATATTAAAATGTCAGAAAAATGTAAATTATTTTCTAATTTCTCACAGAAATTATCACTTTTTAAGTGGTCCTTTGGTTGCATAGACTGGTCCTCTTGGGCATATTTAAAGAGTAGTAGCAAGCATTTAGTGTCAATACAAAAACACATTACTTTTCTTTAAGAATATCTGTGGCCTATTAACTTAGTGGTGTTAATGAGGCCAGAGCCATAAGGTCAAACTCCACATGCACCAGTTAATTTCAAAGAGAAAAGCTTTTCCACAGCCAGAGACTGTACCCTTAATTTTGACCAGCTGTCATACAAATGCATGACTGGTGGTCTAAGGAGTACCAAGCCATGGAATACAAATGGCATAGCTCAAACCCAGCCCCACTCAAAGCAATGCTAATGGCATATATCTTTGAATGCCCTGAACTATATACTCCCTTCTTTAATCAGAAAAGCAGTATCAATGGGCTGGCAAAAGGAGATTGGTCAAGGTTTAGAAGCCTATAGATTCTTATTTGTCCCTTCTGATTTAATAAAGGACAACTAAAAACTGACCTACTCCCTTGCTCTCACATCCAGGGGAGTGAGAAAATGTAAAGAAGAGAACTGTCAGCTGGTCATTCCTCGCAAAGAAACATGGCAATCTGCTTACATGAAGCATGTGCTCTTTCGGTCAGATGACCTTCATGTATTTGGTTATGTCTGAGTTTCTATTCCATTCCTTAGGGGTTGAAACCCAGCTTAAAAGAAAATAAAAACAAAGAAGCTGGCTACCCTTTCTTTAGGAAGGTGGAATCTTCTATCTTTGGGGCAAACAGAAACTCTTTAGGGAAGATAAAGGACACTAAATGTTCTTTGGTCACTGCTTAAATCTAAGGTTCGACTTTCTTGAATAGCACCAAATCCTTGTTCATTATACCTGGATTGTGAGTCTGTTAAAGTTAGAAGAAGTCATTTGCTTTAACAAAATCCCTTTGTTTTATGGACAAGGACATTTTGACCCAGGAAGTTTAAATGCCTGCCAAAGTCATACAGCTAATGAGTGATGGGTGTGGGAGCAGTTTTCTGAGCACTGTGTTTCAAATGAAAGAAACCTGAGTTAATAAAAATACTTAGGTCTAGAAAGGTTATTGCAATCAATAGCAGTGAATTTCATTGCAAAGTTTCACTTAAACTCTATAAAGCAGTATGTTTTCACACATGAAGAATGCCCTTAGTTTATTCAGAGCTGTTCTTAATAACTATGCATTGGAAGTATGTTTTACAAAAGCTATAAATCTGGAAAAGCTGAAAGGATATCCAACTTTCTTTTCTAATTGATTTACTTCTCCTTTTTCCCAGACCACTGAGGTAAAGCATACACAGTTTATTTAAGGGACTGTTTATAGACTCTTAAAACTAAAAAGGACCCCAGAAACTTCCTTTCTTTTGGTTGCTCCAAGATGGTTGGTTGTCTGTCAAATTTTTAAGTATCTCCAAAGAGAGAAATTCCACAAGCCCCTAAAGTACATGTTAAAATGTTTAATCACCATGACTGTCAAAAAATTATATCTGTGGCAAGCTTAACTTCTTCTTTTTCACTGGAAGCTCTTTTCCTCTTGCTATGTTTCATGCAAAATGAGGTTATAACAAGTCCTCCTCTATGAGGCTCCATCAATCTGGCGAGATAATAGCTAACTCTTTCCCACTGTGCCATTTCATTTCGCCACCACTTCTCTCACAGGACTGTAAGAGCACAAGACTGGCTGATACCTTCTCTTACTATCATGCACAGGGAAGAATTAGTAATTAGCTCTTCATCGGAACTTTCATTTCATAAAATGTCTGGGGAAGCTGCATTAATTATAAAGAAACTGTTCCACTTATACAGATAATCTAGAAGGTTGCTTCCACTGTGTTGTAGTGGAACTTGTGCTTATAGAGAAATATGAGATCATTCACACACTGGGTCAGTCTATACAAATTGAACATTAAAAATTTTGTTTTTATTCAGAACTGTTCTGTTTCTAATAGGTTAAAAAACTTCCCTTGTTAAACATTCTGACCTGACAAAAAAGATAAATGTTGAGGCAGTTTTCTTTTAGATGTTTGGATTTCAAAAAAAAGATCAGAAACTGCTTTCTTCTATTAAAAAAGAAAACAACAACAACACTATACTTTCAAAATGGATTTAAAGCAGCTTGAAATAAAAGGCACAGCCACAATAAGACTTTGAAAGTAAGGGTAAAAACAATGAAAAGTCAATTGACAGAGGTGAGGAAGACTGGTCTCCTCTAAGAAGTATCTCAAAGACCTGTAAATGCTTAGAGCTGACTTCTTCACACACACTAAATCTCAGGGGACAAAAAGGAAACTCAATAAAATTTGTTGACAACAGTTAATGCTTCTTAGAATAATTGGCTCAGACACAAAACAGACCATCAGTGTAGCTTGGGGATGACAACAAATATGCAGCCTCTTAGTCATTGTTAATATACACCATAGTAAAAAAAAAAATAATAGGAGATAGGAATCATCCAAAATACTTGACAAGCCTAATTCTTTATGATTCTGAAGACTAAGATCCCAAATAAGTAATCATACTATTCCATTCAATTGGATTCAATTGGATACAGTTTAATTCAAGCTTGTCTGTCCGATGAACAAATATGAGCCTCTACTATATCAGTCAGACATTGAGCTATATACTAGGATTCAATAAACATAATCTATAGCATCAAGGAGCCCACTGAGAGGGTAGATCCTGGTTAGGTGATTTCAAATGAGACAAAATATTCAGGAAAAGCATAGAAGACTATAATCTATTCTCCTGTGATTATTTTTCTCTTATGACACTTGAAAATACTTATGTGTATTTTTTTTAATCTCCTAACTAGACTATGAGTTCTTTGAAAGCAAAGTCAATTTCTCATTCATTTCTAGGCATCTCTTTCATGTTTAGTAGACTGTTTAACATGTAGCAGATGCTATGTTGCTGTTTTTAATTAAAAAATTTAAAGGGGTTAACATCTTTTGGGCAAAAAGAATTGTCCAGTTGACTAGCCAATTAACAAGAATACTTTTGGTTATGTCAGATAAAGAATTTATGTAAGTCATGGAATTTTATAAGGCAGAATTTATGAAACATAGTCTCAATGACAACACTGACAATAATCACAACAATCTATGAAACCATTTTTGATTCAATGTCATACTCTAAACATCAAAAGCTGCTATATAAACCTATCTCTTTAGGGTTATTAGAATGGAATTAAAAACACATTTGCTAAAATTTAAACATTGTATTAACAATAAAAGAACCTTTTTGATGCCTTGAAATTGGTTTCCATCACAGTTATCCAATACTCTTTACATATATCATTATTATATGGTTACTTGAGTCCAAATTATTATTTACATTCCCATTTTTAGTTATCTAATGCAAACATCACAGGCACGGAATGGTCCAGTTTTCCTGCACTCTGTATGGAAATCCTGGAGCATGTCAAGGTGAGCAAGACAATTCATCCTGGCACATTACAGAAGACAAGATGGGCTTGGCAATTACCTTGATCCTTGGATCAAAGGAAATTGCACAAATGGATTATCAAGGCAAAAAAAAAAAAAGCCTCTTGGGCATAACATGTGAGAATTACTTATTCATTTTTTTTGTATGTGGATCAGTAGCCACAAAGTAAATAATAATGATAATCCATCATTGGGTGATAGTGATACAACACATTTGCCTTCCACTGTATATTTCAAAGGTAAAAAAAAAGTCTGCTATCTGCAAAGTACTCACCCAATGAACTTATTCATCTGCCCTACAACAGAGAACTGGATAGAATTGCTTTATTGCCAGAAAAATAAATGAATTCATTCTATTAAAACATTAGCTGGGAACATAGAGGGGTGTTTATCCATTCAGGTAGTAAAAAGCACTTCTCATTCTCTGTCACTAGTTGTTTAAAGACTATTTGTTGCCAAATCTATGGTGAGTACATATCATCAGTCCCCCATCAGCCTCTCCCTTCCAATCTTCCCGACTCATCCCAGACTGCTATATTCAGGCCCCTCTTGCTGTCTGTCTGTCTGTCTGTCTGTCTCTCTCTCTCTCTCTCCCACACACACACACACACACACATACGCACGCACGCTCACACATACACATACCACCTTCCCTGGGAAGAAGATGAGAGAGACTTGAAGTGTGTGAGTCATCAGAGGAGCTATTCAAAGCTTAGTGGGCAACTGAGGTAAGCTGTCTCCACTTGAGTGATAATGAATCTCTAAGAATGATTCATGCTCACTGAGGACCTGAACATCAGTTTCATGCAACTCTCCAAAATTCCAGATAATTATATAGAATGAGCAATTGGTCTTAAATCTTTCACTGTCCTATAATATACAATGAGATAGATGCCTCTGAGGTGGATTCTATAACTGCTCCTTTCCCCCAGACAACATTGACTTATGTTTGTGTTTATTATTTGCAAACACCGACTGGGCTGTCTATTTTTTATTGATTGTCTGCTTTTTAATCACCTGAGACCTACTTATGGGATAAGTAACTCCACACTTGTCAGAAACCCTTTTCCAGATGGAGATATCATGGGAGAGTCCCAGAGAAAAGCTAAGTCAAAGGAAGGCGATAACAAAACATCAAGGTCAGTTGCATAGAGGACAAATTATTATGGCATTTCACTGCATTTAGAGAGTGCCTGTGTTTTTGCAAATGTGCCTTTGAGCAAAGTTCACCTTCTGTCTCTGGAGATTTCATATTGCGTGGTGACATTTGGGATGCGCCCCCTTCATTGTTTTTCCCATTCTACCTTATTATTTTACTCCAAATTACCTAACACTTAAAACAGGCCTCTGTGTTTCCATATGTTTATATGGGCACCCACAGATCTCAAAAACAAAATCCTCAGTTTCCCAGGGTCATTCTGTCCTTACCTTTCACTGAAAGGAAAAGAATAGTGAGGGTAGGCACAATAAGTTTGGGAAAGCTCAGCAGGAAGTAGTTAAAAGACAAACTGCTAAGGAGGAAAATTCCACCCTAAAGCTGCAAAACCTGCCACAGTCCTGCTGAAACACTAGGCTTACTTTAAGGTGAGGAATCTCAGAGGCTGAGGATGGCTGCCAGCCACGGGCAGTCATTCAGTTATTCACACACTCCCTGGGGTTGTAAATCCACAGAGCAGTGAGAGGGAGGGCTACTTACTGAAATAAAAACCCCTGTCTCCACACACGAACTGAAGAGCATCCACCAACTCAGCCCCACAGAGCGTCTCTGGTCCAGCTGTGGCACAGCTGGTGAAGGTGAGCAAGCACAGGGCCAAGTAGAAGAGATGAGAGGAGGACATGATGTGCATCTTTACCTGCCAAAAAAATAGAAGGATAGTCATGTTTCCTCCTTGGTCCTTGCAAGGGCAGTGAGAGTGAGGCAAAGGTACATCACCCTCAGCATTCCATGATTGCCATTCGTCAGAACTACCCTGCACCGAAGTGCAGCAGAGTGCATGACGGACCACAGGGTGGTGTGGACTGAGCATGTCTTGGCATCAAACAACCTGTGTTTATTCCCCTTGCCTTTCTGGACTTCGCTGAAACCCTTCTTTTGCAGAGAGTCCTATTACAATTCACTAAGATAAAATATCTAGAAACATTTACTATGTAAATGAAAAAAAAATGCCTTTATTGCAGTAGAATCTCACACCACTCAGAGATCCTGGTAAACCTTTTGAATTATCAAAGGTTAAACTATGCTTATTCCAGATTTGGGGCCAAATACATTTCATTAATTTAAATTCCCTAAAGATTGGTCATCCACAGATGGCATATGCATTCATTATGGACCAGAATACTAAGTTAACTAGAACATCATTCTCCAACTACTGATTAAGATAATTTACTGTGGATAAAAAAGGATTTGTGAAAATACTATATGTCATTACAGGGTTTTTGTTTTTGTTTTTTGTTTTTTTCACTTAATGAGAGAGAGAAAGAGAGACAGAGAGGAAGACAGAGAGACAGAACAACTTCTTACCCGGGGAATATCAGCAGTTCAACACAACCATAAGCGGAAGTGGGGGGAAAAAACACCCAGAAACAGGAAAAATAAGATTTAGGAATGAAATTGGCTCATGCTATATAGACCTTACATTTTCTGAATTCTAAAGCCCTATGTGTTAAGAGCAATATCAAATCAACATATGTGGAGAGATTGCCTTCCATGAGGGCATTGGACTCAAAACCTGCAAAAGATTTTTTTTCTCTGTCACAGGAATTCTGACTTTATGTCTTGGAGGAACTTATGTGTCTGTGTCTCTGTAACCATTTTATAGCAGAATATACTGAGGGATCCCTGGTAATAGCCAAATGGCGACCTGGCTGAAAGGAGAATTTCTGTGGCTCAGGGCTCCAACCTTTCTCAAAAGAAGCAGCGCTAAGATGATCACTGACTTTTCCATTACTCTACTTTTGGCCCAAAGATGTGGCTTCTTCCAGGAAGCCTTCCGAGGTGAGTAGCTTCACCTCTCTTAGATGCATTTACTTTCAGTGGCTTTGGAAGAATCATTGGCAAGATGTAAGTGAGGGACCTTATCAAAAGGGTCATGAAGTTATGCTGGAAGTGATCATTATAAAAAGAGGCTTTTCTGAACTTCACAGTAATGGCAGGCCCATTCAACCCCATCCTTTTCGAAGAAACAGATTCAGTCATTTGCCTTCCTTGCCCTCCATGAACGCTCAGCTTAATGGCTCTCTACATCAGTGGCAGAGTTTGCTCCATCATTTTTTTTAAAAGATTTTATATATTTGACAGAGAGAAACACAGTTAAAGAGGGAACACAAGCAGGAGGAGTGAGGGAGAAGCAGGCTTCCCCGCCCAGCAGGGAGCCCAATGCGGGGCTCGATCCCAGGACTCTGAGACCATGACCTGAGCTTAAGGCAGACGCTTAATGACTGAGCCACCCAGGTGCTCCTTGGTCCATCATTTTAATTAAGATTTCCATTTTTGTGGCTAGACCTCAAGCTCAGCAACTGGGGAAAAAAAAAACAACAAAAACCTTAAACCCCTGACTCTCGTTAATACAACATAAATTCTTAGTTAATGCTTGTAAAACAGTTTAAGATGAAAAGTGCCCTCTATTTGCAAATCATCATAAATAATGGACATAAAATAAAAGAGGAGGTGAAAGCTCAACTGAAGACTTCTTCCATTTTCTCAATGGGATCTCCGCATGGAAACTCTACACCCCCACATAGCCAAAGCCACCAAGACTGACGGAAACAGGTTCTTATCCAATCTGCATTTTTCTTAGTCATAAAATAATTGGAGGAGATTTTCTCCTTCAATATTTCCAGTAGAAATCACAACAATTCCAAACTGTCTGGACTTCATTGCCTTTTTCAAAAGCGCAAACTCCGAATTGATCTTACAGAACATACCTCACACTCTGACAATGGGTCAGTTCTAGAATGCATGCTATTCTACCATTCTTATTTTTCCATTTCTCCCTTCTTTGTTGAGTTTATAGTAATGCTGAAGGCCAAGCACCTGCAACTGTAGATGGCTTGAAGTTCTTCAGTTCTCATGAATTCATGGGAAGAGATAGCCTTTGTGAATCCAGAATGCCGCACGATGTGAAAACTATATTTTTAATAGTTATTTCTAGCATAACACATTTAAATTCTCACATATAGACCACTAGCACTTCAAAATATAAGATTTTTTTAAATAGCTTTTTATTTTTCCTCTTTCCTTTTGTTTCTTTTTTGCCTTTATGTTGTTAGATAAATATCAGCTCTTACAGTTCTAGGATAAGAGAGAACCTCCACTGCATTTTCCTTTAGTTCAGGGAACAGTCCAGTACACCCACTGAAAACCAGAGAATTTTATCATATTATGTTCCCCCAAAGAAAGCAATTACAAACTCGCTTAGGGGTTAAAAGTTTGAAACAAGTGGCCCCATATGTCCGTCCTTTTCTTGGTCTTTTATTTTGCCAAGCATAAAAGAAACTAAGAGACAAAAAGGAAAGTTAGAGAGAGAAAGGAAGGAAGAATCAGAAAGAGAAGCGAAAAAAATAAAGAAAAAGGATTCAGAGTGCTGTTTCGCAAAAATCAAAATTTGAGATTTGAGAGAGCTTTCTTTTATATCTTAAATAAATGGAATATTAATTGATTCCAGATGTCTGGGTTACTGAAAATGCCCAGCAAAATTTGAGGGCAATAGTCATAAGAAAATACTCACTGTAGGTGTAAGCATTTTTTGTTTGTTCCAGATCTTTTACAGCAGGTCAGGGTTGGTATTATGAGGCTGGTGTGAATAGAAAACTGAGGACTTAAAAGCATGTGCTGCTTTGTGGGTGGGGTTTGTGAGAGCGTCTAGTTACATTTGGATACCCAGGCAGGTATGCTGTTAGCCTGGGTAAACTGTCTTTTGTCCATTCAAACGAGCAGATTGCACAGCTGAGATTGGAATCCATCCTCAGCCCCCCCACCCTGCAATCAAAACACCAGTTTCTATTGTGTGCCTATTGTAGCTGCTGTGAACAGGGACCCCAAGCTCCAGTTTTCCGCCTTTGCCTTCGCTCTTTCCCTCTAATTGAAACACTTACAAATCTTTCCCTCTAATTGAAACACTTACAAATATCTTGAGACTCATACAATCAGCTTGTGAGTTCTGCCTCTAGGCAAGACACCTTTACTTATTGAATTACATTTGAAGGACCATGCAGCTGCCTCTGGCCATTTCCTGTTCCAGGTACAATGGAAGAGTAACAACATTGCTATATCCATTTCTGAAAAATTCATTTGGAGACAGTTTTCTAAACTTGTAATCAATGCAGCAATTACATTCAACAACACCTTTCAGGACCATCTAAGTAGGGAGACAAAAACCTTAGCAATCAGACCACGTGGTACATTACATACACTACGTATACAGTATATACAGAGACTTCATTTCTTTTAACAGCAAGGCAGTCAGCATGTGTCTTGGCACCTGGCAGGTAGCAGAATCCTGTGCCTGATAAAGATGTATTCTTAACTCCTAAGCCACTTACTTGACTAAGAAAAATCCTAGTGGTGGAGTATTTGAAAGCAGCGAATGAATGCTGTACTAAGCGGCAGGGACGTTTTATGAATCGAGCTCTTAGGCAATTGCATTGAGAAGCCAGTGACAGCAGCTTAAAAATGCTTGCAAATTGGAAAAACACAAGTCTTGAAGGATATAATTTTGCTGAGAATGGAAACTTGAACTAGGGCCAGTAACTGGAAACGAGAAGTTGGCATTAACAGCGGCAGTCAAATTTACCTAAAGAGACTTTACAACACCGAGTATAAAATCAGAGTTTTACAACACAAAATCCCAAGTCCAAACTTCACCCATGAAAGTCCTCTTCCAAAGAGAAAACTTGGACGTGCAGTTGCTAGAAAGTTTCTGCTTTCCATATATACAGTATATATTTGTTTAAGTTATACAAATATGCAGGGTCAGCAAGAGTTGTCAAGTTCTTTTTCAGAAGAGCAAATTAAACTTTGCTCTAACTTTGACTCTCTGGGCGTAAGTGCAGACAGTTCTGGGACCTTAGCTCCAAAGATCATATTTAAAAGCTTTAACATCACCTAAAGGTAACTCTTCATATGTGGCATGCCTTGTAATAAAAAGTCCTGACAACTTAAACACACACACACACACACACACACACACACACACACACACACACAGGAACATGGTCTTAAAAATAAAACATCTGCACCTGCAAGAAAAAAAAATCTAAAAGTTCATATCCATGCTCTATAGCCCTTAACCATAGACAGGATTTAAAGGAATCTTCTATAATGATAGCACTGAAGCCCTGCAGAAGTGGAGGATTTAGCATAAGTACCTTGCAATAGTTTCTACTCATACAGATATCTGTGTAAAGGCATCCATCTCCCGGAGCTAGTTTTTCAGATCTCACAGAATTGCATATTCAGCAATTTATAAATAACTCCCAGTTCCGAAACAATGAAAATTCTAAAGTGAATAACATTTCTAGGCAGAAGCAAACAGCACACAATTTAAAGAAAATTCCCCAATGACTTCAAAGAGTAAGAAATATTTACCTTCAAGAAATCACAAAAGCAGCACTTAAATAATTGGGTTGGAAGACTGCTGATTTTTCCCATTGCTTCTGAAGTGCAAAGTCTGGAAATGAATTGGTTAGCAGGAATAATGAGGCAAAAAGAAATCCAGAGAGATGGGAGATGTTGAGAGCAATGTCACATTTCAATTTTGAGGACTTTATTCCATTGCGCAGGCTCTATCTGCTCTGAATTTAGCAGTGACAGTGAGATTTAGCAAACAGAAGAGGGATTTAGAGAAAATCCTCACATTTATCTACAAAACACAGACACTGTAGACAGGAAACAGCTGGGGGAACATTTGCCTTCTCTCTCTCTCCCTCTTCTGGCAAAGTTATCGAGTAAGGACTTTTTTGGGCATGGTGACAAATAACATCATACCTTTGCATTTTAAAACTAGAGCACAGAAGCATTTTTTTCCCTTAAAAGAATGTGTGTTAGTGACAGGGTTAGCAGATATTAATATACTGATGCTGCCATGGAAAATAAGGATCTGTTCTCTGATTAACTTTCTACTGGGCATGGAGACACACACATCTGCTAATACACCTTACCGGTATTAAAAGAACATACAATGGAGGATGGGCAAGCATTTTAATATTCTAGAGCAAATGCAAAATTAAAAAAACAGAAATAAAGAAAAAAATCATCTCGAGCAAACCTTACAATTTTAACCCTGAAATGACTGGGGTAAAGTAGGTTGGAAGATAGCACCGGGATGACCCCTTGTCCTAGTTGCCAAGCAAGGGGAATGATCTCATTTCCTAGAACCTAGAAAAGGGGCAGGCAGCACTGCAATTGGCTCCCTTTAGGACACTGTCTCATGCTTTTTGCCCACGACAGGGCAGGCTTTCCTGAGCTATAAAGCCAACTGAAAAAATAAAATATTTTTCTTCCTTTCTCTACTAGGCTTCCTATCACTGCCCCCACACACAAGGGGAAGGGCACCTCAGGGACAAAACTATTTTTCCATTGTTCATGTTTTTCTTCATAACTTGAACCTCTGTGTGTGTGTGTGTGTGTGTGTTTGCGTATGTTGTGTGTGTTTTCTTTCTCCAGTTTTTGTGTATTCTAAATAACACCAGCTGGCTAGCAATACCCTCTCAAGGGTTATGATGTCATTCAAATCCCTCAACTGGATGAGTGGCCGGCAACATGGTCCAAGCCAGCTGTTTTGCTATTTATAATGTATACTTGCTTTTGCCATTGAGAATCAAGTTCTGATCTTTTATCAATACAGTTTGTACCAATTGCTCTTTGGTTTTGCGAGATAGTAGATAAGAAAGTGGATTTTGAAATAAGGTTGCAAAAGCCCAGATCAGACATAACACTTTCCCTAGATGTCTATCCAAGCTTTTTTTCCCAGGGTTGGTGGGAATAACCTGGACCTTGCAATTTCTCTCTCGTGATTCTCAGGGGGCTGCGAATCACGAGACTGACACAACAGCTGAAAACAGAGGTCTGCTGGATACCCTAGATTGGACCTTAATGTTTTCCTGTGGCCAGAAAATTGTTTGCAGAGGTGAGTGCCCTCCAAGTAAACCTGGTTGGTTTTGAAAGGGAACTGGGTTTGGTCAAGTCTTATGTGTAGTCAATAACTTACGGCAATGCTTACCTTCCAAAAAGAAGAACTGAAAATCTGCAGTTATGCTGTTTCGATGGTGCATTCAATTCGGCATCATTTAGTGAGTGTGTGCTGTGTGCCCCGAACTTGCATCACAGTCAAGGCCCTGCAAGGGCTTTCAGCTGAGTGGCAGAGCCAGGAAGGACAATGTCACTGTCACGTGGTGGGTATGTACTCTTTAAAAAATACGAACAGTGCACAATGAAAGGGAATAAGAAATTCTCTAGAAAGACAGGGAAGTGAAACTCTTTGGACAATCCAGAATGAGGGACATGTCACGAGAGGGTTTAGGGCACATGGTTGGGAAGTTTTAGTGGATATGATTTGACCTGAAAAGTATACACACATGCATCATCAAGAGGTGGCTTGGTAGGCAGCTGCAGTTATGTGGGCAATTCCTGTCCTTAAAGAATAATCCAAATATTCCTTTAATGAGCTCTCCTTTGTGCAGTTAATTTAGGACTTGATTTACCAAAAATCTTTTCTGCAGGCTTTGCGGATCATGCCCTTTGTGAAAAACAAAGTCCATCTTTTCGTGGATTATAATGATGTAGATTGTGTTACACCAAAGAACAGTACCTATTGCCCAGGTAGAAAGAAACGTATTTTCGCATTTTCCAAGTGCTCACCAAGGTGTTGGCTGGAGTCTTGGTGCTGAGAGTCTTGCTTCACCGCTGGGCACCTTCACAGGTGAAGGCCAGGTCATTCCCATTGCAGTTTTCGCATATTCTACTCTTTCCAAGACGTCCCAGAAGCTCACTGTATTTCTCCAAAGCTGTCATTCAGTCTGATGTCGTCTCTTGGTATGCGTCGTGCACAGATCATCCCCAACCATTTCGTGTGAAAGGCTGTTTGGGATACGGGACACATATTGTTCCATCAGACACTGCTCCTGTGATATCGACACACTGACTCACAGTCTCTTGGTTTTATAACCCCAATTACCCTTAAAGGATAATTGGGTTTTAATTTATGTCCCAGTTTTTATGTCACAATCAAAGAAAACTGAAATTTCAGTGAGTCGTAATTATCATCAGCTGTGCTGTGGAAACATTCTGATGTGAGCTCTCAGTTTCCAATAGGGAAAGCAATTTCCTGAAGTGATTATTGTAGACTTCGATGTGGAGAATGGTCTGTATTTCTGGGTAGGGTGAGCCAGCGACAGAGCAGGGCAATAATTCCTAGAGACATAGCCATTTTCTTTGCTAATTCCAGGAGTCGGTCTGAAAGGGAAAGGGGCAATCAATGAGCCACATGATTACCTTTTTAATAACTGAGAGCCATACCTGTTTGGAGAAAAAGAAATGAAATGTATCTATGACTAGACACATTGAAGTGGTAGTAAATCTAATCCCAGGTAAAGTTCAGGTCATGCAGTCCCACTGGGAGAGAAACGTAGAGTCAGTCTAAAATCACTGGATCATTAAGTAGTCTCCTGCCCAGAACAATCTGACGGTTAGGTATGGGAATCGTGTACCACCAAAATAACTAACTGCAAGGATGTGCTCATCATGAGAACATCCACTCCTGGAAATTCAGAGATTCACAGTTTCACCTTTTGCATGTGTAATGCCTGTGGGATATAAATAACTCTCCCCTAAAGCCGTCTTCTTGAGTAGCATATTTGCATAAAGCTGTAGCCTCAGAAGACTTCTGACACCTCTCTCGAAAAAAGAAAAAGAAAAAGAAAAAGAAAAAGAAAGAAAGAAAGAAAGAGAGAAAGAAAGAGAGAAAGAGAAAAAAAGTTGTTCATCTCCTTAAAGAATAGGCTGATTGAGATTCACAGAAAGGGGTGGGCAATGGCCCATCTTCACTGTTTTTGCTCGAGACCTGTTCCCAGATACCTATGGGCAATAGGGCACATTTACAATTTATTTCATTAATGTCTTTGCTGACTCCCAAGAAAAGCTCAGAGTGGATAGTTAGGGGAAAGGAGACTTTGGGATCAATACAGGGTGAGGTCTAAGGTTCTAGGGCCACCCACCAGGCAAAGGACTTAGAAAACTCCTGGGTGTATGTGTTGGATCATGATTTGTAGGGACAGTTGGTCTGCGAATGTATTCTGCAATGTTTGATATCAAAGGCTTGTTAATTCAGAATGTAAAATTCAGAGAAAAAGGCTGAACCTCAAAAATACAACATGCTGCTGATAAGAGCACTGATGTCAGCTCCTAAAGATCTGCTCGGAAAGAGCTCTGTTATTCCTCCCAAAGATCTTTAGCTCAAAGGAGCTGCTTTAAATCCTTAGAGGAGCATTTCCCCACAGCTAGGGAAAACAGTAATAGGGAGAAGAAATCTTCTCACTAAATAAATCAGTGCTCTCTTTTCAACATTATACTTGGATCTTATTTCTTCTAAAATGTCAAAAGAGCAAATGCTGAAAACAGTCAGAAGCAAAACAGTTGCGGTTTGGGGAGTGAAAGAATTCTTCGTAATGGCAGACAAGGAGTCACTGCATGGGTCGAGGATGGCTTAGTGGAGTGAGAGAACCTGAGGGCTGGCCACAGTTGCCCCAAGTTGAATAGAAAGTGGGGAAAGGAGACACCAATTCCAAAGTTCAGGGGTAGTACCTACATGCACATTTTCTTTCGGAATCGAAAAATGTGCGCGCCGCCTAGTGGCCTTCAGTGAAACTGCCACGGCAATCTTCATGGTTAATGTGCGTTTGGGGGAGCGGGGCATTTTGAAAAACTCTTGATTCAAATATACTTTAGGATGCACTGATATTTAATCTTTTCACCTGTTTGAAATAAATTATCGGGTTATTTGATTTGCTGTAGTTTTAAAAAGGGAAGAGAGCTAAGGGGAGAAAAAAAAAAGATAACAGCGAAGCTGTGAATGTCTTCCGCATGGTTGCAGTCCTAATGCAGGTCTTCTGATATGGGTTTAAAACATTTTGTTGATTTAATGAAAGTATGGAAAATAATTAATGATAAAAATGAACTATTAAGTGAAAACTATCATAAACTCTCTTGAGAGTGAATAAGAAAAATGAAAGGCAGGGCATCAATGGATAGAAAAGTGAATTTAATGAAACAGATTTAGGTGCTTGTAAATGGATGTCAGTTCCAGTCTCCCTATCTGCTCTGTGCTCATCAGGGTTCAAAATGTGGACTTTTACAACGATGGTCAGGGAAAGGGTTAAAGAATCACACAAGTGTGGAAGTGGTTTCGTTGTTAACTCTTTCTACCACGAGTTTACCAGGGAGAAAGTCTCAGTTTGGTACTAGTCTGTCTTCAGTTTTCTCTAAAACTTACTGATCTTCTTGTCTGATTACAACAATAACAAACACCCCCAAAAACAGAAATTATGGACCTTAAGCCCAAAGTCTTCGCATGAAGTGTTTTTATCCAGAATTTAACAGTACTGTTTTATTTTCACTGTGTTTATTTTTAATAACTTAAAGTGCCATGTACTGAGCCTGAACATGCCATGTACTGAGCCTGAACATGCCATGTACTGAGCCTGAACACACCATGTACTGAGCCTGAACATGCCATGTACTGAACATGCCAAAGTACAGAGCCACAACAAAAAAGCAGGGAACAGAGACCTTGTGTATAAAAAATACCACCATATATATGTATTAATTATGTTTCTTGATAATTTAAATATCTTCTAAGCTCAAACTCATTCTTACTCTAGTTCTTCATAGAGCTTAAAGAAGTTGAAAAAGGTTTGGAGGAGTGAGGAGCATTTGAGTTAGGTCCTGAGGTATGACTTTATCTTCAAGATGAGAGGAAAATAGTAAGGGCTGTTCTGGGCAGAAGGAAGAGCATGGACAAAGTTGTATAAGAATGAGGAGGTTCCCAGTGTAGGGGCAATATTGGAGATGAGGCTGTAGCCATGCTCTCAGATTCCTGCTCTTATGGAGATCCTGTGGTTTTCTTCTTTCCCCATCAGTTAGCCCTCACTTAGCTGAAAGACTGGACCCCCTTGTATAAAAAGATTAGTATGTGATGAACTGGTGATTAACTCTGGGAATGGCATCATGCCTCAAGGTACATATGGAACAACAGGCCGGGGTTACATTATAGCATAGGTCATTTTGAGAGCAGTGCTAGGTAAGAAGAACTGAGGTGTCTATTGCTCACCTAGTGGTCTTTCCAGAGCTTTGATTTTGAAAGATTAAATTGTGTTTCTACTTTGGTAAGTAAATTTTAATAGAAAAATGAAATAATTATACTTGATAAAGATTTGCAGAATAAAGATTGATGCAAAAAGGTCCTGAACTTGCTAGAAAAACTGGTTGATCAGAGCATCGCACTCTTCATGTGGGTCAGTTAGAGAAGTTTTGTTGTGATCTTTGAGAGCAGGGAACACAGCCTCCAGCCTTAATTCTTTACTTAAAGATGGTTGCTGGAACATTTCATACTGCTTCCTTCTAAGGTTCCCTGCATAAATAACAGTTTGAGTAATCAATTGAAGAGGAGATACAGATTCTAGGGGATCACTTGGTAATGATCCATTTGGTAAGCATGTACCCTTGGAGACTGTACCTTATCCTCTGCCAAGCACAGGCCCCTGATCCTGGAGTGAAAGTCAGCTGTGGACACCTTACAGGCATTCAGATTTGTCTATAACACACTTTGTTCCTTTTCACAACACGTGATGTAGTCTTCAGCTTCTTCCAGAGCTCAAAATAAATATTTAAACACAGTTGTATTGATTAGAGTTCTCCAGAGAAACAGAGCCAATAAGGTTGATCAATATCTATCTATCTCTCAACCTATCACTATCTAAATTTATTTTAAGGAATTGGCATGTGTGAATATGGAGGCTTAGGAAGTCCAAGATTTGCAGATAGGCCAGCAGGCTGGAGACTCAGGGAAGAGTTGCGGTTTGAATC
Source organism: Spilogale gracilis (assembly GCA_004023965.1). Lineage (NCBI taxonomy): Eukaryota > Metazoa > Chordata > Mammalia > Carnivora > Mephitidae > Spilogale > Spilogale gracilis. The sequence goes on from PITA01001146.1 coordinate 144,595, forward strand.
CAAAGATGGTCTGCTGGTAGAATTCCCTCTTCTTCCAGGGAGGTGTTCAAATAATTAGATGAGGCCCATCCATTATATGGAGGATAATCTGCTTTTACTCAATGTCTACTGATATAAATGTTAACCTTATCTAAAAATTAAAACACTAGAATGTGACCAAATATCTGGGTACCATGGCTTAGCCAAACTGACTATTTTTTTTTTTTTTTAGATTTTATTTATTTGACAGAGAGAAATACAGCCAGAGAGGGAACACAAGCAGGGGGAGTGAGAGAGGGAGAAGCAGGCTTCCCGCTGAGCAGGGAGCCCGATGCAGGGACTTGATCTTGGTTCTCCAGGATCAAGACCTGAGCCAAAGGCAGTCACTTAACCACCCAGGCCCCCAAAATGACCTGAGCCGAAGGCAGTCACTTAACCACCCAGGCCCCCAAAATGACCTGAGCCGAAGGCAGTCACTTAATCACCCAATTTCGCCACCCAGGCGCCCAAATTGCCTTTTTTATTAACCATCAGACCACTGATTCTCCAAAGGTACACTCAATAGTCTTCTCTCACTTAAGAGTCTTTTCCCAGTTTCAGAAAAGAAAACTCAATTTAATGGATTATATTTCCCAATTCTGAGTTTTCCTCCCATATATTTTTCTTAAACTTTTGACTCCTGTATTCACTACTCCCTCATTATTGACAAAAGGAAGTCACAGGGCACTTGTCTTGACTATGCCATTATATTTTATGAAGATGCTTCTCATTGGTGCCAAAAAAACCACTGCTTTTTTCCCCCTACCACTAAGGGGAACAAGTGTGCATATAGTACACATACACACACTCATACATCTCAAACACATGCACACATAAACATCTGTGCTTAGTTCTCTAGGTAGTAGGTAATGTATTCATTCCCTTATTTTAAAAATAGTTGTTTAGATCACTGGAGAGAAGTTTCAGGCCTATGGTGTATTTGTGTAGGGTGATGTCTTGAGCCTTTTGGCAAAATGGAGAGAGAAATTTCCTACATGCTTCTGCCTCTAGAGACTGACTCCATGCCTGGCTTTATGGGGTATGATGGCCCTTTAAGTAGTGGGACAAGTGATTTTAACTTTCTTCTTCATACTTTTCTGCATTTTCTAATTATTATTATTTTCTTTTTATTTTATTTTATTTTTTTATTGTTACTTAAATATTTTTTTCCAGTGTTCCAAGATTTATTCCCCATTCCCCACACCCAGTGCTCCATGCAATAGGTGCCCTCAGTACCCACCACCGGGCTCTCCCATCCCCCCACCCCCCTCCCTCCAAGTCCCTCTAATTATTATTATTTTCTATATTCAGGAGGTATTACTTTTATAGCCAGGGAAAGTCCAAAAAATTATTGAAAACATCATTGATAGAAGCTATCTGTCCCTAGTATTGACTTAATATGTAGCATATATGTGTGTGGATGTGTATCTGGTAACTCAGTTTACCTCTGCGAATCTTTTGAACTTCTTTGATTACTCTCTTGCTCTTGGCTTACTTGTATGACGTGTCTATGTACTCACTCATCAAAGCTCACCCTCATTCTTCCACACTCCCTTATAATGTCTAAAAAAGTTCAGCTTCCTTTTCTCAGTTTGCCCAGAACTGTTGTAGATTGGATTAATGAATTCCTGGATTATTGCATGGGCTTCTGAACAGTCTTCCCTCATGTCAATCTATCCAATTCTGGTTTCCTCCTCAAATGCCATGTTCATGTGTTTCACAACTTCTCAGAATCCCTTGGCTGCATCTAAGTCTCTCTCATCCCATTCAAAACATCTCCTTCTTCAGTAGCCTCCTCTCTTTCTAATGCCCAATAGCTCTTCTTCATAACCTGTTGTCCATCAGCATATCCCTAGCCCAAGCATAGTGCTTGCTTTTTAATAGGTTCTCAATATATATTTGTTAATTAACAATGATAATCACTAGCATTATTGAGTACATATTATATTCAATTATTTATTTCATATTACTTTGTCTCACTTAATTCTCACTTACTTCAAAGAAATACTCTATTTCCACTTTCATTTCAAAGTGCCTGGTGCAGATATTGGAACATCATCAGATTCTCAAAAATATTTGTTGGATGAAAAAAGAGAAAATTGAGCTAGGAGAATGTAATGATTTGCCTAATGCCTCATAGCTAGTAAACTACAGAGCCAGGGTTCAGACTAGTCCAATATACAACACATGATTCATAAAACTTTGGTAGCTGGATGACCTTTTTCAGTATTTTGTTATATAACCCCTATATCCTCCCATTGTAAAATATTGTACTCACATTGCTGCTTCATAAAGGGTAATTAAATCTAAACATGAATTTAGAATAACTGTAATAGTAATTTCCAAAATAGCTACTCTGAAAAGTTCAGAGATAAGCCCTTAGGGTACAGTCTGGTTACGGCCATGTTTGGAGCATTTTAGGTGAAACCAACAAAGAAAAATTATGTTTACTTCCAGCCTGAGCTGCTGCCTCAGAAACATAGAGAAAAAAACAAGTCCCTCTAGATTTTTCACTATACTGTGGTGCTTCTAATAAAGCAAGACAAGTAACCAAAGTTGCTTAAACAGATAATTACGCTCAAGATACAAAAGGTGCTAGAGTCCAAGGCAAGAACTGAGACAGAGCTTGTCTCAGACAGGAAGCCACTTTAACTCTTCCTATTGCAATAAGAGCAGAGTACAGATTTTCTGGGATGTAGATATGGACAGCTGTAACAAAGCAGATCACACTGTGAAGCATCTATCTACTGAATCCTGCTCTGATTTACATAAACTTTGTTTCAATGAGAAACATTTCCTTTTTAAGGATAATTTATGCTCAACTCCGTAGACACTTAGAGGTTAAGACAAACTCAATCTTTGGGCAAACTCAGTCTTTGGTTTTTGTACTTCTTAAGTTTAGGGAAATATCTACGATTATTCTGGATAGGAAACATAGAAAATCCCTTTCAACCTGCCTTAGAACCAGTGCAACTTGAGGGTTCTCAGAAAGCTATGACTTTACCTGTCTGGCAATTCCCAAATGGAGCTCAGGGTGGATTAGGGACAGTTCCTAAAATCTTACAGACTTTTTTCAATTCAAGGAAGGATGGTTTGACCAGACTGTGTGCTCACTAACTTGCATTTTGCTCCCAGTTATTCTTTGTGTTTGTTTATATCCCCCCTTTCTTTCCACTCTTTTCCTGGCTAATGAATACTAACCGAACTCGTTCTCTTTAATCAACTGCTCTCTGGCTTTCCATCCCTGATTCTTCACAAGGAAGATGGTGACTTCAGATTTGGATCTTGCTGGGGCTAGATCACTGCCAATCCAACTGGCAGGCTCCTTCCCTGCTTGAGTTCCCATCAAGGTAGCAATCCCATATTCTGGAATGGCTAACTTCTCTGCAAGGTGCCAAGGTTGTTAAACTCACTCGACTACTTTGGAAAATAAGAGACATCCAGAGGCATTTGTAGCATTTGCAGGATTTGGAGAGAGGCTGGGGCTGCTAAGTGAAGGCATCTGTTTTTCCCGAGAGGCTATCTAGGTCAATTTTTCCAACATCTAAACTTTTTCTACCTACTCACTTTTGTGAATTTTTATTATAAATCAAGTGTTGCCAAACCAAAGACAATTTTCCAGGGGTTGCTCCCAAAGACAGCCTCAGTGGGGCAAGGGACTCTTTGATCAAAACCTGACCAACTCTTAGGACCCATGCACAAGTAGACAAAACATAAACCCAACGTTCATGGGGAATGAAGGGAATCTTTTCAGTGGGAGAGAAGAACCAAGAACAGATGCTAAGTGTAGTCAGGAAAAACAAGACAATTGTCAGCATCTAGCACCAGTGGTGATAAATTTTCATTTTTTGCAGTTTATAAATAACAATTCCACAGGATCCTCATTGAGCCCTTTTAAAAATTTTAGCAACAGACATGTCCCAAACATGCCAAACCCACGGCTGTATTATTCTACACAAGAGGGATTTTCTTTGTGAAAGGAGAGCCATTTCTGAAACATAGGACTAGAAGATGCGACTCATCAGATGGGAGTATTCCAGCCACCCACACTGAAGCCAGAGTCACCCTAAACTGGAGAAAATATTCTCCTATAACTACTAAACTATGCTGCTTTTGTAATTAACACTAAAATATGCTTACATAGCTTAGTGTCAAATAATTTGGTTCAGTCCAGAAAATGGGCAAGAAATGCCAGAGCAGGGCTGACATGGGTGCCCTGAGTTACAGCATCACTTTGAATGAGACTATTATTTACTTTTTAAAGTAAATATGTGGCAAAATCATGCCTTATACAAACCAGCTGAAGTGTGTGATGTAACCATGTTTTTATAGTCTTGGAAGAACACAACAGGATCGGGTCTATCAGTAATCATGTAAAGAAGCCGAGTATATATTCCAGATGTTCATTATGTCCTAATCATCTGCTGGGAGCAAAGCAGAGGCTTTCTCCTTGCCCGGGAAGTCTGATTTTAGTAACTGAGACAGAGACACACTTGAAATATGATATGTGTGGAATTATAATGCTAAATCCCATAGTTCCAGTTAAATAAGTGTATGTGTGCAAAACAAAACAAACACGTAAAAATCAGTGGGGATAAAGAGAAAAAGAAAGGAGATACTGAAGGACCTTTCCATCTGAGATCTTTCCCAGTTTAGCCTCATGGTGCCATGCTCATTTTGACTGTCAAACAGAACCTTTGCTGGAAAGATCTAGGGGCATGAAATGCAAATGCAGATATAGATCAGCTTGACTGTATCACTCAGTAACCAACCTTTGTTATATCAGATCTTCAATGCCCTGCATGATCAGAGCAAGAGGTTTGTATTTGTTGTGTTGCTTAAATTTTCAAAATCTCCTCCAAAAGAAGGAGCTTTAAGCAACCTCTAAAGAGTCATCTTTAAAAAGTATTTAGAGTTTTAGACTGTAGATATCTGCTTCACAATGTTCTCTATCCTGGAGGGTAATGTTTTGAACACACCAACTTTTTTTAAAGTTATTATGAAATTAATTCTACTTCCAAGCCCTTTGCAGTTCAGCCTGAACCGATCTTTGCAAACAAATGTACCTCTTGTTACATAACTTCATCTGTCCCTTGGGCCAAGTTAGACTACTTGCTGTACTCTAAACATGCTTTGTCCCATTTGTACCTGTAGCTTCTACTAAAGTATTTTCATCCCTGCCTCAACCCCAGCACATTTAGCTTGAAAATTTTGGCACATTTCCCCCCTATCCTTCCTTAATCCCCTGGCATTTCTCATGCCCTCCTCACCCCTGTGCTAGCTAGAAGAGATGACTCATCCCTATAAGCTCCCTATCACTTGTTCATGCCCTTCTCCTCTTATATGCATTTATTTAGGCATGTAGATACTTATTTTTATATTTATTCCTTCATTCATAAAGTAGTCATTGAGCATAATAGGTGACATGCTAAGAAATGGAAATGCGACCAATATTCTTCTAGCTGTAGTCTAACATTCAGTACCTGGATTAATTGATTGTGACCCACTTTGAAAAAGGGCCTCCTAGAAGCACAAAGGGAAAGTGTGCTGTGCACAGTAACTGTGGGCTTTAACTAAACAACATGAAAGCAAAGTAACTTTTTTTAACGCAGGTAGAAATAAGTTGGACTCAAAAGTTGGTAGACAATTTAAATTTGAAATAAGATTAGAAATATAAGAATATAGAGGTAGTTATTTAAAAACTTGAACATATAGAAATCACCTGTTATAATAATCATGGTGTCAAGTAGCAATAATAAAAACTCAAATCTCAAGTTGCTCAAACCTCTTAGCTGGCAGAATAAGCTTAGTACTATAAGTTGAACAAATGTTCTTTCTCTTCATTTGAAATTATAGTCTCTATAAATTGAAAGCAGAGTCAGAAAACAAATATTCAAATGTTTTTGAAAAATGAGGAAGCAAATAGATTAAGAATCAATTTCAGTAAACTTACCTAGATGTTACAGATAAAGATTTTATTGTACTTGTCATGGGTCACATAAAGTTTTGTCATGCATTCATGGTGACAGCATTTGAACACAGTAAGCCTTCCAAAGCCATCTCTGTGATCTGAAGTCTCCACAGAACACACTACTCTCCAGTATTTGCATCTCAGTTGATGCCCTCCTCACCATAATGACCAGCTCAAATTCCCAAGCCCCAAAGGCCAAGGAGCTCAAAATCAACCTTTCTGAACCACTTCTCTTCTGTGTTGCCATCAGACTTGTGAGCTCTGCCACACCAGGTCAGTTTCTGATTCCGGAGAGGTAGTGGTTATGGTTCTAACTGAATGCAGTGAGCATTCATGGAAACTCTGCTATGTGCCCAGCTCCTTTGGTAGGCACTATAGGGTCACAAAGAAATACAGGACATGATCTATGATGACCTTGAGGAGCTTGCTGTCTTGCTTAAGAGATACTTAACATACACACAGAAAAACTAGAGATGATATAATCATGAAGTATTAAACTGAGCATGTAATCAATTTCTAGATTATGTGGTTATTGATATATGTTTACTGCTATGGTGACCAGAGAGGGGAGAATGGGCCCTTGACCTTGGCTAGCAATCATACTTTATTTTCCTTGTCTGTTCACTCACCTCTTCTTATAGATGGCTGTTTACATTTTCTCTTCTCTCCCAAATTCTCTACCACCTCTGCGACCATCTTCACTCTTAGTTGAAGACCTTACTTCCTGTTTCATCAAAAAGATAGAAACTTTACAAGAGACTTTCTACAAGATTCTCCCACAGTACTTTTCTATCCACTCACTTTTGTTGCTATGTATATTGTTTTCTTTTCCATGAGTAGGTGTAAATATCCATGCTCCTAGTTGACACTAACAATAATTTGCCCTTTCAAGGACCTCACCCTGGAAATTCTTCCCCTTTCCTGTATTCTCAGTTAGCCCTCCATCCTGCATCATTCTCACTAGCACATAAATATGCTGTTTTTCTCTCCCATCTTGATTGTGCCTTCCCATCCAGCTGCCACCTCATTTCTCTCCCTTTTTTTACCACAAGCATTATTTAGTTGAACTTTTTCCCACTGAAATATATATAATTATATAATTATATATAAAAATATATGTAATTATATATATATATAAAATAAGATTTTATATATATAAAATCATCATTTATTAGTATTTTCCTTAGGAAAAAAGCACTTCTCAAAAGTAGGAAGAGTAAAAAGAAAATTGGGATAAAAATAAAGACTTGTGTATTGTAGTATGTCTTTATAGTCAATATTCTAACAAGTGGGTTAATGCCCACAGGCCTCAGTTTCTTCATGCAGCTATGATTTCTTGGAGTTCATAAACATTTAGAATGCAAAACATTTAGAACACATTGGTGAATTTGATACTGCTGCTTATATAACTGAATCATAACTATGATAATTTTAGTTTATTGGCAGCAGATAATTTAATCTAGCTCATAGAACTGCACCAAAATTGTGTTAGGTGTAGGTGGATAGCTGTTTGAGAAAACTCATGAAAAATCAGGAACTGCAATAGACAAAACTCAACTGGTAAATTGCCAAGACAATTTCTAAAACAGCCAATCTGTAGACATTACTTGAAGAACATAAACCACTTGATAAATACATACCTATTCTCATCCTCAATGACAGGCTAATCAATGTCATCATTTCATCTTACTGAGTATTTGAAAACTCGGATGGCAAGTACAGAAAATCATGACCACCTTCCATCTTTATGATCAAACCTTATCACTTGACATCATAGAAGAAACCAAAGAAATGCAAATCCAACACTTAAAATAGTTATTATGCATATTTTTGCTGGAGTAGGGGGAGGAGAGGTGTTCACAACAAAAGCACATATCTGCTATCAATGCTTAATGTACCATATTTCAAGACAAGAATCAAAAGTACAGATTTAAAGGCTCATGACATTTTGGAATTGGAAGGGACCTTGGAAACACCTCAAGTCCAACTGCCTATTCATTTGATATCTTACTGAAATGGAGAGAGGAAGATCTGACCATAGATATGTATAGAATAATGTGGTACAGTGATCTCAACTGGGCAAGAGAACAAGAAGAAAGAAATGTTTATTTTTGTTACATATATTCACTCATGTGGCACTTTATAGAAGAGGCAAATAATAAGGATGACCTCTTCAACACATTGGTGGCACTTGCCTAGGAAAAAGATTTCTTCTGGATTTGTGTGCCTCAGAAAAGAGAAGTAACACAAAAAGAAAAGAAGTTTAGACATAGATTCTTTTGGTGGCTCAGTAAAGCTTCAAGATGGTCCAGGTTGGGGCATAGAAGATTCATGTTGGAAAGAGCAAATAATAGTCCCCCAAAATAAGAGGTATAGAAGTTGAGACAAGACCTGAGTTTAAATCCCAGAAATATTGCCAAATAGTTCTATGGCCTTGGACAAGTTACTCATTCTCTCTGAGCTTTCTTATCTACAATCCTGGGTTGAAACATACTGACACTTAAATCCCAGCAGCATCATTAACTGTTGGTGTGATCAGGGCTAGTTATCTGTAAAGTTCGGATATGGATATCTACCTAAGAGATGGAGCATACAAAAAGTGGTAAAGAATAAATGCTATTGGTATGAGAATGTTTATATATATTTAGTACAAACCACTAACATAAAGTTCCCCAATTTGGAATTTACTTTGTGTTATCTGTATACAGAGTTTCCTGATAGCCTCTCTTTAGTAGAAAAGTTGCGTCAAGTTCAAGGTGACCAATTTCAAACTGATTTGGGTATTCCCAAGTTTATGTAAGTCTTGATAAATAAGCTAGCTAGCACGAATGATTGCAAAACCCTTAGAAATTATCATCTACTATAAAATTGACCATCCCTGTCATTAAATATCCAACCTAATAGCTATACAAAAAAATTCAGATTCTGAAATTTCTTCAAAGAACAAGTAGTCACATTGATCTCTCTGTCATATTTGCTTAGCTTTAATTTAGAAAAAAACATTACATTAAGTATTATTATTTATATTTTGATGCAGCTATAATTTTGTTCTGCCAAATTAAATCTCTAGACTGTTAACTGAGGTAAAGTAAGGAGCATACATAAAAATGGGTCACAAGAAGCAAGATGCAGAGGCTCAAATCTCTTTCCTCCATTCAGTTAAGGAAAACAGCCTCACTTAAAAATACAAACAGTCCCTGAGAAGGTTAGAGTTTATGCAGAGCTTAATAAGAATTGCGTTGGGGTTCCTTAGAAGGCTAACAGAGTCTCTCATGCTTTTTTTGTATTAAAATAAAACTTTTTATTGCACATGTTTATAATAAATTTGAATGACATATTTATTTCTCATTTGTTTTAACACTTTGACATATCATTTTAGATGTCATCACCTGTCCAGGAGTGTCAAAATTTTCTCTGTCCATCTAGATATTTAGTAAAGAAAGTCAGTCATTCCTTTCCCCTATCTGTCAATTGTCCTTTCTCCCAATTTCTTTCTTTCTCTCTTTTTTTATTACGTTATGTTGGTCATCATACAGTACATCATTAGTTTTTGATGTAGGGTTCCATGATTCATTGTTTGCATATAACACTCAGTGCTCCATGCAATACGTGTCCTCCATAATATCCATTACCAGGCTAGCCCACTCCCCATGCCCCTCCCCTCTAAAACCCTCAGGTTTTTTCCCAGAGCCAATAATCTTTCACCATTCGTCTCACTCTCTGATTCCCCCCTTCATTTTCCCCTTCCTTCTCCTCATGTCCTCCATGCTATTTCTTATGTTCCAACAAATAAATAAAACCATAAGATAATTTTCTTTCTCTGCTTGACTTATTTCACTTAGCATAATCTCCTCCAGTTCCATCCATGTTGATGCAAATGGTGGGTGTTCATCCTTTTTGATGGCTGAGTATATCTCACATCATCTTTATCCATTCATCTGTTGAAGGGCATCTTGGCTCCTTCCACAGTTTGACATTGCTGCTATGAACATTGGGGTTCATGTGGCCCTTCCTTTTACTACATCTGTATCTTTGGTGTGAATATCCAGTAGTGCAGTTGCTGGGTCGTAAGGTAGCTCTATTTTTAACTTTTTGAGGAACCTCCATACTGTTTCCCAAAGTGGCTGTGCTAACTTGCATTGCCACCAATAGTGTAAGAGCGTTCCCCTTTCTCCACAACCTCTCCAGCATTTGTTGTTTCTTGCCTTGTCAACTTTTGCCATTCTAACTGGTATAACGTGGTATCTCACTGTGGTTTTGATTTCAAGTTGATTTCAAGCTATATTACAAAGCTGTGATCATCAAGACAGCATGGTACAGGCACAAAAACAGAAACATAGATCAGTAGAACAGAATGGAGAGCCCAGATATGGACCCTCAGATCTATGGCCAACTAATCTTCAACAAAGCAGGAAAAAAGGTCAAATGGAAAAAAGTCTCTTCAATAAATGATGCTGGGAAAATTGGACTGCTATATACAAAGAATGAAACTCAACCATTCTCTTACACCATACACACAGATAAACTCTAAATGGATGAAAGACCTCATTGGGAGACAGGAATTTATCAAAATCTTAGAGAAGGTAGTAACCTTTTTGACATAAGCCACAGAGACTTCTTTCAAGACACATCTCCAAAGGCAAGGGAAACAAAAGCAAAAATGAACTTTTGGGATTTCATCAAGATAAAAGTCTTCTGCACAGCAAAGGAAACAGTCAATAAAATGAAGCAGCAACCCATGGAATAGAAGATATTTCTAAATGTAAAGGGTACAGGTAAAGGGCTGGTATGCAAGATCTATAAAAAAACTTCTCAAACTCAACATCAAAAAACAAATAATGACATCAAAAAATGAGCAGAAGATATGAACAGACACTTCTCCAAAGAAGACATATGAATGGCTAACAAACCCACGAAAGAAATGTTCTCATGATGTTTAGCAAGACCATGTTGCTTTTCAACACTTCCTACCCTCACTACTAAAACCTGCTTCAGGGACTAGTATCCAAAAAAAGACTACAGTCAGAGCTGGTTACTAACTTCCCTCTAAAAAGACCTCATGGACTAAGCCCACCATTTTTTGATCCCTGTTTACATTCCAGGTCACATCTTATTATGAGCGCTCCTAATCCTGCTCTACACATTCCTTAATCTGACTTAATCTTCTGTATTCCTTCCCTAAACTCTTCTGCTGTGCTCTCTGGAACTCATGACATGTCATCAGCAATGTCCCCCATTTCTTCATCTTCTTTTGCTTCCCCTTTTGCTCTAACTGAAACCCATCTGTCTCTCTGGAAGACAGCAATTTTCCCAGTCTTCTCTTGAGACTCTTTTATTATTTCATGTTATATTTCATAAACAACAGGGTCTGGGGATGGTGGATAGGTTTTCTCTTTATTCCCTATTATTACTTTCTGATTTTTGCTCTCTCTTCCCAAAGCTTGGGAGCACAAGCTCAGAATATGCCACCTTCTTTGCCACCTTATAGCTATAACACAATTAGTAAATTGTGTCTTTGGTCATTCCCCTTTATACATTGAAGATTTGTTACTCTTGTCACCATTCTTGAAGACTTCAGCATCCATGTGAACAGTACATCTGACAATGTGATCTTTGAGTGCCTTGACCTCCTTGTCAACCAATCTTCTGTTCCTCCACTCTATCTCAGCTATCACTCCCTCTCTATGCACACACTATACTCTAGACATTGCTGTATCAATTACCACTATCTTGGATATCTCAGTAGGTAGGGAATCTGACTTTTAATCTGAGGGCTCTGTGTTCAAGTTTCTGTTTGGGGATTTGTGACATTTGCCACTTACTTAGGTTACCAAATATTAGCACTTAAAATTCCATTGCTAAGCCATGCTTCCACTTTAAATTGAATTCAATCCATTTTTTTCATTATTTTCAGAATATGCTAGATAAACATCCTTTCAGAAAAGGAAAAAAAAAAGAAAATAATCATCCCCAAATCCTCTTTTTAAGTCTAGTACTCCCTGCATACTGCATACTGTTTTCTATCTTTCCAGCTCATCTTTTTTATTTTTTAGTATTCTTACTCTAACTATTATTTACTCCATGGAAATATCCAATCCTTTGATTCTATTATATCACTATTATTCCCTTATGCCCTTGCTTCCCTCTCTAACCAGTTTAGATTCTATGACCCACTACTTTAATCCATCCCCATATGCACATATACCTTGTCCATCCCTTCTTCTCATATTTGTCAGGAACCTCAATTCTGAAACTCTTTTGACTACCTGGGTGCATCTGAGTGTGGCTGAAGAAAACATTTAATCATGCTAAGAAGTCTCACATTAGATTTTTTTTTAAACCAGAAACATCAATTAAACCTACAATGCAGTACTGCTTGGAAATCCATGGCCTTTCCAGAAGTAATGTGAAGAATGTTGGGGGAAAGGATAAGACTGCAAGAAGACTGGGTATGATTCAGATGAGAGAGTCAGAAAAGAGATGATGAGCCATGCACTAGAAAAGTGATCACAGGAATGTGGGTCAGAGAATATTTTCCAGAAACATTTAGGAGGCACAATTGGCATGATTCTATGAGTGAAAGTTGACTTGGGAAATTAGATACTAAGCTTTGCTCATATCAGGAACCATCAGGTAGAAGCTAGAGACAATGGACAAATGAAGTCATTCTAGATTTAAGATTTTACACAGAGTACTTTGTTGGATGATTGGAAGGGACTTCATAGGAAGGCTATTGTTAATAGGATTTTGCTTATTTCTGTTGTTCATAGCTTGTTCATTTCTTTGCACTCTGACCATCCTTCCACAAGCTTCTTACCTAAGACTTCTCAAAAATAGTCTTTGTAGGTTCTATCCATTCCTGTTGGTGAGGTTTCCATTCTATTATGCTTTGTCATTTATAACCTCCAATTTGAGGGAATAAAGAGAATAAGTGATACTCATTAGTTTAAAAAAATTATTCATTTAAAAAGAAAAATCTATTCAAAGAAAACAGAAGAAAATTAAAAGTAGGGAATGTGCTAATTTCAGTTTGGGACATTTTAATTTTCCTATTAAGTGACAGAGTCAATAAGCAGTTGATTATAATTGTGAAAGATGTAGACCTGGGAATTGTATTTATTGTTTTTACCCACCTAGAATTCATTATTCCTCTTAACACCCTGATAATCTCTGGGAAGTTACCCCTGTCCCCCTCAGCAGTCTCATCACTTTCCACCCCTTTATCTTCCTATGCTTATATTTATCTGTTTGTTTGTTTGTTTTGTTTGCTGACTATACATCCCTCTATAATATAAGCTCCATGAGCCTAGGGACTTTGACTCCTTTGGTCACTGCTGCATTCGTAGAGCTAGAAACAGTACTAGGCACATAGTAAGTGTTCAATGCATGTTAAATAAAGGTCGGTTTGTTTAAGGATGACCTCACTCTTACTTCCAAAGATGGTGATATGACTCAGGCTTTAGGAAATAATCATATTCTACTTTGTTGGACACAGTTGTTGGTTTAGGATGGGCACATAAACTAATATGGCCCTGGAACTGAGAACTTGTACTTTCAAAACTTCAAGAGACCCTACAGAGGGGGCCTGGATTGAAAACCAGACCAACTCAGATAGAGGCAGAACTAAGAGACAAAGAGAATGAGGCCAAATCCTGATAAGATTATTTAAGATCCTGGGGCAAAACAAGCAATTACATGAACCAATAAATTCTTTTGTGTAACATTGTTCAACATCACATAAGTTGAATTATATTTTCTGCCATTTATAACCAAGAGTTCTGACTAACACAGGTTGTAACTGAAGTGTTGTAAATAAATAGATGACATCACAAGGGCAGGACAGATAGTGAGATAATAGAGTACAGGAGAAACCACATGTTTATGGATGAATGGAAGAAGGAGACTAAAAAGAATAACTTAAAATGCAAAAGAAGAACCAGCACTATCTAGCTCCCAGAAACGAAGTGAAGAAAGAATTTTGCAAAGGAAGAGAAGTTTTAAACTTAAACTCAAAGTCATCTAGAGGGCTTACTAAAACAGATTGCTGGGCCCAACCCAAACAATTCTAATTTTGTAAGTCTTGAGTGGAGCCCAAGAATTTAAGTCTCTCAGAAGTTTCCAGGTGATGCTTCTTTTTTTTTTTTTTTTTTTTTTTTTGCTGGTCTGGAGACCACTTTTGAGAATAATTGCTATAGAGATTTTGAAGAAGGTGAGCTTTGAAAAGAGTTCACTGGAATTGAAAACGTGGAAAAGGAGAACAATATGTGTATTTATGGTGGGTGGATAAAGATGCAGGGAGTTAGGAATGATTGGGAGGAGAAGAAGTAAAGGCAATGAAGATAGACAAATTATTTAAATCCATCAAATTATCAAAGAAATGGGAGGGAGCCAGTTAGAGAGAATGACAAGAAAAGCATCTTTTATTTAAAAATGGGAAAGATTGGGGCGCCTGGGTGGCTCAATTGGTTAAGCAACTGCCTTCGGCTCAGGGCATGATCCCAGAGACCCGGGATCGAGCCCCACATTGGGCTTCCTGCTCCGTGGGAAGCCTGCTTCTCCCTCTCTCACTCCCCCTGCTTATGTTCCCTCTCTAGCTGTGTTTCTCTCTGTCAAATAAATAAACAAAATCTTTTAAAAAATGGGAAAGATCTGGTAATGTCTATTTGTTTAAAATAAAGGGCTATAATAAGGCCTTGAAAAGGTGAAGATACAAGAGCTACAGGAGGTGAGCCCTGGAGTAATAAGTTGGAAAGGACCTGAGAAATATGTGAGGTTCTTAAATCCTCTCAGCAATAGAGAGCAGGAGTTGGTGCAGATATGGAGAGATTTGTGAATGGGGAAGCCCATGTTTGGATTGTCTATCTTTTCCTAAAACAGAAAAAAGGTTTATGTGCTTAGATTAAGGCAAAAGGTAGAAGATCAGGGATTTAAAGAGAAAAGAGAAAGTTTTTGAAATAGCTGCTGAGAAAAATGGGGAAAGTTAATTACAGACAAGTACAAGTTATACTCAAAGTATCCAGGGCCCAGCTGTGTTTGGAGTCCATGATTATAGAATGGAGGGACTTCTCTCCAGCAAAGCTTGGCTTGGTTTAGGAGCAGAGAAGGCAGACTGTGGCATTTATTCAGGATAGGGGTGATTTTCCTTCTTGTTCTGTTAAGAACAATAATACCTCCATTAATTAGTGCCCAGGGAATAAAGCTCTTCACTATGAAAACAGGCAGTCTGAAAAACAAAAAACATGTCCATAAATCATGAAAGCAGAACATTCATAGATGTATGACAGAATTGCTCACTACACAGTTTCTTTTGTCCTGGACCAGACCCTAATTCAGATCACCATGTGAAATCACTGAAGAATATCTTCTGTCCTAGGTCCCCTTGACCTACTTCAAGGGTCTGACATCTCCTGTTCTCTTGAATCCCCATTCTCCACAAACCTGGGGAGGATTTGATAATCTGTCTTGTTGCTGCTGATTACAGATTTTTGGAATGCCTCACTTGCATGTTTCTTTAATAAAGATTATGCATTTCCCAAGCTTTTGCTCTATGGAATAGTATTGGACTTATCTTTCCTGAAAGAAATTTAGGTGTCAACTTAAAGGAGAAGGAATACAGGTAATGGAGGTATGTCTGATCTCTAGTGCTTTGTATTGTATCCAGGAGCCAGCTAAGTGCCTGAAACATAGAAAATGCTTAAAAGTTATCTATTGAATAAATAAACAAATAAATAAATGAATAAATTAACAGTAAAACTGATGGTGAGTTAGGGTGGGCATAGAATTGAGGTGGTGATGGGGAACAGACAGTGTTGGTGGAAGTGCAAATTACAACCTTTATGTAGGGCACTTTTAAATTCTGTTTCCTCAGAAGTAAACACTGAGACAAAGATTTGAGTGGAAGTAGTTTACTTAGGAGGTGATCCCATGTAGCACTCCTAAGGGAGAGGAAAAGGAAGAAAGTCAATAAAAGGTTATATTAATGAAAGAGTTATCATTGTGGATAGCTGAGACTCAGTTCCACAACTCTGTATAAAGTTATTCCCTGCCAAAGTGTGAAGAAAGGGGGGGGCATTTATTTGTGATTGACTAAGGTCTTCTCTTGTGTATGTTCAGTTACCCAATTTTTCTGGCCTACCTTGTCAGTGTACAAAGCATGCTTTTATAGCCAGGGAAAAACCTCAGACAAAGAGGTACAGGCTTGCAGTAGGAAGCCATTAGTGACTGAGGAAGGGGTATGGTGGGAACATCAAGAGCAAAGTTACAGATCCTATCTGGCATAATCTTTCAAAATTTTAAACACCTATACCCTTCTCTGCCGTAATTCAATTCTATAAATTGATGCACTTGTAAAATACCCACATCTATACAAATACATACATGTATACATACAAGGATATTCATTGCAAAATTATTTGTAGTAGCAAAGTTTTGGACATAGTCTCAGTGTCTATTAGTATTGGAATCCTATGTGGCTGAAAAATAAATAAGGAGGCTCTATCTCCACTGATACAGAAGAATCATTGACATATATTATTAATATGGAAAAGCAAGATTAATAATTATTTGAATAGTATGCTACCATATGTGCAAAAATGTGTGTGTGTGTATATATATATACACACATATATATATATACACATATGCATAGAATATCATTGGAAGGGACACCTGGGTGGCTAAGTGGGTTATGCCTCTGCTTTTGGCTCAGGTAATGATCTCAGGGTCCTGGGATCAAGGCCCACATTGGGCTCTCTGCTCAGTAAGGAGCCTGCTTCCTCTTCTCTCTCTCTCTCTCTCTGCCTGCCTCTCTGCCTACTTGTGATCTCTCTTTCTGTCAAATAAATAAATAAATAGATAGATAAATAAATAAATAAATAAACAAATAAATGAATGAATGAATGAATGAATGAATGAATATCGGGGCACCTGGGTGGCTCAGTTGGTTAAGTAACTGCCTTCAGCTCAGGTCATGACCCCGGAGGTCATGGGTGATCCCATGTAGCACTCCTAAGGGAGAGGAAAAGGAAGAAAGTCAATAAAAGGTTATATTAATGAAAGAGTTATCATTGTGGATAGCTGAGACTCAGTTCCACAACTCTGTATAAAGTTATTCCCTGCCAAAGTGTGAAGAAAGGGGGGGGATCAAGCCCCACATTGGGCTCCCTGCTCAGCAGGAAGCCTGCTTCTCCCTCTCTCACTCCTCCTGCTTGTGTTCTCTCTCTAGCTGTGTTTCTCTCTGTCAGATACATGAATAAAATCTTTTAAAAAAAGAATATCATTGGAAAGATACTGAAGAAATTGGACATGATAATTCCTCTGACATGGAAATTGAGAATGAGAGAAAGACAAGGTGAAAGAGAAGAAAGTCTTATTTTTATTACTATAATATGTTGTACTGTGTAACTTTTTAATATGCTCTAGTAGGACCTATTTTAAGAAATTAAAATGTTAAGTTAATTGGAGTGGTTGTGTGTGTATGTATGTGTAGGTTGTAGTTAATGATAGAAATTAGACATTTTTCTCCCTACTTCTATTCCTTCTAACCACAAGGGAATTGAATCTCAAAGGATTTCAGCAATTTTCTGGAAATCTTCGATGCCCTAATTCTGAGATTACTCCATTCTCAGCCAATCATGAAAACAACCTCCTCCAGACTTCTTTTGCTGTTGCATGTTTTATAGGTCTCTGCTTTCCTGTGAACCAAAGAAATGGCTGCTGAAAACTGTTTTTAAGACAAACACAAACAACAAATAAGTTCTGGCACAAGCTGGACTAGATGTTCTTAATAATACATTGTCAGCAGAAATGTTCTCATCCTTGAGGGAAGTCCCCCAAGTATTCATGACACTCTGGGGAGGGAAGCCACTTCTTAGGGGTGCCCAGAATGTCTCAACATTGGCTGGGCAGTGGCATGTCACAGAAGTGTCTAATACAGATCTTCATTTTGAGGAACTGGTGCTTTCTCTGGAGTACTGAGGGCTAGAGGAACTATTTTTCCCTAACAAAACTGGTTGGTTTCTTTTGCCTCCTCAGCCTCTCCATGGAAGAGAGGATTAATCAGCTAGTTGCTCAGTTGAATCAATACAGGCAGCCACATTTAGCACAGACTGCCCAGATTAGATGGTTTAATCTTTGGTGGGGAGTTGGGGGAGAGGTATGGAATTCCCATTTTTCTTAGTTGGCATCATTGAAGAATAAAAAAGGTCATAATCACATCCAGATCATTGCTACAGCAAACATTAAATACTCTTCCTGTTTCCAGTCTTGCCATTTTTAAAATCATCTTCCAAGATGTGGCCACAGTGATCTTTCTAGAATATATGAATATAACTCTGATGATCCATTTCTTGAAAGCCTTCAGTGGGACCCTATTTTCCTATAAAGGAAAATACATTCCATTAACTACAGTAGTGAAGTCTTTCATGGTCCAGCCCGTGAACGTTTTTCTAGCTCTGTCACTTACCAGTGCCTCCTTTTGTATTTTTTTAAGCAGTGCCTACAGATCTCTTTATGCTGCTCATGCTGTCCTGTATTTCAAAGTACAGAGACACATTTCCTAGTCCTCTGGGTCCCATGGATGCATTAGAATCCTTCTGTCTCATAGTACTTATTACACTGTATTACAATTTCATGTTTGTTTGTCTATATCCTTTATTAGACAGTAAGCTTTTCTAGATAAAGACAGTCTTATTTTTATATTCTCATGCAGTAGGCAATCAATAAAAGTTATTTACATAGACTAACTTACCTCTACCCCATTTCCATCAAGTGCCTGTGCTTGAATGCCTTCAGTTTACCTCCTTTGTAGACATCTCATTCTACTCTAATGGTGGATATGAATAGTGTTGCAGGCTGGGTTTCCCAAGGAAAGCATTCTGAAATGGAGATTTGTATGCTGGAAGTTTTGGTGGAGGCTTCTCAGGATCTGCATCTGTGGAGGAAGTGAAAGATGCAGATTAGGAGAGAGGATGTACTGTGGCGTGGCGGCAGCAAGGCCTTAGCTGACCCTAGAGAGTTCTGAAGCTGGGGAAACCCTTCAGATTGGCCCAGATTAAGGGAAGAAGGCTGAACTTTCATATCTCTATATGAACCGGATGTTGGATGCACGCTGCCCCTGGAGGAAGTTGTGACCTTAGGCAAGGTGTCTCTTTTCAGCCAAGGGCAATTATTGTGGAAGCCTGAGGACTGAGAGCTGTTGGTGAGCAGCACACCCAGCACTTGAATGAACATGACTTTCTTTCCTACTGGGGGATCTGGGTAGTGCAGCACTCTGTATAAACTACAAAGGTGGACTTTAGATTTAGAATGCCTGTATTCAAGTGTGAGCTCCACTATTTGTTAAGTGTTCTAGTTATCTATTGTTATGTGACAAACTACCCAAAACTTAATAGCTTTAAAACAACAGTTCTTTATTTATAGCATAAGTTTGAAATCTGATAGGTTCAGTGGGGACAGCTCATCTCTGTTTTACATGGTATCAGCTGGGACAGCATATTTAAGGTTGGAAGATCTACTTCCAAAATGGCTTACTAACATAAATGGCAATTTCAACAGGGATCTCTCCACAACAGAGCCTGGGCTTCTTTACAGCATGGTGGCTGAATACCAAGGATTGACATTTTAAGATAACTAGACAAAAGCTGTATCACCTTTTATGACCCAACCTCAGAAGTCACAGAGCATGACATTTTGATAAGGGAGGGCCAAGTTGACGTTGTAAGAACATGTGAGTATGGAGCTATTGTTATACCATTTTTTAATTAATTTTTATTTTTTCCATAACCCAGCCACCCTATTCCTGTCACCCCCAGAAACCCTCAATTTGTTTCCTTGCCCTGCTCCTGACCTTAGGGGAAAAGCTCTCAGTTCTTTCCCATTGAGAATGATATTTGCTGTAGGTTTTTCATAGGTGAATTTTATGATATTGAGGCATGTACCCTCTATCCCTACACTGTGAAGAGTTTTGATCAAGAAAGGATGCTGTAGGGGCGCCTGGGTGGCTCAGTTGGTTAAGCCACTGCCTTCGACTCAGGTCATGATCCCGGAGACCCAGGATCGAGCCCCACATTGGGCTTCCTGCTTCTCCTTCTCTCTCAGTCCCTCTGCTTGTGTTTCCTCTCTAGCTGTGTTTCTCTCTGTCAAATAAATAAATAAAATCTTAAAAAAAAAAAGAAAGGATGCTGTAATTTCTCAAATGCTTTTTCTGCATCTATTGAGAGGATCATATGGTTCTTGTCCTTTATTTTACTAATATACTATATTACATTGATTGATTTGAGGATGTTGAACCAACGTTGCAGCCCAAGAATAAATCCCACTTGATCATGGGGGATAATCTTTTTAATGTACTGTTGGATCCTGTTGGCTAGTATTTTGGTGAGAAGTTTTGCATCCATGTTCACAAGTTTATTGGTCTGTAATTCTCCTTTTTGATGGGGTCTTTGTCTGGTTTTGGGATCAAGGGAATGCTGGCCTCATAAAATGAGTTTGGAAGTTTTCCTTCCATTTCTATTTTTTGGAATAGTTTCAGGAGAATAGATATTAATTCTTCTTTAAATGTTTGGTAGAAGTCCTCTGGGAAGCTGTCTGGTTCTGGGCTCTTGTTTTTCGGGAGTTTTTTAATGACTGATTCAATCTCCTTACTGGTTATAGGTCTGTTCAGTTTTTCTATTTCTTCCTAGTTCAGTTCTGGTAGTTTATACATCTCTAGGAATGCATCCATTTCTTCCAGGTTGTCAAATTTTCTGGTGTATAGTTGCTCATGATATATTCTTATGATTGTTCATATTTCTTTGGTGTTGGTTGTGATCTCTTCTCTTTCATTCATGATTTTATTAATTTGGGTCCTTTCTCTTTCCTTTTTGATAAGTCTGGCCAGGGGTTTATCAATCTTGCTAATTCTTTCAAAGAACTAGCTTCTGGTTTCATTGTTTTGTTTTACTATTCTTTTGGTTTCTATTTCTTTGATGTCTACTCTGATGTTTATTTTGTCTGTTGTCCTGCTGGGTTTAGGCTTTCTTTGCTGTTCCTTCTCCAGTTCCTTTAGGTAATGGGTTAGGCTGTGTACTTGAGACCTTTTTTGTTTCTGAGAAAGGCTTGTATTGTTATATACTTTCCCCTCAGGACCACCTTTGCTGTGTCGCAAAGATTTGCAACAGTGGTGTTCTTTTTTAAAATAATTTATTTTATTTTTTCAGTGTTCCAAGATTCATTGTTTACGCATCACACCCAGTGATCCATACAACATATGCCCTCCTAATACCCACCACCAAGCTCACCCATCCCCCCGCACTCCCCTCCAAAACCCTCAGTTTGTTTCTCAGAGTCCAAAGTCTCTCATGCTTCATCTCCCTTTCTGATTTATCCCAGTTCATATTTTCATTTTAATTTGTTTCCATGAATTTTTAAATTTTCTTTAATTTCCTGGCTGACCCATTCATTCTTTAGTAGGATACTCCTTAGCCTCCATGTATTTGAGTTCTTTCCAACTCTCCTCTTGTGGTTAAGTTCTAGTTTCAAAGCACTGTGGTCTGAAAATATGCAAGGAATGATCCCAATCTTTTGGTACCAGTTGAGACCTGACTTTTGACCCAGGATGTGATCTATTCTGGAGAATGTTTCATGTGTGCTAGAGAAGAATGTGTATTCTGTTGTGTTCTGAGCATATCTGTGATGTCCCTCAGGTCCAATGTGTCATTTAAAGCTGTTATTTCCTTGTTAATCTTTTGCTTAGATGATCTGTCCATTTCAGTAAGGGGGGTAATAAAGTCCTTATTGTATTTTGTCAATGTATTTCTTTGATTCAGTTATTAATTGGTTTATGTTATTGGCTGCTCCCATGTTAGGGGCATGCATATTTAAAACTGTTAGACCTTGTTGGACAGACCCTTTAAGTATGATATAGTGTCCTTCCTCATTTCTTAGTATAGCCTTTGGCTTAAAGTTTAATTTATCTGATATAGGGATTGCCACCCCTTTCTTTTGATGTCCATTAGCTTGGTAAATTGTTTTCCACCCCTCACTTTCAATCTGGAGGTGTATTTGGGTCTAAAATGAGTTTCTTGGAGACAGCATATCAATGGGTCTTGTTTTTTATCCATTTTGATACCCTGTATCTTTTGATTGGGGCATTTAGCCTATTTACATTCAGGGTAACTATTGAAAGATATGAATTTGGTGCCATTGTATTGCCTGTAAGGTGACTGTTACTGTATATTGTTTCTGTTCCTTTCTGGTCTGTTACTTTTAGGCTCTCTAAAATTAGATTAATTGGATTAGAGTAAAACCAATCATTTATTTGGTTTGTGAAACTTCAGCCTGCACAGCACTCAGCAGGAACATTTCATCTCTGCTCCTCCCAGTTGGGATGGCCCATCTATTGTTGGATGACCCACTTCCAAGATGGCTTATTCACAGAACTAACAATTTGGTGCTGACTGACAATTTCTCTCCATGTGGGTTTCACCACAGTGAGACCTTAGCTTCCTCGCAGCATGGTGTCTAGGTTACAAAGGCAAGTGTCCCAACCAGGAAACCAGGGAACCAGGTGGAAGCTATATCACTTTTTATGAATTTGTCTCAAAAGAATTATAGTGCCATCATGCCATAGTCATAATTTTGCCCAGAGTTAAAGGTAGGAAATGTTGACTCCACCTCTTGATGATATGATGTCAAAGTCTCATTATATGAATAGTATATGTAATGGGAGATGTCGTTATGACTGTATTTGAAAAATATAAGCTACTACAGAAATAGTATGTAACCTCTCTTTGCCTCAATATATTCTAACAGTGTAGTACTGGGAGAAGACATACTGCTGGAGAGTGGAGAGAACTTGCATTCTCCATTTGTCCTTTATATCAGGGTTCTGCAAAATAAAGCCCAGGATAAAAATCTGGCTCACTGCCTGATTTTGTTGATAAACTTTTATTGTGACACAGCCACACTTGTTCACTTATGTATTAACTATGGCTCCTTTTACATTATAATGGCAGAGTCTAGCAGTTACAGCAGAGACCATATGGTCTGCAAAGACTAAAATAGTCACTTTTTTCCTTTAGAGAAAAAGTTTGCCAACACCTACTTTACATTGTATTTAATCATAGAGAATGAGAGCTAAGAGTCAACATAGAGATAGCCATGAGCATGCTCTATTCTATGGATGAGGTTGCTGAGACTCACAGAGCACTAAATGACTAGTTAGAAGTAATGACCATTTTTTGGCTATTTACTGTATATCCTGTTAATGTGTTTCTAAATATTTTTACATTGTCTCTTTTCATCTAACAGTAAGATCTTATTTTAATTCCCAATTTATACCCAAGGAAAGTGAGAACTTAAGTAATTTGTCTGATTACATACAGACAGAGTTGGAATTCCAGCCCAGGTCTTCCTGACTTCAGAACCTGTGCTGTTAACCACTATAGTTGTCTTTCTCAAAGTGCAATTTTCATTCTGCTTTCCTCAGAACCCCTAGTGTGAGACCCACTGCACCATATACCTGCCACACTCAAAGTTCTTAACACTTAACACTTTACATTGGAATTAGTTGAGGAAGTAGTTAAATATACACGTCCCTGCTAAAAATATAAACCTTGTCTTACTCCATTTGGGTTGGTATAACAACAAACTAGGTGGCTTATAAACAATGGATATTTATTCTTCATAGCTCTGGAGGCTGCAAGCGCAACATCAGGGTCCCAGCATGGTTGGGTGGGAGATCTCTTTCAGGTTTCAGACTTTCTATTGTATCCTCACATGATGAAAGGGGCAAGAGATCTCTCTGGGACATCTTTTTTTTGGAAGGGACATCTTTTATAAGGGCTCTAATCCCATTCACAAGGGTACTTCCCTCATGACCTAATCACTCCTTAAAGGTCCCACCTCTTAATACTATCACCTGTGATGTTAGGATTTCAGTGTATGAATTCTGAGGGGACACAAACATTTAGGCCATGGCCAACCTACAGACTGAGAAAATCTGTAATGGAACCCAAGTCATCTCTGTTTTTAACAAATTTCTTTGGCGATTCTGATGCTCAGTCAAAGTTGAGAACCATTATTCCCCATTCAGTACAGCAAGGTCCTCCTAACTCTTATTTAGGATTTCAATAGACAGTATATTTGTTCAACTCACATATTGCTATAACATCCTCCTTACTCCATCTTACCATTGTGGCCATAAAGAGACCATGAGAAAGGCAGTTATGGTTGCTGTACCCAACACTGGAGAATTTTAATGCAGTGACCAGAAGAAAGACATATCTTCCCCTCCCCCCTCCCCCCAACACCTGACTTTTTTTCCTAAGGCAACTTCTCTTTTGAAGCCGGAAAAGCATGGATACTGGCCACCCAAATCCTCACTCTGGAGCTGTGGAGAATTAGAGTAGGAAAGGAAAAGTGGGAAAAACTAGGAGAGGAAAATGTAGTAGCTTCTATGGGCTGGGGAGCAGTTTCTGACCCAACACTATGATGTGGAGCTTTTTACATTCAACTTTCTTCTGCTTTCGATCTTAAATGTATTGGCAGAGGATCAAAAATGGAATAGAAATGCCAACAACAGTTATAACCAGTTAAAGTCAAAGAAACTAACAACTTTTTAAGTCATCACTGCACTCATGAGCTCATTTAAACCTTGGAACTTTTGAAATAGTACAACAATTGCTTCTCCATTTTTACATATGGAAGTTTGGTTTTATTTATGAGGTGGGATTTCTACATGTATCACAGAACTTTGGTGTGCTGTACCATTGGGAGGGTAGGGATTTAATCTCTGCTCATCAGGCACAAGACTAGCAAGAGAGAAGCTTTCTAATTAAAATTATCACATTCATAAATAATTTAAAGCATTAGTATTATACTGGGAAGTGGCTTTTGAAAAATTATACATTATTTGTATGTGGGAAGATACATTTTCTTTCCCCTTTAACTCATTTAACCTATTGCAAAACTTGACAGTGTTTTGAAAAATTTGATAGTCTTTTGGATTTTTAGGAAGTTATTTGTAAACTAGATGTTAAATGAGGTCTCCAGCTCCCATAAGTATGTGTGTTGCCCTGGATGATGTACAGCCCTAGTTTGTCTGGAACTGAGGGTCTTCTGGCACAGGGGACTTTGACCACTAAACTGGGAAAGTCCTAGGTAAACTAGGATGATTTGGGACAAGTCAACCTACTGGTTGCCCCAACTTGGGTACAGAGCACAGGTATTTCATGGACCTCTCAAAAAACCAACTATTCACCAATATTTCATGAACAATATTTCTCTCTCTCCTCTTTCTTCATTTTTCCCTTTTAAAGAAACACATACAATCCTCTCCTCTTGTGGAGAGGGGTTCTGCCCCACCTTCCTGAACCCTTGGCACCAAATGATTTCGTGGCCCCAAGGCCTCAACTTCCAGTCCAAGTAAGCTTATCATAACATTCCTTGAAACAAACACTATGCTCTTCTCCAGTGGAATGTTGGCAAACAGTTTTCCTCTTGTCTTATTACTGTTTTTGTACCCACCTTGTTGCAGATGGATAGTTTTATGATGGGTCTTTCTAATCTTTGATAATCTTTCCCCATTCATCATATAGACATCCACGTACTTTCTACATTGTGTCATATATAATGACATGACTAATTCTGCAGCCTAAGACAAGTTACTTGGCTCCTTTGAGTTTAGTTGCCTCATCTAAGAAAAGGAGGAAAATAAATTGATTTTGAAGATTCCTTTCTGCCCTGAAATTCCATTGTATTATTCACTGAGTCAAATGCAACTGGTCAAGAAAATCTTTTACATGTAGCCTGGAAAACTTATAACATCATTTAAACATGTAACAATATAGAACAGGGAAGTATCAACAAGGTTGAACCTTAAGTCTTTCATGACCATAAATGGCTATTTGTTCCCCATCATTCTTGGAAGTCACTGCTCTCTACTCCATTCCCCTATGGTGGTGTGCTATTTAAAAAGTTGTTTTTAAATCTACTACTTAAAAAAAGATGCATCCTTCAATCCACCTCCTAATTTTGAAAACACTGTAAGTATATAGATTGCAGAAAATTTAAAAAATACAGAAAAAACACAGAGGATGACAAAATCCACCAATAATCCCTTCATGCAGATGTAATCACTGTTAAACTTTTGGTGTGTTTGGTAAAAATAACAAACAAAACACAAAACAGCAATAACAAAAAAATTGTACCGTACTGCTTTATTTATTTATTTATTTATTTATTTATTTATTTATTTATTTATGTTAAGTTCGATTAGCCATCGTTAGTTTTTGATGTAGTGTTCAATGTACTGTACTATTTTATAATCAACTTTATCCACTTAGCAATAGATTACAGTCTCTCATTTCATCATGAAAAGTCTAGTGGCTCATTGTATCCAATTTTATGGGAAGCTATGCTTTTTAATTAGGTTTCTGCTTGGATATTGAAGAGTTCCCCTCCAAGGTTTTATAGACAAACATCTAATGTATTATTTTCCTGCCAGATATTCTTCTTAGTGTTTTATTTATTTATTTGACAGAGAGAAACACAGTGAGAGAGAGAACACAAGCAGAGGTAGCGAGAGAGGGAGAAGCAGGCTTCCTGCTGAGCTGGAAGCCCAATGCAGGACTCAATCCCAAGACTCTGGGACCATGACCCAAGCCAAAGGCAGACACTCAATGACTGAGCCACCCAGGCACCCTCCTGCCAGATATTCTTAATGGTGAATTTCTAGAATACAAATTATATACATTTTTGGGTTTTTTTATATGGACTGTCAAATTGTTTTCCAAAAAGTATCCTCAATTTATACTTCCCCTAGCAGGATAGAAGAGTGACTCTTCCTTGCAGCTTTGCCAATAATTAGTGGTGACCAATGATCACATTGGCCCACGGCTTTGAACAGTGGCAAAGTCCAGTGTGACAACCAAACTCTGATATTGCTCTATGATATTAGTGTGTTTATCAAACATCCAAAAATAGAACAGGAAAGCAAACAGCACCATTGATCATTTGGGGTCAAAGTCATACACTCAGTATTAGAGCATCTAAACATACACCAGGGATTCTTAACCTGCTGTCTATGAACCTTACCCCAGACTTTTATCCCACTTAATAAAGTGTTTTATTCAACCTGTACAAACCTATTGGAACCAGAGGGTATGGCTGCCACAAGGAAATTTGAGAATAAATAAAGTGTTTATGAAAAAAAAAGAAGCAATGAAGGGCCTTTTCTCACAGTGAGTGCACTTGTTATATGAATCAACTTATTTCATTTTCAAAGCATAGTGTAGGCATTTTTATACCCATTTTATCAATGAAAAAACTCAGACTCAATATCTGAAATTTGTCCCATGGTCATGCAGCTAATTAAAAATAGATCTGGGAGCCAAAGTTTGTTTTTTCTGACACTAAAGCAGTGTTGTTTTGTTGTAATGAAAAGATCTCCCTTGAAAGAATAATAATGCTGGGATTAAACATAAAGTATAAAGATAATGTGAAGTTAAAGGCATAGTGCCTAGTGCACATAGGACTTGAATGCATTTATGCTGAGGAATTGAACAAATAACTAATATTTCCTTCTTATCCCTGGCTTTAAGTATTCTAAGCAATGCCAAAGAAGCTGGGAGATTATCCCTTCCATAGAATTGTTTTGTGCCAGACTTCACCCTTTAATTATGGACCATTTTTTCCTCACTCTAGATTAAAACAGCTGACAATAGCTTTGGGTATCATGACTGGGTAGGAGAGGAAGGCAGGAAATGTGTTTGGCTGAGTGATACAAGCATTCTTTTTTTGGTAGAGAGCATACTGACAATTTCATGTGGTTTGCCTTAATAGTTCATGTCTGTAATGTTGATATTTCTTTTTATTTTAAGTGTTTATGAGAAAAAGAGACCTATTTCCTCTTCCTTTCCAAAATCCTAGGGACATCCTTTCCATCTTCCATAGAGGAAAAGCAAGACAAGTTTGCCTGATGTTATGGTTATACCAGCACTTAACATGGCCCACCATTTGGGTGCTGGCTGTTTTGGTCAAAAGTTGGTAGAAGGGGAAAGTGAAAGACTTGGATGGGGGATATGGAGATAGATCCAGAGGAGACCCACCATGATCTAATGCCTAAGATTGAGGGTGAGTGAATAAGAAAAAGGCATGGGCATAAAAGGAGAAAACAAGGCAGAGTATATATATATATATATATGGCCTGAGAAATAATGTGGATGTTTAGGTCAAGGAATAAGCCATAACCTTAGGCGTTAGACCTCAGACCCAAGGTAAGGTTAAGCCTAATATGAGGGGAATTATGTGTGAGATCCCAGCAAATCAGGACTCTTTCAACATTTCCTAGAGTCTGGGGCCAAGTTGAGCCATAGTGTGTCAAAAGGCTAGGCTGTGTATTGGATTGAGGTCCAGGGTAGAGGAACAGGCAGACTGATGCAAGAATTCAGGCATTCTGCACTCCCAAGCTTTTAAAGGTTTGCCTTACTTCATTCACCTAATAGTTATTGGGTTCATATTCTGTTCCAAGCAATGTGCTGGTTGTTGAGAATAGAGTGGTAAAAATACAAATTATCTGTTTTCATGGAGCTTCTATTTTAATGGAACAGAGAGATAGTCAAAAAGGGAACAAATAAATAAAATAACTACATATGACGACAGTGTTATGAAGTAAATACCCATGGTGATAGAATAGAAACACCATGGAGGAGGTCCATTTTAAGTAGGGTGTTCCCAGGGCAGTTGATCAGAGGCCTGAAGGAGGAAAATAAACCACCCTTAGGAAGACCTGCAGGGGAATAGGCCAGGCAGAGAGGAAAGCAGGTCCAAAACCTTTAGGTGGGAACAGGATGCAGGTTCTAGGGTCAGGGAAGTGAAAAGAGGCCAGTGCAAGAGAAGAGATGGTGAGATGAGGCTGGAGAAATAGATATGAGGTAGGATCGGTGGAAACTTGGGGGTCCTAGCTTGGAGTTTGGGTTTTATTCTAAGCATAATGGAAGGACACTAGAGAGTTTTCATTGGTGGAATGACATGATCAGAATTGCATTTGAAAAATTGCACCCTGCCTGCTCTCTAGAAGTTGTACTGGGACAACAGAGCATTCAGGTAAGAGACTTCAAAACCCTTTGGGGGAATCAAAGCCAGTCCTTGATTCCTTGTGAGATCTCCCAGAAAAGGCACTTGGTAAAAGATTACATTGATTTTTACAAGTCTTCAAAATTTATATTGAGATAGAATTATGGCCAGAATCCATTAAAAACTATTGGGGCATTCTTTTATGATGTCTATAGAAACATATGTTCAAAAAGTGACCCCAAAGTGCATGAATCTTTTAATTAAATCAACTAATTATTCATTCATTTTTGTCTTTCTTTTATATAACAAATATATATCAGTCCCTTACTCTGTGCCGTCTCCCCAAGGAGTTAAATGGTGAATAAATAGATAAGCTTTCTTCCTTCCTGTGGCTTGTGGTCTATTCTAGGCAGTTTTTTTTTAAAGATTTTATTTTATTTATTTGAGAGAGGGAGATAGAGAGACAGAGAGTAAGTAGGGGGTATGGCAGAGGGAAAGGGAGAAGCATGCTCCCCACTGAATGGGGAATCTGACAGGGAGACTTGATCCCAGGATCCTGGGATTATGACCTGAGCCTAAGGCAGATGCTTAACCAATTCAGCCACCCAGGAGCCTTTCTAGGCAGTTTTCATAGTCTACTAAGTTCTTTACGAACTGAGACACATGGAAGCATGGGGAAGAGCAATGGACTTCTACATGGAAATAGGCTTGGATTTTCTCAGGAGTGGGAACTTGATAAATTTTGGTTGATAAATAATGTTGAACAAATCATTAAACTTGTTTGGTCCTATTTCTTCCCATGTACCGATGAGAAAGCTGGTGAGGGTGTCATAAACTCAGAGTGGCTTCTTTCTATTTCTTTTTCTTTTTTTTTAAGGACTTTATTTATTTGAGTGGGAGGGGGAAAGCATGAGCTGGGGGCAGGCACAGAGGCAAAGGGAGAAGCAGATTCCCTGCTGAGCAGGGCCCTGAGATTGAGATTGTGAACTGAGCTAAAGGCAGATGCTTAATTGACTGAGCCACCCAGGTGCCCCTCAGAGTGGCTTCTTCCAGTGCTGAAGTTCTATCATAGAGAAGTCAGACAGAAGGATCAGAGTGACATCAACTGAACAACTGTAACATCAGTAAAAGCGGACAAGATGTTACTGATCTCCTGAAAGGCACAATACAATGTGTGTCCCACTCCCTGTGAATTCTTGCCAAAAAATTGGATGTTAGTCCAAGTCTGGTTAAATCTCTGGTCCTACTACCAACTTTCAGCAAATACTGGGATTGAGGAGCCTGTCAAATCCTTTCTACAAAGCATGGGCCAGATCTAACATGGGCACTTCTATAAGACAAATAACCTGGTTTCTCTAACAAATAAATAGCACCAAATAGTGCCAAGTTTTGGGTAAGATAATTAAAGGAAATTTATCTTAATAATATCCTATTAATTTTTTAAGGATGAAAATGGCACTGGATTTTGCTACAAGAAAAAGTCCTCAGGGGTTTCATGCTGCAACATGAATGAACCTTGAAGAAATTATGCTAGGCAAAATAACCAGACATGAAAGGACAAATATGATAGGATTCCACTGTGACTAGGATCTAGAGGGGTCAAACTCGTAGAGACAGAAAGCAGAGTGGTGGTTGCCACTGCACCGAGGGAAGGGAGAATGAGGACTTAGTGTTTCATGGGGATAGACTTTCAGTTTGAGAAGATGAAAAAAGTTCTAGGAATGGGTGGTGGTGATGATTGCATATCAATGGGAATGTTCTTAACACCAATGAACTGTACATTTGAAAATGGTTAAAATAGTAACTTTTATGTCATTTTTATTTATCACCACAACCAAAAAGTCCTCAGGTGTTAGACATAAATTCTGGAGTAGGACAGGTAAATACTACTACCACTGGGATTTAATTTAAACTAATCTAATAAAGCAAAACAAACAAAAAAAACCCTGGAGGACAGAGAGGAAACAGAACTGGTGAAATCAGCCTAATTGTTGAAGTCTACAGAGCAGTAATGGGGTTTCACTGATGCTGCTCCTTCACTTTTATGTATTTTAAACACTTTGATAATACAAAGTTTAAAATACATCTATCATGTTTTGGTATGTTGAGTTTAATTTTCTGAGATGCTCTGAGCATTTATACTTTTTAGAGGACTCAATTAAAAAAAAAAAAATCCCCTGCAGCCCCTTGGTATCCTGAGTTGTCATAGTATGAAATTGAGCATGAAATAGGCCCAAGCTTGAGGAGGTCACTGAGGCTGTTTTATAGTAAGCGACCCTCTCGTATGTTATACTTGATACTCCTGCCAACCTTGCCAGATTGCAGGGGAGAATAAACGAAATTGTATATATCAGCATTGCTTACTACTGCCTCCACCTTAGAATCACCAGGGAGCTTTTAACAATTCTAATGCTGAGCCCCAACCCCACAACAAGTGAGCTAGAATCTCCAAGGGTGGGCCCCAGGGAGCAGTATTTGTAAAATGTTCCCTCTGTGACTCTAAAGTGCAGTCAAGGTTAAGAACCACTATGAACCACAGGGTACCTAAAAGTATTCACAAAATGCTGATTGAAAATTAATCTGGAACTAGTTACCTAGTATGCTCTGTTACAGTCATTTGATAAAGCCTTTTATGGAAAAGAATTTATATGCAACCTTTTCTCCTTCCCACCCAGGAGATCCAACTTCCAGAGGCTATAAACTTATTCCTTGAGCTTTTGCTGGGCACACTTATGCCCAAGAGAGTATTGTGGTGGCTGTTAGCAAGAGCCTGGAAAGATAAGAACAGTTTCAAAAATGTTTTTGGGGCATCACAAAAACTCGATTGTAACAAAACGCTCTTTGGAATAACATTAAAGAAAAGTGAATTATGCCCATTTATCAAAGGGAAAATGAAAGCTCCTTGGACACGAATTTTATTTTGAAGCTGAAGCCTTTAATCCAATTGACAATAAGATATATGGTCCTTCTATGAACTGAGGAATGATAAGCAGCCATGTATAATCTCAGTATGTAGCTGCTGGAATTTAATTCCGTGTTTCACCTCTGATGTGTTAAGAATGGACAGATATTCAAAACACAGAGAGAAAACGTAGTCCTTACACTGACTCAGTTATGCACGAACACTGAATACAAACAAGTCCACATATTTCTTTCCCACACCTTGACACCTTGGGATTTGGAGTAAATATTCATAGGGTGGTCACTTCAAACTGGAAAAAAAAATGCTCTAAATTTTCATTGCAAATAACTCTTCCATGAAGTGAAAGAGTAAGTGATCCTAAGCCTGAAGTGTGTGTGTGTGTGTGTGTGAGTGTGTGTGGGTGTGGGTGTGTTGTGCAGGAGGAGCATCTTCTTCTCTTTTTTAGCACCAGCCAGAGTTAAGTAGTAGAGGAATGGGCTTGTCAGGTTTAATAAATAAAAAATGCAGAATGCCCACTTAAATTTGAATTTTAGATAAATATTTGCAAATATTGCTCAGAATATAGTAATACTAATTAATATTCAGGTTTTATTTGGAAGGCAAATTAAACTGGGCATCCTATATTTTATCCAACAGCCCTACAGGGAATAAAAGAAGTCTTTTCGCATGTGAAGTCTAAATATCTTACTCCAAGATACTCAGCATATCTAGGAGGTTCAGGTAGTCAACTAATGTCCAAGAAAGTGATATTGACAGCCTGTTTAAGGAAGTCAGTGTCTCAGTTAGCAAATGCCACATAACAGGGCGCCTGGGTGGCTCAGAGGGTTAAGCCTCTGCCTTTGGCTCAGGTCATGATCTCAGGGTCCTGGGATCGAGGCCTGTATTGGGCTCTCTCCTAGGCAGGGAGCCTGCTTCCTCCTTTCTCTCTGCCTACTTGTGATCTCTCTCTGTCAAATAAATAAAATAAAATCTTAAAAAAAAATGCTACATAACATATTGCCCCAAAATATGTGGTTTAAAATAATAACCACATAGTATTGTGAATGCTTTTGCAAGTTGACTGTGGTTTGTTCATCTAGAATTGGTGAGCAAATATATCAGTAAATGCAAATCTTCAGTTAGGTTGGGGTAATTTAGTTCAAGCTATTGCAGATGGCAAAGCTGTCATAAATCTCTCATCCTCTTCTTGGAACCAGTGATAACAAAGTATAAATAGAGATATGTGAGTCCTCTTAAGGCCTAGCTTAGAACTAGCACATTGTTATTTCTGCCCACATGCCATGGGCCAAAGCAAGTCATATGGTCAAACTCAAAGTCAAAGAGTAAGGAAGTACATTGCTCCTGTGAAGAGGCCATGGCAAGGTTGTGAATGCAGGAGGAGTGAAAAACAGGGGCTGATGATTTTATTTACTATTGGTAGACATGGGGAAAGTGAGATACAAGAGAAGGAAATGAAGTCCCTGGCAGTTTCAGAGCCAAAAAAGACTGAGACACAGGGGAAAGGAAAGCAGGAGGCCAGGCCCCAGGGAGCTGGGCTTCAAGGGTTAGAAGTACCCAAATATGAGTATGATATCCCCAAATATTATATGTATTTGATTCCAGTACATCATGTTTGCCTAGAAAAGTTCTCATGAACTGAGGTAAGAGTAAATGCACATGTAGGTCCTTAATGATCTCAGCTGTGAAAATTAGAAGCCAGACATATGGCTCGAGGTCCTTTTAAATGTTATCCACAGGGGCACCTGGGTGGCTCAGTTGGTTAAGCGACTGGTTTCGGCTCAGGTCATGATCCTGGAGACCAGGGATCGAGTCCTACATCGGGCTCCCGGCTCAGCGGGAGGCCTGCTTCTCCCTCTCTCAGTCCCTCTGCTTGTGTTCCCTCTCTCGCTGTGTTTCTCTCTGTCAAATAAATAAAATCTTTAAAAAATAATAAATAAATAAATAAATAAATAAATAAATAAATAAATAAAGTTATCCACAACTCACATGTACTCCTTGCTCTCTTGTCCTCCATTAAGTACTTGTTTGGTTGAAAAAGCAAGACATTAAGGTCATTTTAAAATGATAACTAATTTGTATCCATCAGTGTTTTAGTTGGTACTTTTTCCATTCAGTAAGAGAAACCCAACTTAAACTAGCTGAAGCTGAGAAGGGAAATTATTAGCATAACTAAAAAGACCAAGGACACTAGCTTTACGTAGGGCTGGACCCATGTGCTCAAATGATGTCAATAGGATTCTGTTTCTCTCCATTCCTAGGCTCTGCACCAGCATCATTCTGAGGCAAGCTATTGTTTCATGATGCCACAATGTTTTCTGAAAACTCCAGATATACTTTATCAGCTTGGCAACCCAGGTAGAAAAAGCATACCTCTTTTTCTTTAGTTCAGTGAAAATCCTGGAATTGAATTTTAGGTTTAATGCAAATCTAATGTCCACCTCTGAACCAACCCCAGTGATCAGGATACTGATTTGCGAGACCTGGGTGTCCAAACCAGGATCCTGAAGTTTGGTCAGCTCTACCTAAACTATATGGACTGAGAATGAGAGAGAGAGAATGGAAGTATGGTAACAGATGGGAAATGGGTGCTGGGTAGGCAAAAAGCAACTAATGTCTCCATCCAATGTCTCCGCATTTTCCTTAGAGTAAAAGATACTATAGTGTTTACCCTCTGTAACTCTTTCCCTCATCTCCTACCACTCTCCCCATTCCATTCTACTTCAGCTGCACTCGGCACCTTGCTCACATATGAGCACTCAAGGATTACCTTGTTTTAAGGACTCTGGGCCACCTGCTCGGTCACTTTCTCACTGAGACCTACACTAGAGAGTTCCTGTGCTCACTGTCCAATTTCCATTTGGTTTTCTAGGGAAGAAATATTTGTCACTCACTAATCCTTAAGTTGATGCTTTTGAGGAATGAATGGGAGATGTGATGGAGAGTGAACTGGGATTAGCAGTGGGTGAGAATGTGTGCCACTTCTGGACAAAGCAAGCATTAGGCATAGAATACAACTGGAAGGTCCTATTTGAAAGGTTGTTTCTTTCTTTTTTTTTTTTATTGTTACTTAAATATTTTTTCCCAGTGTTCCAAGATTCATTGCCCATTCCCCACACCCAGTGCTCCATGCAATAGGTGCCCTCAGTACCCACCACCAGGCTCTCCCATCCCCCCACCCCCTCCCTCCAAGTCCCTCAGTTTATTTCTGTGTCCAAAGTCTCGGTATTACCCTACTTCCCATTTACTTTCCTTCTCCTACTGTCCTCTAGGTTACCCCTTATGCACCGTAAGTAAGAGAAACTATGTGATACTTGACTTTCTCTACTTGGTTTATTTCACTCAGCATAATCTCTTCCAATCCAGATTATTTCTTATGGCCTTTCTGAGAGAACTGTACTTTAACTTAAAAAAAAAAAAACAATTAAAAAAAAAAAGCAGTTTGTGGTGAAAGCAGAACAAAGGGGAGAATCCCAGATTAACATTTGGGACTGTCTTAACTTGGGAATCTTCAGGACAGCACAGATCCTTGGGAATGTCTTTCTTTGCCTGTGACCTCTTGTGTTTATCTAACTGTCCAGCTGAGGGCTCACCCTGACATTTCAGCAACTAGACAGAGTCTACCCATTTCGGGTGAAATAAGAAAGGGAGAGTTGTCCCTCTCTAGGGTTGCAGGAAGACTATTCAGAAAACTTCTGCTTTTCAGGATTTTTCTTTTTTGATATTTTTTTTTTCTTTCTTTCATGGCAAGATCCTTTCATTCCATGGTTGTACTCAAAATGACGTTGCTGTGCAAAAGTTGACAAAGGCAGTTCCTGGCCTCCAGGGGAGGGCAAAGAGGCCTGGGGGTGGGTACTGAGGGCACCTATTGCATGGAGCACTGGGTGTGGGGAGATGGGAAAGACAGAGGAAAAAGGTAAAGGATGGTTTGTGTCAGCGAGTTCTGCCCTGAAAGGTCAGGGGAAGTAGGAAAAGGTGACGTAAAAAGGAAGTACTGTTTTTTCACATATGCAAAGGGGATTTCTGCAGAACACCTTCCAGAAGCTTTAGTTGTTACCCACGCAGAGATGGACAGGAAAGCTAGAAAGGGACACCCTGGTAGGGAGATTTCTGCTTCTCACTTTATCACTCACTCTACACAATGTTCAGTTATCTCATGGACATATTATTTTTTAACGGAAATTTTTAGAAAAGACCAATTTGATGAAAACAAACTAAATCATAAGAACCTTACCTACTCTATTTTCATTTTCTATGATCCAAGAAAAAAGGCTTCATTTACTTGCTGTGTGGACTTTGGTAAGTCATGTAAGTTTTTTGTGACCCATGACCTCATCTGTAAAATAAGGTTAGTGATTGTGCCTCTATCATGGAATGGCTGTGGGGATTTAGTGAGAGAAGGTGTGTAAAGTACTAAGCACCGGTTATCACAAACACTGAATCATCCTAGCTATCACTAGAATTGCCCAAATTCTGTCCTAACACAGAACCCAGCATTTTAGGCTTGTTCATCCTAAAGTTGGTACCTAATTGTCATGGCAAGTGACCACAGCATCTGGGGCTGTAATGGATGGTGATGATGGTGGTGGTGGTAGATAGATAGTTCCTTAACATTTGGCACATTGGAAGTGGGGAAAGAAACAGATGTATGGGATGGAAGCCAGAGAAATAGACAGAAGGCAAGGTTGATAGGGTCACAAACACACCTGTCATCATCTTAGTAGAATAAATTGTCTGCCTTTTGTCATGTCCTGAATATGTCTGAGATAGATGAGAGGAATAGATAATGTATAATGATCCCAGTGGTAAACTAGAAAAGAAATATTATTTAATTTGGTGAAAATGTAGTCTTCTCTGCCATCTTCTACCAGAACCCCGTTGAATTATTTACCTTTCTATTGAATATGTACAGGGCTAGAAGCCATATCTAGAATCATAAAGGACTGAAACGAACCATACAAATCAATTTTCCAGTATTTCAAGTAACAGGAAATATGATTCAATCTAACGTATACAACTAGGACATTTATTTGTCTCATGTAATAAGTTTAGCAGTAAGGTATATTTCAGGTTCCACTGACCCATAGCTCAATAATACCATAAAGTCCAGGTTCTCTCTCTTTCTCTTCTCTGTCATCCTTGGTGTATAAGTTGTGTTCTTAGACTGCTTTATTCCTTTACTTTATTCATTTACAAACACTTTATTCAGGTGTTTGTCAGTGAAAGATGGGACATACTTTCTTGTTTCTAACCAGTGGAGAAGGTGGCATTGAAGGAGAGGGAATGAGACAGAGGAAGAGAGAGAAAGTTTCTCTTCCAACCATAGGGGGAAAGGTCCTTCTTTTCAGTCAAATAATGTATAATGATCCCAGTGGTAAACTAGAATAGGATAGGCTAGCTTAGGATAGTGCTCACTCCTGAACCTATGTTTGTAGCCAGGTGGATGCTGTATGGTGCAGGAATTTCAAACCAGCCATGAGCAAGAACCATATAATGATTAACTTAGACTGGGGTTTTCAACTTTGGCTCTATTGACATTTCGGGATAATTCTTTATTGTGGGGGCTTCCTGTGCATTGTAGACTGCTTGTCAACATTCCTCATGTCTACCCACATGGTACCAAGAGCAAGGGACATGTGAGTGTAGATGGAGGACAAGGACTAGATGAGGGACTTTGATGTTTATCCAAAAAGTACCAGCAAGCTACCAAATGCTTTTAGCTGGGCTCTGTAGAAAGAACAGGAGAAGACTTGGAGGGAAAAGAGTGGGACCATTTATTGCAGGAGAGCAGGTAATGAATGAGAGTAGTTTCAGTTAGGGTGGTGGCTGTAGAAGGACAGAGGGATTGACATGTTTGAGTGTTATTTAGGAGCTAAACTAGGTAGGACCTGGTGCTGAATAGATATGAAGAATGAGGAAAGGAAGGTAGTAAGGATATCTCATAGGTTTCTTGTTTTCTCCACCCAGTGGACTATTTGTCATGAAATGAGGAACACCAGAGTAGGAACAGACTGTGGAAAGATTATGTTCTGGTTGTGCTGAATTTGAGGGCTGAATAAGTTGCCCAAGTAGAAATATTAAGTTGGCATAAAGAGATACAAATGTGGTGTTAAGGGGAGAATATAACTAGAGATAATAACTGAAGCCATATGTGTGATAAGAACTCACCTTAGGGACTCTATGGGGTAAAGATCCATGAGTCTTGGGAAGGAGCAGTCAGAAGAATAGAAGTGATTCCCTGAGAGGGCTTTATTCCTACCCTATAGGAGAAGAACTTTTTAAGAGGGAGGACTGGATCAGTAGTGCTATGTGCTATTGGGAGAAGATGGGAGATAAGGACCAAAATATTGTCCTTTGGATTTAGTGACGTGGAGGCCATCGGTGAGCTCAGCAAGAGCCATCTGGGAAATGGTGGGAATTGGGATCAGAAGATAGGCTGGAGAGGCCCAAGGAATGCCTGAGAGAAGATGTGGAGTAGATTTCTCTTGGAGACGTTTGGCTGTGGAAGAAGGGGGGAGAGGTTAACTAAAGGGGAAAGTGAGAACCAGGGAGAGGTTTTCTTTAGGACAAGAATTTTTTTTTTTTACCATGTTTAAATAGTTTATGGGTACCAGGGAACAGAGGTTTAAAAATATAGGAGAGGGTGCCTGGGTGGCTCAGTGGGTTAAAGCCTCTGCTTTTGGCTCAGGTCATGATCTCAGGGTCCTGAGATCGAGGCCTGCATTAGGCTCTCTGCTTGGCAGGGAGCCTGCTTCCTCCTCTCTCTCTGCCTGCCTCTGCCTGCTTGTGATCTCTCTCTGTGTCAAATAAATGAATGAAATCTTTAAAAAACATTTAAAAATATAGAAGAGACAGAGACAGAGATGAGAGAGAGAGAGATGATAGATGATAGATGCTAGATAGGTGCTAGATAGATGCTAGATAGATAGATGATAGATAGATAGATAGATAGATAGATAGATAGATAGATAGATGATAGATAGATTAGAAATGGATAACATAAGTTTCCTAAAAAGGCAGGAGGGGATGGAATCATCCAGACCCATGAGCCTTAGAAAGGAGAAGGGGCACCTCTGCAATTATAACTAGAGAGGAGGAGGAGAGGAGGGACAAAGCTGTAGGCGGACTTGAAGTGTTTATGGCAGGAAGTTAATAGCATTCCTGTTTGAACTCTTTGGTTTCTGTGAAGCAGGGAGCTCAGCATCTGTATGGAGGATGGGGGGAAGGTCAAGCAATCATGTCCACTGATGAACTTTTCAGAGTCTTTGCTACACAACAGTCCATTATGAGTGTCCAAGAAGGGGATGGCACCTATCATCAAAGCAAATTGCAATCCAAAGATGGGAAGGAGCTGTGAACATAGCTCTCTCATTCTTGACAGTGTGGTTTGATCCCAGATCTTGGCCATACTCAGCAATCTGGTTTTACTTGGACATATGAAAATTAGACAGAGATGCCATTAAACCTTTCTATGTAACATGAAAGAGTATGAAGCAGGACACAAATCTATTGCCTCTGACTTCAGTGTACCTGGGGTCCATAATAGAACTAGCTGTGTGTCCTTGAGCTAATTATTTAATGTCTCTGTGACTCAGTTTCTTTATCTGTACAAAAATGGCACTCATGTCATCCTTACCATGCAATGATTAAGTATAATGATAGTTATAAAGAGCTTAGAATAGTGTCTGACCCATGTGAATAGTAACTGTTAGCTATTACTGGGAGCAGAGGGACAGCTGTGATCCATCCTTTAAACAGGGCAGCAGAAAAATCTACTCTGGCAAAGAAAAGAAAAACGAACAGATGTGTTGAACGAAGTAGAGAAGAATAATAGAAAAATAATAGAGAAAGCATATTCTTTCCAGAGACCTGGATTTGCCTTTGGGATCTATGAAACATCCATGTCTTTATGATAAATCTCCCTGTTAGTTCAAACTATCCTGGTGACTTGCAAACAAAAAGATATAATGAGTACAGTGGCTAAGACAGGATTTGAACCCAAGTCCCCTGGCTTCCAGTACTGTCGTGATTACCATACACAGTTTGTTTAGGATCTGGATGTGACTTAGTAAGAAAAGTCTTCTCCCAGAAGAAGAAAGCATATTTTTACAGCCTGGGACAGATTGTGTCAGAGATTAAATTAAGTGCCCATGGTTTCAAGAGAGACAGACTTTTGACCTTCCAGCTGTTGCAGCCCACATCTGACTGAAAAAGCTAAAGGTGTTACAGAGACTCAGGGACTGAGGGCTCCAAAAGCATTTCAGCTCTTTAAGATTTTCAACTCAGCAGTTAGTCTATGACATCATCTAGAAGTAGATTCAATGGGTAATTTTTGCAGATTCTGAGTTTTTCATAAACATCCATAACTCCAGATGTCAGCTTGCACACTTCTCCCTGCCTGAAATGTTCTACCCTTTCTTTTTCTTTTTCCCTGCGGAGGACCTCCTTTGGTGGATCTCAAACTATAGTGGGCTGGAGAATCATCTGGGGATTGGGAGCTTGTTAAACTGCCACTTTTGTGGACCCCTCTTGAGATTCTGACTCAGACAGTCTGGGATGGGACCTAGGAGTCTGCCTGTTAGGTAAGCATCTCAGGTGATACTGAAGTTGGAAATTTGAGGACCACTCTGAAAAGAACTCCATATTCTTTTAGCCAGACATTCTGCAAAGAATTCCAAAATTGAGGAACATAAGAGGTGGGGGGTTTTGTTTGTTTGTTTGTTTGTTTGTTTTAAGATTTTATTTATTTGACAGAAAGAGATAGAGTGAAAGAAGGAACACAAGCAGGGGGAGTGGGAGAGGGAGAAGCAGGCTTCCACTGAGCAGGGAGCCTGATGCAGGGCTCAAACCCAGGACACCAACCAGCATCATGATCTGAGCTAAAGGCAGATGCCTAACAACTGAGCCATCCAGGCACCCCCAGAGGTGGGTTTTTAAATACAATTTTGATGTTGAAAGTCAAAGTTATATGGGGGCTCTTTTTTTTTTTTTAACCTCAAGTCTCAGTTTTCTGGTTTGTTAAATAGGCTTGATAATGGAGACCCCTCTCTAGAGGTTGCTGTGCAGCTCAAATGAACTCAGTGCAAGCAAAGGCAGGTTTTTAACTGTAAAGTCAGTGACAGTAGTTATTTTCTATTAAAATGTGACTCTCTTCTCGAAAGGATCTTAGTGGTATATAATCTAACCTTTAACTTTTCAACAAGAGATAGCTGGAGAAAGAATCACATCTTATTTTCCACTGTATCCCCTGTCCTAGCTCAATGCATAGTGTGTAGCAGCAGGCTTAATTTTTGTTGATAAGGACCTAATATTTTAAGCTTTTGAGTGCAAATGAGTCATCATCCAAGATGCTGATTGGCTGACACCAGTTCTCTTTGGTCGGATACAAAATAATGAGGAGGGAAAAACTGGTTATTAATGCAAAGAGGCTAAGAAAAGGCAGTGAATAGCAGCACAAAAATAGCCTCAATAATTATAAGTCTTACAAAGCTTGTTGTGACACACTTTATGAGTCAAAAATGAAGTGTGTGTGACATGAAATGAATCATTGTGTGAATAAGAGAAGGAATCTTATTTATCCAAATATGTTTTGTCAGCACTAATGCTCTCTCTTGAATAATGCGTGCCCTTAAACAAAAGTGATGGGTAGCCTTGTTGCTATCTAACAAATTATATATCTAACACTTATGTACATAATATGTATCAACATAAAATAGGTTAAATTTTTCTTGTAGAAAAATTGGTCTGGCCTCTGGCCTTACTTTAATGAAAACACTTAAGTTTTCACGTATCAGTTCCATACTCTTTGGGAATGTATGGCTAGCATCATTCTTCAACTTTGGAATTGGATGCTGAATATAAATAAGACGACCATATTTTCCCACTTATTTTCCTCAAGAGCAATCTCTCAGTATTGCTATGAGCTATTCTCATAAGCTGCTTGTCTTGCATATTAAAATGTACATATTTTCACAGTATCTGTAATTATTTCTAGTGTTTTTATTGAAGGGGTAATGGAAGGTGTTTCTTTGGTATATCAGTATCTTGTTTCCAGAAGAAAATTGAGACAGGTACATTCAGTTTACCATCTGTACTGATTTGCTGTGATACATTGAAGATACTGGGTTTCAGTAAATAAATCTCTTCTTCCATTTCTGACTTTGAAACAATTGAAAGAGTCACAGAAGGGGCAGGCCAAAGGAGATCCACATTTTTCCTTCATGACTAATAAACTGAAAATGTAGGTCTAAACCATGGAGAGATGGGTTTGCTAAAATTTCTGTTATGAATTAAGTACCCAAGACTGCTAGCTCTTTTTCCTTAGTGATAAAATTCCCAGGCTTTAGTGGGACATATAGACATCCAGAATAAAGACTATATTTCTTAGCTTCGTTTGCAGCTAAGTATGGCCATATGAATGATTAGGTTTTTGTCCAATACAATTTAACAGTGTGTGTAACTGCTAGATAGCCCTTAAAGGGAAGTCTTTCTTTATCTCTTTCTTTCTTTCTGTTGAGTGGAAGGTAGATGTAATAGCTAGAACTCAATAAGCCATCTTGTACCATTAGGTTCTAACTACATGTTGACAATGATAGAACTACAGGACAACAAAAGCTGGTTTTCTGATGGCCATTGTGATGATTAATTTTATGTTTCAATTTGACCAGACCATGAAGTACACAAATATTTAGCTAAACATTATTTCTGGGTCTGTCTGGGTCCATATGAGATTAGCATTTGAATTGGTGGACTCAATAAGGGCAGCTTGCCCTCCAGGATATAGGTGGATATCATCCAATCTGTTGAGGGCCTGAATAAAATACAAAGGCAGAGGATAGGAAAATCTGATCTCTCTGCCTGACTGCACAGCTGGAACATCAGTCTTCTCCTGTACTCAGATTCCAACTAGGACTATCATGGACTCCTCTAGTTCTCAGGCCTTTGGTCTCAGACTCAGACTACATCAATGTCTTCTCTGTGTCTCCAACTTGCAGGTAACAGATCACAGGACTTCTTAGCCCATTCTCTCTATGTCTTGGTCTCTGTATTCATCTCTGTTTCTCTCTTTTCCTGATCTGTTTCTCTGGAGAATCCTGACTAGAATAGAGTTTGGTTCTGAGAATTGACCAGAAGGTGAGCCTATTGCCCCAGTGGGTCTGAAAGATAGAGCATTGAGCTAAAGGAGATTATTCATGAGTGGTAACATCTCATGGAGTTTGCCTTGATAGGTTTTAGATTAGTCTGGAACCTAACATCCCTTCTTTCTTTTCTGTTTCACTTTTGGAATGGGAATGTGTATCCTATGCCTGTCCTACCGTTATAGGCATTCATGTATTTGAAGAACCTAGTGTATTTGGTTTCACATGTTCACAACTGGAGA
This sequence comes from Spilogale gracilis, assembly GCA_004023965.1. Classification (NCBI taxonomy): domain Eukaryota; kingdom Metazoa; phylum Chordata; class Mammalia; order Carnivora; family Mephitidae; genus Spilogale; species Spilogale gracilis. The sequence goes on from PITA01001146.1 coordinate 187,939, forward strand.
GGCATTTTGCCCTAGGATGAATCATATCTTGAGTCTCACCCATGTCTAGTTTAGATGATATCTAGATAAGACTTTGGATTTCAGACTTTATATTTGATGCAGGATGAGTTAAAACTTTGGTGTTATGACCATGGAGTTAACGTATTTGCATGCGAGAAGGACATGGATTTGGGGAGACCAGGGGCAGAGTGCTATGGAACAAATGTGTCTCCTCAAATTTACATGTTGAAGCCCTAATCTCCAAAGAGATGCTATTTGGAGGTGGAAACTTTAGGAGGTAATTAGATCATGAGGGTAGAGTCTTCATGAATGGGATTAGTGCCCTTATGAAAAAGACAAGACAGAGATAATCTTCTGTCTGTCATGTGAGCACACAGTGAGAAGGTAGCAGTCTGCAAACTAAAATTATTTAAGAAATTGAAGAGCACCTTTGAGATCATCTGGCCCAATAATCTTCATTTTACCAACGTGAACCAGAGTGGTTAGGATAATTTTTGAAAAGTTAGTTACAGTGAATACCTAACTTTTATAGCAGCATGGACCAGATTGGAGGAGATTTTGCTGAGTGAAATAAGCCAAGAAGAGAAAGTCAAATATCATACGGTGTCACTTACTTGTGGAGCATGAGGAGTAACATGGAGGACAGTAGGAGAAGGAAAGGAAAGGTGAATTGGGATAAATCAGTGAGGGAGATGAAACCAGAGATTTTTGGACTCAGAAACAAACCTAGGGGTTTTGGAAAGGAGGGGGTGGGGGGATGGACAAGCCTGGGGGTAGGTACTGAGGGCATTTATTGCATGGAGCACTGGGTGTGGGGCATAAACAATGACTCTTGGAACACTGAAAAATAAAGTAAAATAAACAGTAAATAAATAGATAAATAAATAGATAGATAAATAAATAAATAAATAAATAAAATTAGTTACAGGGTTCTGTGGGTACCATTAAACAAACTAGAACCAGAGCTTTAATCCCTCAAAGGTCTGTGCCTTTCCATTGGGAGTTTGACAAATTGGGCGGAAAGGGGGATCAATACAGATAGAAGAGAAAGACATGAGCAAAGACTGAAAAATAGAATTGCCAATGTATGTTCCACAGACAGTAAAGTGGTTACTGTAAGGTAATTCATGGCACTAAGAGTTGAAACAAACAGAAACATTAATATGGGTTTTTAAATGCCAGAATGAAGTGTTGCAAATTTATCTTTTGGCAAAGAAGGAACTATGAGGATTTTGGAGCTGGTTTACTTATTGTTATGTGACTCTGGACCAGGCGCCAAGCAAAGAATGTGTCATAGGAATGTGAACACCTAAAAGACCTGAGGGCTTGACTACAGCATCTTCCCAGTGATTTGCAAGACAAAGCTCCAGAACTTCAGCATGCCCAGGAGACATACCTCTTAACATTCTCCAATTGATTTCAGGCCCCAGGCATACTAAGGTGCTTTTGGGTTGCCCGGTCTGACAATTCCATATTTTAGTGAATTAAAGCTAAACTTATTTCTCCAGCATCTTGCATGTCAGCTGCAAGTGAGCAAAAGTTCATCCCTCCAGACTGATGGAGTCTTCATCCCAAAACATGCTCCAGGTTGGCAGAGGCGAGGAAAAGAGTACAGTAAACCATGCACTGAGTCTTAAAGATGCTGCCCAGAGGTAACACAGCCCTCATTCACATTTTGCTGGCCAAAATTCACAAAGCCAAGACTGCCTCCATGGAGTGCCAAATATAATCCTCCCTACAGAGGACAAGCAGGTAATGCAGTTTACTGCAGTCCCCACACCTTACTTTGCTATCTCTGCCCCTGTGCAGCCCATGTTCTGGGCTCCTTTAGCACAGCTGTGTTCCTCCCCATCATTGTTCACTCTATGCCAGGCACTGGGCCAAGGCTTCCCTAGCCTTTCCCTCATTCAATCCTCAGTGACTCCACAGAGTCAGTGCTGTTAATTAGCCTCACTTTACACGGAAGACTTTGAGGTGGAGAGCTTAACAGCTAATGCTTCGCTTCCTGCCTCTGTCTGTATTTCTGCCCCTGTGGTGACCCATTCTGATTTCTGCCTCTGCTGGCCTTTCTTGTCTTGGTCTCCTCTGCAGGTTCTTGTGAGAGATGGTTATAACTTTGGAACCTCAGAGATGGGGCCACTTATGTACTCCAGCCAGGGATGGGGGATTAAGGACTAAGACAAGGTGCTTTCAGAACACAGAAGAATTGACTAACACTATTAATGAGGCGAAAAAGAAAGGGTAGTGATTTGGGAAACATGTCAAGTACCAGTTTGCTGGGCAAAACAGAACTGCTTGTGTGAGGCCTGGAGGCCTGGAGGCCTGGAGAGGGATGGGTGTTGCTTATGTGCTCTTATTAGAGAGATGCTTTTTATCTGTTCTCTTACCTCTGGAGTTTGGAACCTGAGCTACACATAGGATGATGGTGATGATGATGATGATGTTGATAGCAAACATCATATTGTATGCTTATATGGTATATGGTTCATAATATTACTCATGTTAAATTCTCTACATATTAACAAATTTAATTCTCATAGTACTCTTGGGAGAAGAGACTATGATTATCTTCATTTTACAGATGATGAAACTGAATCAGGGCAGTTAAGTGAACTGCCCAAAGCCATACAGCTACTAAGTAGCAGAGACTGGGTTTAATCCCAGACTGTCTCAGGAATTTGTGTTCTTAACCTCTGTAATTTATATTATATTAGGCCAACTTCTAAGTGTTTTACATGTATGTCTTAATTCATTTGTCCCATGTAACAAGAAGTTTTTGATGTGTGTACTCTGTACTCTTTTCATTTGACACATACGAAGTTAAGGCACAGACAGGTTAAGTAATTTGCCCAAGCTTTTACAGAGGTAATTAGCAGAGTTGGGGTTTAAACCCAAGGAATCAGACTCCAGAGCCTGTGCTCTCAGCTCCTGCACCACACTATCCCAGTGTTTGCTCATTTATAACCTACAGGATACAGAGTTCTCTATATTGAGACCAGATGGGTTTGAGTCTAGGACAACACTGACTGATCTATCCCATGAAATAAGCTCTTTATAGTTCAGTGAGTAGCTAAGAATGTGTGTATCTGTAATTAATACATAAGCCTCAAATGTGGTGTGATTCTGGTGCTAAGTGAATTCCTCTTCACTAGGAATTTGGTTAAACTTTAATTTGATAGACCCGTGAAAATCACCTCTATTCTGGTTCTGATTAGATGCTATTCTGTGTCCCACAATGATCCACATCCCACACTGATTTGTGTAGTTTTGTTTGTTCATTTATTCATGCATTCACTGATCCATTCCATAAATATTTATTGAACCCCACTAAGGGCCAGGGATTGTTGAAGACACTGAATCTACAGAATTGAGCAAAAACAGTTAGATGTCTGCCCTGTAGAGTCTACACTCTAATGGGAAGAGTCAGATAATATATAAATAAGTGATAAGCCCTAGGGAGAAAGAGAAAGCTTCAAAGGAAGAGATGGAATTCCAAGGGGAAGGGGAGTTGTTATTTAGGCTGGGAAGCTAGAGATGGTTTTAACTGAGAGTCCTGGAGAAGGTGAGGAAGTGACCTGTATAGATAGCAGTGAATAACGTAGATACAAGAGAAGAGCAAGTAAAAAAACCAGAGGCAGAATGAGTGTGTAATGGGTTTGAGGAGCCACAGGGAGGCCAGTATGCTGGAACAGAGTGAGGAAGACAGAGAATACCCAGAGACGGTGGAGGGGAAGTGAGGGTGAAAGAATCATTCACGACCTTGCAGATCATTGCAAGGCCTCTGGATCTCATTTTGAGTGTGAAAGGCGCCTGTGGAAGGCATTGATTAAACAAGTCACAATCTATGAGTGGAGCTTAGGCTGCAGAACATAGGAAAACCAAATGCTCTCCAAGAGGTGGTGGTTAAATAAATTATAGCACAGTCAAACCATGGATGAAGCCATGATGAAGACTGACTTAGAGCTTGTCTCTTGATTTGGGGGTAATTCCACGAGAAAACGTTGAGTGAGAAAACCAAAATGCAGAAAAGCATTGAACATTATATCAAAAACTAATGATGTACTATACCTTGGCTAATTGAATTTAAACCAAAAAAGAAAAGAGCGCCAGGGTGGCTCAGTCATTGAGTAGCTGCCTTCGGCTCAGGTCACGGTCCTGGAGTCCCAGGATGGAGCCCCACATCGGGCTTCCTGCTCAGAGGGAATCCTGGTTCTCCCTCTCTCATTCCCCCTGCTTGTGTTCCCTCTTTAGCTGTGTTTCTCCCTGTCAAATAAATAAATAAAATCTTTAAAAAGAATAAACAAAATTTTTAAAAAAGCATGCACATCACATTTTTTTTTAATAAGGACTTTCCCAACTTTCCATCTGCAATACTAAAGAGCAATTATTGATATGATTATATAGACACGGAGAAAGTTATGGGAACATACATACTAGATAGTTCACAGGGGTTACATAGTTATGAGAGGATAAGTTTGCAAGGGTTGGGTAGAGAAGGGAGACACTAAGTTAAAAAATGACTGCTCTTAAAAAATCCATTATGTCTGAATTGTTCACGTTTAAACATTTATGGAAAAAACTGTGTGTGTGTGTGTTACATCAATTTGTAGGTATGTAGTGTATGTGTTATATATGTTGTATATATATGAAGAAATTTTAATGTAAATATGGCATCAATCCTATGACACAAGCATGACTATTCATGCTGAGGCTTAGTGAGTTCCATGGCTGCCCAGGGCCACACAGCCATGGAGAAACTGCAGAGGAAGGGTTAAGAATTCTAATTCTACAGCTTGCATTTCTTCTTTTTCCCACATTACTCATTCCTAGGCTTATTTTTCCCTCCTCCTGAAGGGGAATAACTTTTCTTAGCAAAAACAGAAAGAGAAATCACCTACAGGATTTTCTATGAAGAGATAAACAGATTTCCTCAGATTTTAAACTCTGGAATAGTGCTTTAGTCCCAAATTCAGACCTGTAGCGACTGTGACATTCAAGAAAAGAGTGTCTGCACCATGTAGAAGAATACCGTTGGTGAGATAAGTACCCTCTTCTATGTTGAAGAAAAGAAAGTGAACTGGAGTCTCTTCACATTGAAAAGATAAATTGCCCATTTGGAAGGGAAACCAAAAGAAAGAACACGCTATCACAAAAACAAAAGAAAACAAAACAGAAAATGACAGTTGTTGGTGAGATTGTGCAGGAAAGGGAACTCTTGTGCATGGCTGGTGGGAATGTAAAATGGTGCAGCCTCTGTGGAAAACAGTATGGCAGCTCCTCAAAAAACTAGAATTGCCATGAGTCAGCAACTCCACTTCTGGGTATATAACAGAAGAATTAAAAGCAGGGTCTTGAAGAAATGTTTGCATATGCATTTCATAATATTATTCATAATAGCCAGTTGTCTATCATCAGATAAATGAATAAACACAATGTGGTCTATGCATACAATGGAATATTATTCAGCCTTATAAAGGAAGGAAATTCTGATATATTACACCATGGTTGAACCATGAAGTCATTATGCTAGGTGAAATAATTTAAACACACAAAAGAACAAATACTGTATGATTCCACGTGTGTGAGGTTCCTACAGTAGTCAAACTCATAAGAACAAAAGGTAGAATGGTGGTTATTATGGAATAGGGAGCCAAGAAGATGGAGAGATAGCCTTTAATGAGTATATAATTTCAGTTTAGGATGACAAAAAAGTTTTGTAGATGGATTGTAGTGAGTGGATACTGTGAATGTACCAGATACTACTGAACTGTAGAGTTGAAAATGCTTAAAATGGTGAATTTCATGTTGTATATATTTTTTAATAATTAAAAGGAAAAAAAAAAAGAAAGGAAGAAAGGCTTGTGTGACTGAAAATCCACCATTTACAGTGGCTGGGGTCCTATGAAGATAACACCAAGAACTTGCCTGAGTCTATGGCTGCCTCCTCTTGGAGACTTTTATAAAATGGGGTCAATTCTTTTGTGCTCCACCTTTCACAGCATTAATTAGCTGGCAGTAACCCAGTGATCTTGCCCTGTTCTGTTCTCACAACCTGATGAAGTATGCCCAGATGTGGAGGCTCCTCGGGGAGGACAGATGGCAATGGCCATCCATCACAGAGACAAGACCATGAAGACAGCCTTCCTGTGAGGTATCACTTTCAAAGGGAACATGGTGGAACTGCGAAAATGCTAGAAGCAGGCTCTGGCAGCACAGAGGGGTGCAGAGCTCAGAACGGGGTAGAGCTAAAAATCACCCTGGAATTTCCAAGTGTTATCCAAGACTCCATTTCAGTGCCTGTTGTATTGAATCTCTTTTTCACTTCTCTCCTTCCCCCATTAAGCCTGCCTTAGATAAACATTTCTCTCCAAGGAGGAGAGAAATCCATTTGACTTGACTGAAAGCAGCAGGATGTCACAAAAGCCTTAGCCATGGTTATCTGCCAACAGGATTGAAAACTGTAGTCTTCCATTAAGCGAAGCACCTACCAGCACCCTCCTCACTTCCATTGAGAGGACCTTGTTGTGTAGGAAGCATCCTGTTTCTCATTCTCAGCGCCTTTGCACTGTGTTCCTTAAAAGGAAAGGATGTTCTTCACCAGGCACGCATGAGCACCTAGCAGACACCTGGCAACATAAACTACCTTACTTTTCTAACCAGGGATCACCTGTCAAGGCATGAAATACCTGCATGGAGAACTGGCCTTCAGTAAGAGCAGCCAGTGGAGAGGAGGAGTTGGTGCTAAAGATCCAGGCCACACTGGCTAATGGGAGGAGGGAGTAGTAGCAAACCCAGAACTCAATTCTACCCCTGGGTAATGTGTGACTGGAATGAAGCTACTGTTTAACTTATAGGGACAAGACCTTAACTGTGAGCAAGGGCAGATGGAAAAAGAAGTGCTTTTGAGTATAATGGAGTGTAATGGAACATTTATAGCTCTAGCTGTTTGGACCTTGATGGTCTCCCAGCCTCAACTTTGCCTGAACTGTAAGGATGCACTGTAAGGCCTTTGATTACCCCCCTCGCCTGGCTCCTTAGCATTTATGTTCTGTAAATATGAAGCTGAGGTCTGAGCCTACTCTGCCCATGAGGTTGCAACTATGTCTGTCTGTCTTACTGTCATTCCTCTCTCTTCCCACCATCAATTGCTTAGTCATGAGCCAGACTGCCTGAGTTCAAATCCCATATTCTTAGGCCTGAGAGTTGGCCAAAAGACAATAATTTGGGGGTCACCCTGGAGCCTTTACAGTGGTGGGCAAAAGAGTGCCCACCCCTTCCCATCATCAGAATGCTGACTGAAGCCTGTCTGCTTCTGCTTTGTTTGGCTGGCTTTGTTAATTCATCCCACATGTTTTCTTGCTGTCTGGTGAAAGAACTCCAGTGTCAGGTTGTGCCTGAGATCAAGTCAGTGCAGCTTCCCCTGACATCTCTGTGATCCTGGGAAGATGCGTTTCCAGGGCAGGGCAGCATGACCACTGGTCCACAAAGAGTCTGTTTTAGAGTAAAGCACATGCATGGTCTGGGGGGCTTGGCAGGCACCTTTCAAGGGCACTCTAGTGATAAACCTTCCAATGCTGGAGGCAGGAATGACCTAGCTATGTCAGCTACCTGTGACAGCATGGACTTTCACTTTGGGTTGCTGTTTTGCAGTTGTGAATACCTAATTCCTCAATAATACCTATCAAGTGCAAATTCAACCCTACACATACTGCTATCTGCTACTGGTATGTTGAGATGATCTTACAAATGGGTCTGGATTACCTTCACTCTCTTTTACCAGTGAGGAAACAGACTCACAGAAACAGGTAGCTTGGTTAGAGCCATCCAGCAAGGAAGCAGTAAAATCTTAAATGTGAACTCCCTGGAAGTGGAGACTGTACTTTTCTCTGACTGCAGGCTATGTGTTGATTTTGTAGAGCCAGAGAAAAGGATGGTAGAGGAGGAGCAGGGAAAGAGCCCTGAACTGCTTCCTTTGCCTTCTAATAGTCAATCCCCTTTGTCATCTGGAAACAAGGAGCTTAGAGAATCTTAAGTTTACTTTTAAACACTCTTTACTATTCTTATTTATTTATATTTACTTATACATTTATATTTGCTTGCTTACTTTCTCTCCAATGTAAAGTCATTTCTGTTTTGTTTCCTTAGGAGATTTTAACTCTCAAAGTGCATTTGTTTCCCTCCCAGCACCAGGTCTGGGCAGGGCTGCCCTCGTGACAGGAAGAACAAACATGGTACTATAAGATAGAGTGTAGGTAGTATAGGATGACAGTACAGGATCTCTGCCCTGGGTCTTGCCTCTGTCTGTCCTCACCTAAACATGAATATGCTCTCATGGAAATCTCAAACCCCAGTGCAGTTGTCACCACCACAGAGAAGCCTTCCTTACTATAATCTTGTGCTCTAGCTACTTCTAAATAAAATTCATTCTCCTGCTACTATAATTTGTACCTGCTTTTGTAGCTGTGATGTCTTGGGTTCATTGCTTAATTACACACAATGTGTCTTCTCTATAGGTATGTGGATTTCCTGAATGCAGGTATGTCTAAAGGTCTTCTCTATAGGTATTTTTTTCCACTACAGGTCTTCTCTATAGGTATGTGGATCTCCTGAGTGCAGGACTAGGTTTTATCACCTTGATTTAACAGTGCCTAGTATGGTACCTGGTATAAAGCAGAAACTCAATCCAGATTTGTGGGAAGAAGGGAGGACAGGAGGAAGGGCAGAAGAGCTCCAAATTAGTTGGCTCTTTTCTATAGTTACACGCTTAAGGAAATCTTCAAGCGGTATATGCCAGTGAGCAGGGTTATACCACTATCTGATGAGGTTTTGCTTAGTTTAATAGTCATACACACTTATACACACACATGTGCACACACACACACACACACAGCTTCACCTTTGATCAGCACAATTAATTTTAATAGGCCTCATTTCCCTTCCCTTCAAACTTAGAGAAATTTCATGAAATCTCCTTTTATTTCTTCTTACCCAAACTCATGGGTGACATTTGAATTATTCAGATCCATTTATATATCCGTGACTATCACTCTTCTCTATTTGTTTTTTCCTCTGGGAAGCTTTATTTTTTATTCATAAAAATATATGTATGTATAACATCAAGCAGTAATGAATTTTTAAAGCTGGTTTTTTAAAGCATTAAGTATCTTTGAAACTTTTTTCTTGTTACTTATTTTTCTAAAATAGATACTGTGACCAAAAGTTATAAAAGAAATAAAGTCCATGGGATTAGAAATAGTGTTAGCTATAGGTATTCATTCCTAGAGGTCACATCTACAGGTTCAAATATACAAATACGCAATAATTAGGAGGTGTGATAAGTACTGTTAAGAAACAATTCAATCTGTACTCGAGGAACTACAGAATACTCATGAAAGAAATTGAAGAAGACACAAAAAGATGAAAAAGCATTCCATGCTCATGGATTAGAAGAATAAACATTGTTAAAATGTCTATACTACCCAGAGCAATCTATACTTTCAATACCATTCCAATCAAAATTCCACCAACATTCTTCAAAGCATTGGAACAAACAATCTTAAAATTTATATGGAACCAAAAAATCACTAAGGAATTGTTGAAGAAGAAAAACAAAGCTGGGGGCATCACATTGCCTGACTTTAGGCTTTATTACAAAGCTGTGATCACCAAGACAACATGGTACTGTCACAAAAACAGACAAACAGACCAATGGAACAGAGGAAGGGGTCCAGATATGGACCCACAAATCTATGGGCAAATCATCTTCGACAAAGCAGGAAAAAATATCCAGTGGAACAAAAGACAGTCTCTTCAATAAATGGTGCTGGGAAAATTGGATAGCTACATATAGAAGAATGAAACTAGACCATTCTCTTACACCACACACAAAGGCAAACTCGAAATGGATGAAAGACCTCAACGTGAGGCAGGAATCCATCAAAATCCTGGAAAAGAACATAGGCAGTAAAGTCTTTGTCATCGGCCATAGCAACTTCTTCCAAGACACGTCTCCAAAGGCAAAGGAGACAAAAATGAAATGAACTTTTGGGACTTCATCAAAATAAAAAGCTTCTGTACAGCAAGGAAACAGTCAACAAAACAAAGAGGCAACCCACGGAATGGGAGAAGATATTTGTAAATGACACTACAGACAAAGGGCTGGTATCCAAGATCTATAAAGAACTACTCAAACTCAACATCCAAAATGAAGATGAACACATCAAAAAAAATGGGCAGGAGACATGAAGAGGCACTTCTCCATAGAAGATATACAAATGGATAACAGACACATGAAAAAATGTTCATCATCACTAGCTATCAGGGAAATTCAAATCAAAACCACACTGAGATAACACCTTATACCAGTCAGAATGGCCAAAATTAACAAGTCAGGAAACAAGTGTTGGAGAGGCTGCGGAGAAAGGGGAAACCTCCTACACTGTTGGTAGGAATGCAAGTTGGTGCAGCCGCTTTGGACAACAGTGTGGAGATTCCTTTTCACATGTCACAGCTCCATGGCACTTACTCTGTGCCCTGTTCTTAGTGCTTTATTTACACTGGAGTATTTAATCCTCATAAGACTCCTGTGCAACCAATTCTACTTACTACCTCTATCTTACAGATGAACAGATTGATTCATAAAAGAGTTAAGTAACTTGCCAAGGCCACACACCACTTAGTCAGTGTATAGCAGGGATTTGAACCCAGGAAATCTGGCTCACAACTAAGGGATAAACAGTCATGTGAGAGAGGAGAGGATGACTGGTTGGAAGAAGAACTGACTCTGCATTGTGACTTAGTGGTAGGAGGGTGGCAGTGGTAAAGCAGAGAGAAGGATCGGAGATCCTGAAAGTTGTGACTTGGATACTGGTATAAATGGTGCTAGAGAAAGCAAGGGTCTATCTTTTATCTGTGCTGCACACAGGACAACAAGTTAGAAGAGTTTGCCTTGCCACTTGTATGGCATTAAAAGAGCCTGTCTCCCAACCCGATCTGCACAGACTGAGGTTTCCCAGCCAGGGTTGGAACACATGTGTATTATTTGAAGACTTCACTGGAATGTCACAGGGATTATGATCCTGCGTTTCTGACCTCCCAGGAATATTGTGACCATCAAATGAGATAATGAGAGACAGCTCATCAGAGTTGGAAGCCAAAGCCTGGGGCCAAATTGCTCTCCCTGTCTCTGAACCCTTGTGGGAAATCAGCTAATTCCAGCAAGCCTCAGTTTTCCCACTGGTGAATGGGAGTCGTTCTTCCCCAGAAGTTATTGGACAAAATGTACTTTGAAAATAGTTGAGCTCTTCACAATGCAAGAATTTGTTGCTATGATCAAAACTACATGCCAGTGGGACAACAAACTCTACATAGTGCATGTTGTCCAGGTAAATAATTTCCTTTAATAAACATGTATAATTATTAAACAAAAGCAGTATATTGACTGAAATTTTCAAATGATTCTCTGAAATCACTGAATTTTAAGCCTTAAAAAGATAGGATATGTTGAGTGATCTTAGTCCTAAATCTCTTTGTGGCATCTCCAGCCAGGAATTTATTCATTTCACAAGCATTTTTAAAGCAACTGGCCAGGGTACAAGAGTGAACAATTCAGAAACATTTCCAAGCTTCAGTGATTTTGCATTCTAGTGAATCCAGGCAATAAACAAACAACCAGATAAACAAATGTCTAGTTTCCAGATTGTGTTAAAGTACTGTGAAGGACAAATCAATGTCTTGAGGGGAGACTGACTTGGGGTGCAGGAGATGACAGATACTTTACATGAGCAACCAGAACAAGGAGAAATCTATGGGAATACCCAGCAGGAGAAGCTTATGGGTATAGAGATTCTAGAGTGCAAATACCCTTAAGTAGGAACCAATAAACAAGAAAACCAGTGTCTCTGTAGTTTTGTGAGTGATGAAAAATGCAGCTGAAGTGATCACATCATGCAGAAGAGGTCACATAGGACATGTAGAGTTTGGCTTTATCCCAAGTACAGTAAGAAGCCATTGGAGGATTTGAAGCAGGATGATGACATCCTCTGAGTTAAGCTTCTTAAAAATCCCTCTTGCCACTAACTGGGGGTAGGACTGATGTGGGGCAAGTGTAGCAGGACAAGACCAGTCAGGAGAAAGTCATCTAGGCCAGAAGTGATAAGAGAATGGAGAGAAGCTGGGGCATGTTTCGAGTATAGAGACAAAAAGACTTGCTGAAGGATTAGTTGTCAGTATGAGAGAGTGAAGACCTGAGGAAAACACCCAGATTTTGATAGATATAAGGAAGTACTTGTATCAAATTCTTTGCTCCAGATTTTCATTAAGTATAGGTTCTTCTGTAAGATTGTAAACAAAGGAGCTTTCATCTGTCCACACCCAGAACTGTTCAGTCATCAAAGTGAGCAAGGGCTGCTCAGAAGAAGAGCTTTGGGAGCTAAAACCAGACCAAAGCAATGAGAAAACTTGAGGTGTAGAAGTAGGAAGAATGTCCCAGCTTCTTTCCTTCTTGTCTTTTCACTGAGATCATTATTGACTGCTCCTCTGCCCTGATAATTGACTTTTATATCTGCAAACAAAGCCAGAAGTATAGGTAAAATCCCTAATATGTTCATCCTTAACATCCATTTCGATGCTGTATTCTCTTCCCATGTGATTTCTGAGATTATTCCATGGTTCCATGGTGAGGCAGAGGATGGAAGATGGGTAGAGATATACTAGGAGAGACAGGAGAGGAGTCAGAATTACACTAAAGGAGTGGGGTTGCTGTGATATTTGCTTTTTCTGCTCCTCTTCCAACCTCATGTACTGGGCTTGAGGTCCTTTCTACATCCACCATGGATGACCAAATTGAAAGGAAGACATACACCTGGACTGCAGAGTTTCATCTTACAGCCTTGTAGCTCTGCCCCAAGTTAACCCTGAAACAAGAAAACAGGCTTAGTGGAGCATTTATTACAAGATTTCATAATCTCCTACTTGACAGCAGCTGGTGGTACAAAGTGTGGAGTCTACTGGATCTGATTATTTAACAGATGGTTCTGTTTTCAAATTTACTCCAAATGTTCAGATGCTTTTACACTACATTCATATTTCCCATCTGATGCTACCCCCTGGGGCTGAGCTTTAATATGGGTTGTAGTTTGTAAGTTTTTAGAATATTCTTTTAATCTCCCAACAGAAAGAGAATTCCCAAACACCAGAGGCATCCATAGGAGCCAGACAATGACTGCACATGAATACAAGAGGATTATTCTCTGAAGCAAGTCTTGCTTCAATCAAACTTCCTGCCAGAGGTAGACTCAGATATGCCCTATTTGGAGAAGCCTCAAAACCAGGCTCAACTGACCTTGAGATTTGAACAATGTGTTCCTTTCCTTGGGCAGTACATGTTAGCACATCAAAATTCTTAGTAGCAAATTAAAACTCCTTTAGCAGAGAATAAAGGCACTAAATAACTGTGTTACTGGCCCATGATGTGTCTCTAATTGTGTCACCTCGCTCCTCAGTAGGGTTTTACATTCATTATTTGCAGGTCCTTTTCCCACTGCTGCACATTAATGGTCTCCCTTTTCTTTCTCTTCAGTCCAGCTGCCTACAGCTGTCAGCCACCCACTCCAGCTTTGCCTTTCTAGTGTTTTCATCTTCCTGCCACATTATGATATTGAATTTATGACGACAACAACAACAAAATGTTCCCTGAGTCTCCTTTTCTTGATGAACTTCTGGTTTCTTTCACCATTTAGGATCCTCCCCATTTTTCTGGGCACCTGTTTCTAGAGATGTCCATTTAAAATGTTAACTTTTCTCTGCCCAAGTGTACACTCCTAGTAGACATGGGAAAGAGAACAAAAGCTTTGAAAGGTGGGATGTACTCAGGAGTTAGGGTGGTGCTAGGTGGAGAGTACGCTGCTTTGGAGGCTTGGTTCTGAGTCAGTGTGACACATCTCTAGTGACCACTATTCACTTAGAAAATCTAGCAGATGGTGACTTCTGCAGCTCTAAGATAATACGGCTGATGCCACCTGGAGTTGTGTCAAGCAATGGCTCTCCTACCAATGGGTTATGAGACTTGGGGTCAATTACTTCACATCTCTGGAGTTCCATTTTCTCACCTGATGAAAAAGCTTTGCACATAATGATACTGGAATCATTGTTGCCACTGTTTCTAAAACCATTATAAAGAAAAGGCCCACCCACTGTTATGTGTATGTGTACTTCTTCTATAAATATTGGTCTGAGATAGCTACATAATTTGTGGGGCCCAAAATGAAAATGTGGGCAGGGCCCCTTATTTGGTGACAGCTAAGAATTTTAAGGCAATGACTCCAGAACGTTAACACGAGGATGGGGACCTTCTGAGGGCGAGACTACCCAGTCACCTGCCCACCATGTGACCATGGATAATATCCTTGATAAAGCTATACCCACTTGAGAAGTCATGGTTTTCTCAGAAAGAAAGATTTTTGGAATCAGTCAAATGAATAATAGATGGATACTCAGAAAACCAGAAACTTAAAAAAAAAAAAGAGGGGGGAGGGTCTTATGTGTGTTTGCCTTGGTTGAGGTCCTTTGGGTCTAAATGTCAAGGAACTTGTGCTGTCAGATAGTGGTGGTTTCTACATGATGTTCTCCACATCGAGGCAGGCCTAAAGCTGAAGCTTGGATAAAATAAGGTTTGTGAGCATTGAAGGCAGGTAATATTTGTAAAGTAGTTTCTCTAATTTTATATTACTCTCCAGGTTTATTACAAATACAGAGAAAAAAAGGATTCAGCAGAATTATTCTTAGAAATGGAGGGGGGAGGGATAGGGTGGCTGGATTATGGAAAAAAAAAGAAATGCACTTGATCTCTGTGGAGGGGGTTCTTTGATAAATTTCTAGGGATGGAGGGTGGGATTCCAATGGCATATTTAAATATTAGAGGATGGTTTCTAAACTGCTAAGAGGAGGAAAGAATCTTATGTGGCTCCTGTGGGGGTGAAGGATTGAGAGACCACAAGAAGGAGGGAGAGATGAAAGATGAGCAGAGACTGGGCGTTGCTAAGGAGAAGGGAAAGAGAGAGAGACGGCTGCTCGCCCCAACGTAGTAGGGAACTTTGGGGTAACAAATGTTTGAGAAGAAATTTCCCCCCTGTTTGGTATACTTGATCTTAAGTCCTCACTTCACCTGGGCTCCTATGCAGAATCTTTAGGAGAATGGATTGTATGGTACTTTGTTTAGTGTATATGTGAGTATGCCTGTTTGTACAATGCTTTATTGGGAATGTGAATAGATGTGGATTTCTATGTATTGCTTGATTCAGTGTAAAGGCAGAAGCAGCATCTGTGAGCAGAACATCCAGGACAGGAGGGGCCAGAGGCTGTAGGGTCCTAACAAGCTTCTGGACATTCCCAGACTATGGTGTTGGCAGTGGATGCAGTTGGTTTAAAGGAATTTCTTCTCGAACAAAGGGATAAGGAGGACTTCAGCTTATATCTGTATTTTCTTTCCTTGTGTTATTCCTGAGCCTTTTGAAAAGTCGTGTTTAAACATTCCAGCTTGGTCTCAAGCTGTAGTACAGATGAGGAAGGGAAGGCTCATGTGTCCACAATTGGACCAGAAAGTGAAACAGGGAAGAAGCATCCCCTCCACCTCCTAAGGCTAGCTCAGTAGTGGCAATTGTTCTTAGTGAGAGATGTTCATACTGATGGTGAATTTTGGGGACAAGCATAGTGGTTATATGATCCAACTTCCCTACCCCCACTGAAATGTGAAGATTTTTTTCTTTACTGGCATCCTTGAAGCATCTACATACAGTTCTATTTTATTATTTTATTAAAAGACACTTAATATCTATTTTATTAAAAGATACTTAATATCTTTCAATCCACTTTTTGTATATTTGCCTACTTCACATGTTTGTAGTTTGAGAACCATAATAATGGCTATATTTCTGTGCAGTAATATTTCTTAGAATTCTTGAATTCTATAAATCTTAAATCATGCTATGATACATGTCTGTGAAAGCTTCCCCCTAAAATAGAAATGCTGTTATAGATCTTATAGCATTAATATTTTTAAAGTTGATAAATGAGTAAAAGTGCAATTTAGTCATTAAAATTTAACATATTCTGCTCATGCTTATGATCTACCCAGTTATGTTCCAGAACTAATTTTCACATTGTATTTAATGTGTGCTTTATTGATAGCTTCTTCGATCTGTGTAAGATGATAATTCAGGGAACAAAATGAATGGGATTTTTGGTGTAGGGAAAAGTATTGTAGCTCCTTCCTGGGCTACGAGGTTTTTTGGTGTAGGGAAAAGTATTGTAGCTACCTTCCTGGTCCAGCCAGGGGAAAAAGGTGGGGTTGAGCAGGATGATGAGTGTCAGTGGCCAAAAACACACCCGAGCAGGGAGGTCTGTAGAAGCAGGATCTCTTGCTGTTTGCCAGGTCTCCTGCTCTCTTCTCTAAGGCTCTCGTGCTGCTTCTTCACAGGCCCTCTGCCTTTATCTCTCTGTCTCTCAGTCTCTCAGTCGGCTCTCAGTCTCTCTCTGTTTCATGGCTTTTGTCTCTTCGCTCTGCTCTTCTTCTTCTTCTCTCAGTCTTCCTCTCTCTATATCACAGCTTTGTCTCCCTTGACTGTCAAGGGTCCCAGTCTTTTATTATTCCCAAGTGAGGAAGTTGGGTGGTGCAGTTAAATCTTTAACTGCTTTTGCACCCACCCTAGAGACAGGATTAGTATTGTTACTGCAGGGTACAGAGTGATTACTTAAACTCACAGAAGTTGAGACCATTGAGGCACAGGGATCAAGAAATACAGATAAGGGATACAAAAATATGATTACTGGGAGGAAGATTAAATGGAACTATGTCTTGAATAAGCACGCCAAGGACACATTGCCCTGACCCACAGGGTAAGTGGCTTTTCGGATTCTAGGCGGGGAAAGCCCAGAGGGGCTTTCATTCACATTCACAGGTACCTCCACCAGAAATTCTGGTGGCTTGGGCGTGGAGGGAAGGGCAGATCGTGCACCGTCCCCTACAAAGTATCTTTCCTAATAAGTCATTTCTTAAAAATAGTATTGTAGTCAAGTTTCTGTGGCTGCAGGGAACAGAAATTCACAGTTCAAATACAGTTCAAATTAGTTTAAATATAAGGAGAAATTTTATGGACCTCCAGGGACAGGAGATTTGAATTACCTAGACATTTGAATTACGGAGTCACAGACTAAGACAAGACCACTGTAGTAGTTATAATTTCTTTCATCTCTCCTTAAATTGGATTAAAATTACCTTTTATTTTCCTGCCTTGGCCCATTTATTTTTTTCTCTCAACCCCAGGCTCCTAGATAATGCCACGTCTCTGTGGTGGTTTGTGGCTATCAATAGCATTGTAGGTCTGAATTATCTATATGATGGGCACTGAAGAGCCAACTGTGCTGTGCAATCAGCAGTAGTGTTCAGATTTGCTCATGGAGGCTTTATTTGGGGTGGTGGAGGCAGCACTGAAGAGATGTACCTTCTGAGGTAGAGGAGCTTTTATCAATTCTTGGGAAGAATAATGCAGGAGATGCTGAAGGAGCCCAAATATCATCCAGCTGAGACTTAGCAGAGAAGAAATTGGAGGAGAGAGAATTTTTGATTTTATGTATTTAGCTTTTTGTACTTTGAGCTTTAAAAGGGGACCTTGGGGGGGTCACTTTTGGGCTTTTATTTCACTGGGAACTGAACAATCAAGGGAAGCTTCTGTTATGTAACTTTGGAATAGTCTTCATTGTATTAGTTGGGTTCATTGTATAATCTCTGGCAAGATCTACCAGGCTGTGTCACTGGACGTGATTGGAGATGGGAAATAAAATAGTTATTCTTTAACCTATGAGGAAACTGATCTTGAAGGTAATAAATGTTTTTCCAACCCAGAGACCTCAGGGCCAATAGTTGAATGGCTCACCTCAGAGATCAAGGAGAGCATATTAAGAGTGGTAGGAATGTAGGGAGACCAAATGTCCTGGTTTGCCTGGGACTGCATGCATTCCAGGGATATGGAGCTTTTTGTACTAAAGTTGCAAAAGTCCCAGGTAAATCAACAGGGTTGATCAATACGTCAATCTACCTAAAGGCTGGAGCAGACTGGGTCTGAAATATGGCTGGGCTTCTCCTCAATAGTCATGATCATGAAGATGCAGGGGAGGCAACTCCAGCGTTCACAGTCCTTACCTCCTTTCCTTATGGTAGTGTCATAGTGGTTGGACTTCTGATATGGTGGGTAGTTTGTATTTTTATTATTTATTTATTTATTTATTGTTTTATTGTTTTATTGTTTTATTATTTATCTATTATTTTAAAGATTTTTTTTTTTTTTATTTGAGACACAGAGAGAGTGAGACAGAGCACAAGCAGAGCGAGTGGCAAGCAGAGGGAGAAGCAGGCTCCTCGCTGAGCAAGGAGTCCAATACAGGACTCAGTCTCAGGACCCCAGGATCATGACTTGAGCTGAAGGCAGATGTTTAACCAACTGAACCACCCAGCATCCCATGGTGGCTGGTTTTTAAAGGGGGAAAGCAGAAGCTGCCAATTCCCTAAGACCTAGGCTTGAAATTCAAAAATGTTTATTTCCATCACATTCTTTTGGTTAAAGCAGAGACAAAGCCAGCCTAAATTCAAGAGGAGAGAAAATGTTCCCAACTCTTGATGGATGGAGTAACATGCACATAATGTACATACAAAAAGGAAAGGAAATAGTGATGGTGATCTTTGGAGACTATCTGCTGCAAATATAATTTTGTAAATTATGAGACACATAAGAATGTAAAATGTTAATGTTGCAAGGGCTTACTGTAGGTCAGGTCTGTCTACCCCGATGTAAGTAAGATGGTTGCTCTCCTTAAGAACTTATATTGTAGAAGGAGAGATATACATGCAAATACACAGATGCAATACAGCATAATGTATATTTTCATATACACATATTTACATATACATAAGCTATAGAAGTATTATATAGATATCAGTGATTTTTTTTAATTTGGAGAAATTTTTTTAATTTGGCAGAAAATAACCAGATTTCACAGACAATATACAGGATTTGAAGGATGAATAGGAGTTTTTGTGGTGTATAAGAAGGGTTAGAGCATACCACGTACAGGGGAATCATGTACAGAGTTTCAGAAATTAATTAAATTAAAGAGCATGGTTTGCACTATAAGATTCGAGCATTAGATGTGAGAAGTGAAAATGAAGGACAGGTAGGGAATATAACATGGAGGATCTTGTCTGTCAGCTTATTTTAAAGTGAGAGAGTGCTTTAATTAATTTTAGTTTTCTAAAAGTTTACTGTGGCAACACTAATAGTAACAATAATCATAATAACTAATACCTAATGAATACTTACTATTTTCCAGGCACTTTTCTAAGCACTTTAACATCATTTGCTATTACAAGAACCCTAAAAGGTTACCATTATTCTCATCCCCATTTTACCGTTGAAGAAACTGAATCACAGAAAAGACAAATCACTTGCTTAATATATTACAGTTACTAAAAGGCCAAGCCTAAATTTGAAGAGAGGTAGACTGTCCCCTTAACCCTGATGCTATATTGCCAGCTACTCTATGGCAGATTGTTTGGTGTTAGGAGATGTACCTCTAGTCACTTTGAAGACTATTGAAAAAATTCAAATGAGTGTTGTAATATTGTGAGAAAAGGCATCAATAGTAGAAAGGAGTGATACAGATGAGTCCCAAAGCTAAGGGTATACAGATAATAGGATTCAGTGAACAACTGAATACATGGAAAGTAAAGAAAGAAAAATTGAAGATGGCTTCCGGGTTTCTGGTTTGGGTAAGCTGATGAATGCCAGTGCCATTACCAAGAATATGAAATAGACGAGGACAGTTTGGTTTTGGGGGAAAGACAGAGTTCGATTTTGACACTGATTTTGAAGTGCTCATAGGACAACTGAGAAGAGAAGACAGTTGGAAGTTGGGAAAAAGTCAGTGGAAAAGGGAGTGCTTCCTAGTGCCAAATGCATTAAGAAGTCAAGTAAGGTAAGCCATGTGGCTACCATTGGATCTGCAAATACAGAGGTCAGTGTGACCTTGACAAGATCAGGATGAGTGGAGAGGTGGCTGGAAGCCAGACTGCTATGGGTGAAGAGAGGAGGAAGTGAAATCAGCGGGGGTGGCCTAGATTTCCAAGAACTTGTGTGGGAATGGAGGGAGAAGGGTAGAGCAGGAACTACATAGAAAAATGGAGAGTAGAGAGATACCATGTTGTTGGCCCCTTTGCTTTTACTTTTTTTTTTTTAAGGATTTTACTTATTTATTTGACAGAGAGAAACACAGTGAGAGAGGGAACACAAGCAGGGGGAGTGAGAGAGGAAGAAGCAGGCTTCCTGCCGAGCAGGGAGCCCAATGTGGGGCTCTATCCCGGGTCTCCAGGATCATGACCTGAGCTGAAGGCAGTCGCTTAACCAACTGAGCCACCCAGGCACCCCTATTTGCTTGTATTTTTAAATAATAGGTTAGTTTCCTGGGTCGCAACAATCAGAGGAGAGAGAAAGAGACTTAAGATTTATGAGGCAAAGGGCAGATGGATGGATAAAAATGTGAAAGTAGACTAAAGGTAGGGGTAAACAAAGGACAGATGGGAGGACATTTCTCCTTTCAAATGAGGAAGGAAGAAGATAAGAATGTTTAGAGAAATGGGTATATTTGTACTCGTGGGGGTGGGGAAGGAGATTGAGAAATTTCATATAATCTCTAAGAAGTATTAGTAAGTCATTTGTTCAAGGAAGAGGGCTAGGAACCTGGCATAAGAAAGACATTGGAGGTTGAAATAGCACTTGGTAAACAGGATGATGGGAGGAAAATCGCATTCGTGGAAAGTTCAGTATATGCTAATAACTGTGCTAGGTATTTACATATAATTACAGTGGTAATAATAGATAATAGCTGGGGTTAGATCTATTTGAAACTGCCCATACAAAGTTGGTCCTCCATAAATATTTACTGAGTGATTCATTTTGCTTTTTGTGGCTTAGTTCACAGGTAAATCCTTCCTCTCATTGAATCAGTGAACGTTAATTAAAATTACTGTGTAAAAACCTGATGCTAGAAGCAAGAAAGGGTCTCAGGAAGTTACAATATTGTTAATGACACTTTTATTTTTATAGTTATTAATTGAATTATTGTAAAGTCCCCAGTCCCATGTAGTTTACATGGGATCACATTGAATCCTTATCAATAAGTGTTAGTTTATGTCCATTTTTCAGATGAAAAAAGTGAGGTCAAATTGCTTTCTCAAAGTCACTACAGCCAGTAAGTGGTAGTTGGGATTCAAATTGAGATTTGTTTATCTCTAGGCACTTAAGCCACCAAGTTATAGTGTTGAATATATAAGAAAAGTCTTAGGTTCTCGGAAAATACCCTATCATTCTCTCATTCTCTCTCAATCTCTCTGTCTCTCTCTGTTTCCCTGTCTCTATTTCTCTCTCTCTCTCTCTCTCTCTCTCTCTCTCTCTCTCTCTCTCTCTCTTTTACACACACACACACACACACACACACACACACACACACAATTTTATCAGTGACTTTAACATTGGCTTAATTGATGGCTATTACCCATCTTAGTAGGAGATTCTTGTCTCTCAATTCGTCTAGCCTTTCTTTTATCTTAAGTGCAAAAAGTCTCTTTTCTAGAACTTATTCTTCCTACAACTACTTTGTAAAGTTCCAGCAAAATTCAAGAGGTTCACTGGAAAGTACAAGGTGTTATAAGACAGCACATTTTATTCCATTTCACCTAAGTGGATGCCAATGTTCTGATATCTCTCTCTGTCTCTCTTCTCTCCCTCTCCTGCCTCCCTCCCTCCTTCATTCTCCTGTCCTTCCCACTTAACCTTTCTATAAGCAGTTGCCTTAGTTAGTTTTTTTAATGAAGCCATCACATTGAACCCTCCATACAGTTACTTTTGCAAGAAGCTAATTATTGATCATACAGTGTACCAAGTACTGGGGAACTTCTTTTCCATAAAGAAATGGGCATGGATCAGCTCTGTGACTACATTCTACATTGGCCCTGCTGGAGGGAAGATACTTTCTGGAAAAATCTGTCAATTTATTCCACTTCTGGCAGCCCTTCCCTCCTCACCAAGCCTGTGGTTAGGTTGCTGGAGTACAAGAACTGCTATGAGCCCTCTCTGCATCTGTGGCTATGGAGATAACAGAGAAAGCCAGACACTGCTGTCAGCGCCCCAAGGCCATCGAATGATGCTTTGAAGCTACTCTGAAGAGGTGGATGCTGGGGTCGCTGGCTGCCTAGAGCTTTCTGAGGCTTTCAGTGCTCTGTTCACCTGGAAATACATTCAGGGCAAAGGGCTTGGGCTTTTTTTCCCCTTGTGGTATTTGGCTATGTTGAGCTCAAATCCTAACTCAGCCCGGGCAGAGCTAAGGACTGTATAAGTGAAAAATAGTGGAATGAAACCTCAGAACACGTTATGACCTTCAAGAAGGTTTGGTTTGGATTGGGTTCTAGAAATGGTCTGGGTTTTTTGGTTGAAGACTTTATTTTTTTTCCAGAATGCATTTTGAACCTCTTCAGAGAGCTGTTCATGACCTCTGAGAGGCATCTGAGGCTCTAGTGGTCTTCACTTTGCCTGTCCCTAATAACCTCATGCCCAACAGTAACAATAGACATAAAAGGAGGGTAATGTTAGAAGTTATCATTAAATGAATGTCATGTAGCAGGAAGAGCATTACAATCATCACTGCATGTCATTTTCAAAAGACTCCAGTAAGGAAGGTATGGTTGTGTCCATTATATTACGATGACACTAAGGTTTAGGGTATTTGATGTTTTGTCCATGTTCTCACGATAATGGCAGTATGGGATTTGAACATAAGGATGTTGGACTTCAGGGTGTGGGTTCTGAATACTATATTGTCTCCCTTTCTCCTTTTCCTTCTGCTCTCCTTCCCTACTTCTTCCTATTGCCTTTTTCCTCGTTTCCCTTCCCCTGTGTTCCCCTCCCTTCTCCACTTCCCCTCTCTTCTCTTCTTGTCATTCTTTCCTTTTTCCTCCATTCACCAAGGCAATTCAGGCATATTTTAGAGTGCCTGCTGTAAACAAACTACTATGCTGTCAAAAATGAAAAATTCATATCACTGTCCACCGAGGAGACATTTAAACATTGACAGGATAAGATTGGACCTGGGTCAGTGAACCTGTTCTTCATGGGGAGGGTCCTTGAGGCTAGTCTTATTTAAGAACACACATTTTTCTCTTTGACTTCCAATTATGGCACTCAACAATCTGATGCTTAGATCCTAATTGATTGAGAAGAGAAAGGAGTAAGGATATCTATTTTGAATTGATTGTCATTTGTGACTTCATGTTTGTGACTGTCACTGTATATTTAAGTTGGGACAAAATGAGACTGAAATTAGCTTAATTTGTTCAAGGTCAGTTCAATCACATGACCCAAGCCAGACCAATCAGAGATCTCTACTCGACTTTTTTGATATTATCAATAAAGATGCTTTCTCTTTTTCTTGGGGATTTGCACTACACAATAGACAGGGCTACCAGCAACCATCTTACTACCATATCAAGAATGTCCATCTGAAAATAAAGCAAAGAAGAAGTATCCAGAATTGAGGGAAAAAGGGGACTCCTTAAGAAAAGCATTGGAATGCTGAATTTAGCTTTATGGAAAGCTAACATATTACGAGTATCCCTTACTTTCTGAAAGTTCACATTATGCCACTTTGCTTTTATGAAGATCTACATTAATATCTGTTTTCATTGACTGAAAAAAATTCCAAAGAGAATTTATGAAAAAGTTTATCACTGTACTAATGAATATTTTTTAAACCCGAGAATGAGTATTACCAAAGTGATCTTTTGTTTTTTCAACTTATTTTTTTTTATTGTTACTTAAATTTTTTTCCCAGTGTTCCAGGATTCATTCCCCATTCCCCACACCCAGTGCTCCACACATAGGTGCCCCCAGTACCCACCACCAGGCTCTCCCATCCATCCACCCCCCTCCCTTCAAGTCCCTCAGTTTGTTTCTGTGTCCAAAGTCTCTGTTGTTTCATTTCTCTCCCTGGATTACCCTACTTCCCATTTACTTTCCTTCTCCCACTGTCTTCCAGGTTACCCCTCATGCACCGCAAGTAAGTGAAACCATGTGATACTTGACTTTCTCTTCTTGGCTTATTTCACTCAGCATAATCTCTTCCAGTCCAGTCCATGTTGCTACAAAAGTTGGATATTCATCCTTTCTGATGGAGGCATAGTATTCC
Organism: Spilogale gracilis; assembly: GCA_004023965.1. Taxonomy (NCBI): domain Eukaryota; kingdom Metazoa; phylum Chordata; class Mammalia; order Carnivora; family Mephitidae; genus Spilogale; species Spilogale gracilis. The sequence goes on from PITA01001146.1 coordinate 212,224, forward strand.
ATTGTATATATGTACCACATCTTCTTTAT